>JAGXJF010002862.1:0-479662 GCA_019208055.1 Stipa capillata | reverse complement strand
CACAACCTCGCCGCCGGCCGCCGCACTGCCCTCGCCGCCACAACCTCGCCGCCGGCCGCTGCACTGCCCTCGCTGCGCCCCCGGCCGCCGTCCTCCCTCCAAGCCGTGCCGCCGCCACCGCCGCTCACCTCAATGCTCTCGGGGCAAGCACCTACATACCATCACTTCTAAAACTTCAGCATTTCTTATTTGCTCTTTTTGCTTGTTTGGCATTTGGATATTTATTCGCTAGAGTCGAGCAACGAGGGCTTTGTTGAGGGTGATCACCAGCAGGAGTACTATCCCGAACAATCAGGCAAGCATGCACGCTTGTTGATTTGATTCTAGTTATCGTATGCTTGCTTGTTTAATTAATGTTGTGTAGTTCGAATATTCCGAAATGATGTATGTGTGCCTCTATCTACTAGCATGAGTTGGAGCTTGTGTATGATTAGCATTGGTGTGCTATTTAAATCATCCTAATGAACACCTGAACCCTGGAAAGCTGTGAGAGACGGGAGTGGGCATACATTGGGGACGTGACGGGTAGTAGCCCGCATGATCCTAGAAATGTGAGCTAGAACTCCTCAAGCCGGCGAGGGTATGATCGATAAGGATCAGGAAGGGTAATGGTCGGCCAACCATTTACCCTCGACTTTATCGGGATACTCTTGTTCGAGGTGAGGGTAGTTAAACCTCCCTCGACTGTAGTTGATTTGGGATGAGGTAGTTAAACTCCTCCCGGAATCCCTCTAATGGCTAGCAGGTCTTAGAGGGAATAAAAGGAATTTGATTGCTATGCTTGACGGTGATTGAAGTCACCAATTGGTTGTAGCCAATAATTTGAACACTTTAAAAGAGTAGCAAGTAGTAGCTCAGCTCTAGTGTTCTTATTTGATCGATTGTTACTAGTTGGTAGCAATTGTGAGTGTTTTGTATGATGGTAGTCATACTATTCAGATCTGGTTATGATTCTTAGATGGATGAAACGGCAAGTTGAAGCTTGTCCAAATGGTTTAATTCTTTGCAATTCATGAACTAGATGCTAGAGATGGTAGTCTTTAGTTTACATTGCTAAAATTGAATTGTATTCTTTCTACCGTCATTTAATTAACAAGTATGCTTAAGATTAACTTGGATTAAGCAATTGCATCTTGCGAGTATGAAAGTACTCACTCGGGAATTCAATTCCTGCAGGTGATCCTAGTATCGATGACTTTTTCAATGCTGAAAATGCTGATTCTGATGTGTAGTTCTGCAAGTTTGTCCATCTTGGTCATATGAAGGGTTGTAAAGCTTTTGGGAGATGATTGTAGTCAATCATCTCTAGGTTTATTCCACTGTTCCGCTGCTGTTCTGGTGTTTGTTGTGTGCTGAAAACGACGTCTAAGTCGTGTAATATGTAGTCTAAAAATATCCTTTGTATGGAGTATGCTTATTATCCTTAAACCTCTCTTCTGTAGAGTTCTGTGATGTTATGCAAGTTGTTTTGGGGGCTGCCCGTACGCAGTGCGTGTATGAAATGAAGTGTACGGGTGTGCCGTGAAGAATTACCGTGGTTCTTCTTTTCACTACATGAAGTAGGTACCGGTTGAGTGACCTGCTGGCTGAGATGCTATGCCGGCCAGGCAGGGTGTGGGCTGATCCTACCGGGCTTTCGAGCGACCCACTAGCTTCCGAGCTGGGTTAGGGTGTGGGTAGGATCGCCGGGCCCCTCCGCACTTGTTTTGTTTAGTGGGACCAAGAACGACTTTAACTCTTCACAGGATCGGGAATTGTATGTGGTTCCGGGTAGTTTAGTCGCTTCCGGCCGGTTTGACCCATGGTGATAGATACATACGACGTAAGCGCGTATGGTATGTGGGTCTGGTGTCGGGTTACCCAACGGTGATAGATACATACGACGTAAGCGCGTATGGTATGTTGGGTGACTTCTCGGTCCTTGACGACTAATCATTCCCCTAACCATATGTAATCCCTGGGTCCGTCACAGCTAAGTCTGTGACGACGCCATGTCCGTGACGCCAAGTCCATGCCAACGATGCTAAGTCCGTGACGACGCCATGTCCGTGACGCCAAGTCTGTGACGATCCCAAGTCCGTGCCAAACCAAGTCCGTGATGGTGCCAAGTCCATGACGACGTCAAGTTCGTGACGACGCCAAGTCCGTGACGATGGGAAGTTCGTGATGACCGCAAGCTCGAGGCAACTGGAAGATCATCGCCACGGGGGATGCATGACGAGCGGGGCCCGTGGGATGTTCCTAGAATATTCCTGGAGGAAAAGACCGGTTCGTCCTCGAGGGCACTAGTACATCTAAGGGCAAGATTGTAAATAGTATGAGAGCATTTTTATAATCTCCTCCAACCCTCCATTTTTCCTATAAATAGAGGGGCACCCCTTCCATTCAAAGGGTTCCCAAAGTCTAAAATAAAAGTTCACTTGCTCCTCGTTTCCTCAAGTTCGTGGCTCGCAGTGGGTTCAAGCGTCTGAGCATCGGGCAACCCGCGTGCGCGACTACGGTGTCTCCGCGACGTAGTTTCCCGTGCAACCCTCGTAGATCCGTGAAGCCGTACGAGGGTGCCACAAGTTTACTGTCTAGCCTCGTTGCTACGACATACTTCAAGCAAGGAAGCTATTAACAATTGCCATGTTGCATTGTAATTTTGGTTAGTACTAGCTAGTTTTCCATAATGCCAAGCGTACTTGTAATATACCGTTCTTCCTTCTTTTTTTAGTCAACGGATGTACTTTTGTTGGTCAAATGTACACACCTCACAGTATCGGAATATCACATTGGACCCCTTTTGAGTCAACCCCTTCTGAGTCAAGGATGTACTTCTGCTAAATAATGCTTTTCAGGAGCAGTACCAATCCTTCTCACCTAATTGTGTCCATACATTTGCAAAATATCTGACATAATAAGTCAAGAACCGAAACACCCCCTAAATTCCAAAAACCATAAAAATTGCAGAACATAACGTACTCTTAAAATGCCCATGCCTCTGAGAAAACGGAAAAAGAAAGAAGATGACTCTTTTAATTGTTTGGGACACGGGAACCCCAGATTCTTGAAGCGTTTACGTCGGAGGCAGCAGGTGAAAAGGAGATGGTAAGCGCCACTGGTGATGACTTTCGCACCGGATAGCAACCTCCGCTGTGGTGTAGTAATTGGTACGTTTGCAAAGTAGCTGGTAATTATTCAACTCTTCCTCTCAAAACTGCAAGTATTCCTAAGATCGATTCACAATTCAGACATTTGAAACCACACTATTGTCAGGTAACGCTGAGTCGATACTAACTATGAGCAGTGCGTTGTCCCAATGATAGATGTTGAGGTTTTAAACAGAGTTGTGGGTAGAGAGCTCATGCAATGCGCAACAACCGTACGTGCTCCCCAGTAGTTGCCTTTCCTTGTCATACGATACACTTGCTCATAATATATAGGCCCCTCGTTCCTTTGGATCAGGGGTCCTGATATGCATTTGCATTCAGATGTCAGTATCCAAGAAATTGTCTTGTTTCGTTTCACTTGGCTCCTTGTCTATCCACTGATAAACTTTCAGGTGGTCCTGCCTTGTCATTCATGAACATTGCAACCTATGTCAATGCTTGTTGCTTGTATTCGGTTATCAGCAAAATTCAGCCTTTTCTCTGGCCTCTTACACTTGAATCTCCCAATTTTTCTGCTTAAATTTTTCCTCTTGTCTGTCATTTGCACAACTTTCTTGCGTGGATCACTTTCAGTCATTTGATTTTTCTCTTATAAGTGCCTGTTTCTGAACTCAGATTGTGCGAGCGTCAATCGATCTGATGATTGACGTGGAGAAACGCCGGCTCGCCGACAAGGATTCTAGTAATGTTGTATCGTGCAAGCCGTGCTTGGAGTGCAGCATCTGCTTGGAGGCCGCGTCGGAGCCGGTGGTGACGCTGTGCGGCCACCTCTACTGCTGGCCGTGCATGTTCCGGTGGCTCAACTCAAGGCACCACGGCTCGACGCGTTGCCCGGTCCGCAAGGCCGCCGTCTCCGAGGACCACCTCGTGCCGCTCTAACGGCCTCGGCAAGCCGACCATGGACATGGACGCCGCCGCAGCCAGACGCAAGCAGGGAGGAGGCGTCGGCCAGGTACCCCGCCGTCCTCCGGTGCCAAATGTGGAGCACCATCGGCGTCTGCAGGAGCATGACAATAGCGACGGCGGCGACTACTACGACGACGGCATGGATGGGCGCCAGTGTTCCACTCCAGCGCGGAGTGCTTGCTCGGAGGCATCGCACTGGCGGTGCTGCTCCCGTGGGCGACGAGGCCGTTGCACCGGTACGGTGGAGAGTGGAGGATGGCTCGGCAGCAGAGGCGGGCGGCGAGCAGGTTGCAGCAGATATGGGTGTTCCTCGCCATGGTGGCGCTCCTCTGCTTTCTCCTCCTCTGATCTCATCTCATTCAGGATTCAGCCTCCCCTGCCCTGTTGATCAACTGATTCTGAATGCATTGTGTAAATAGCGGACAGCGGTTTGATGGCTAGCTAGATCCATAGAGAGTTGATTAATTGGGAACTGCATGTAGTATTAGTATCATTATCATATGATGATTACAAAAGAAAAAATCTGCTTTGAGCGGGTGGGAGAACTTAGCATGTGCTGGCTCCTGCATGGGAATGCCTCTTCATCATCGAAGAAGAACAACTGCAAGATCTTGGTGTGGATCTTGATCAGCTACTACCTTCAATTCATCCGCCAATTCGACCAGATTGTCGTCCACAGCACATGAGCAGATGAACTCAACTGTAGTAGTTGATTATTGCGTGTATATATGTAGGTGGGTGAAGGTGACACCCCTAAAGGCCCCATGCCTAATGACCACTACTGCTGGATGAGACCTGTTTATGAGGCCCGTTGCCGCAGCTTCCATAGTGTTCAAGGACAGCAGCAAGACATACTCCGACAAGCTTATTCATGGCGCGGAGAAGCTGTATGGGTTCGCTAGGTTGCAGCCTGGGCGATACAGCTCCAATGGCACTTCTCTACATTTCCACCAGCTACCTGTGGGGGTGGCCACATCATACCTCTCCATCCCCACAACGCCAGGGCCTGCTACTCGAAAATATGCAGAATTTTCCTTGGATGACAAACTTCCAGGATCTCAGGTTAGACTTCTTTCACACCTATCTGTATTCACTACTCAGTTAACTGAAATGCTTAGCAGTTAACACAAAAGGAACAACAGCAGTCTAACCGACAGTCTGAATAAGAAGAAAGAAAATTGAGTTGCATAGAAAAGGAGATCAATAGTAATACTGACTGCAGGATTCTAATGAATATGATCCAGCATTAACATAGTTTTTCTCTACATTATCATCCAGGTTCTTCTCGGCAGGTTGCGGCTCTTCCTAAGTCCAGGGTACCCTTACGAAGAAATATTGAAGACAATTCACAAGCAAAACCACAATGCTATGCGCTCATATTTACCTGTATTCAATTCATTCAACTTCACTAAAGGTTGGTGATCAATGTTTTTTTTCTAGCTCCACCTCCACCTCCACCTCCACAAAGGAAAGTTAAAAAGTAATGGAATGTTTTGCTCGCAGGAGGATTAATACAGCTCAACCATGGAGGGCCACAGCCACTTCAGTATGTTGTCAAGGCAGCTTTCCTTGCTTCTTTACATACTGATTATCTGGACACTGCAGATACACCAGGTTGGTATTGTGGACCTAATTTCTACATCACACAAGTCCTCCGTGACTTTGCCATGTCACAGGTAAGGTTTTTTCTTTTTGTTCTCAATATATTCTCTTGAGCTAACTAATGCAGTAAAGTAGTGCTACATTAGCAGGAATTGACACTCCATATTAACCTTCAATTAATTTGCAGCTGATTACATCATAGGCAAGAACCCATTAAAGATGAGCCACGTTGTGGGTTTTGGAAACAAGTACCCCAAGCGTGTTCATCACAGAGGGGCATCAATCCCTCATGATGGTGTCAAGTACGGATCAGTGGCGAAGCTAGGATTCACCAGGTGGGTGGGGCACCAAAAAAAAATTTCTTCACAAATAAAATTTATAAGTATAATTCTATCAAAATGTATATAGCATCACAAACTTCATATATACTACATATATAAATACAATTTTTGACAAAAGCACAATGCAAATTGTTTAATAAGGTCTCACGACATCAAATTCTACTAATAAGTTCAAATATGAAGTAGTATCTTACATAGTTACATGAACAAAAGATAACATGATTAAAATATTATAATTACAATACTACTCCACTTTACGCTTTCTCATGGCCATGAAAGTCTCGATTATCTCATCATCACTTACTTTGGAGAAAATATCTCGCTCAATAAAAGTAACCATACAATTATTCAAGAGTTTATCACCCATACTATTTCTCAACTTGGTCTTCACTAGACACATTGCAGAAAATACTCTTTCAACATTTGCTGTCGCTACCGGTAGAATCAATACCAACTTGAGAAGTAAATACACCAAATCATAGAGCACATGCTTTTGTGTCTCAACAAGTTTAATAGAGAGCTCACCAAAACTATTTATGCTTTTGAACCTATCATCTCTTCTCATGTCATCAATGAAGTTCTTAAGTTGGATTTCAAGTCTTATCAAATCTATGCTCGATATGTCATTGGGATAAAACTTAGCAAGTCTAAGTAGTTTTTGTGCATCAAAAGAAGCAAAAGAATTGAAGGGGTTCAATGCCGACATGCAAACAAGCAACTCCATATTAACCTCATCAAAGCGACTTTCAAGCTCTTGACTAACTTGATCAATCACCCCAAGATATACTTCTCTTCTAAACTGATCATCATTTGATTGTTTTGGGTAAAACCGCGATGATCTTCCATGTGGCACATAAATATCATCCCATGATGTTGGAACTTGAATGCCATGTTCATTGCAAAAAGATGTAACCTTTCCAATAAAGACTTCCCACCCATGAGACCTTAAATGTTGCATTCTACTCTTTGCCATACTCACAAGTGACATTGCGTTGACAATATCTTGATCTCTCTTTTGTAAAGATTGAGACAATTCATTTGTGTATCCAAGAATGAGAAGCATCAAATGTGCATTAAAAAAAAATCAAATGACTCAAAGACTAGAACCATAGCATGCACTTTTGTCCAATCATGCCTTTGTGAGCGATCTTCTCCAATAGTGCCCGACGCGGCGACGGCGGACGGCCAATGCCCGACGCGGCGACTAGCGGCGACGCCCCGACCCCGGGCCCAAGGCCTGAGCGGCCGAACCGGCGAGCCGCAGCCCACAGGCCCGCAGCGCCGAGCCACCGAGGCCCGAGGGCAGTGGCCGTCTGGCCGAGGGCACCTCCTGGCTCCTGTCGCTGCTGGCCTCCGACTTCGGCCGCCGCCGCCCGGCTCCCACCTCCGCTTGGCCGGCGCTTCCTGCCGCGGTGCTCCGACCCCAACCCGACGCCTCCGGGGTCCGAGCTACTGCTGCTGCCTGCTGGTCGAGCCGCTCGCCTGCCGCCGCCCGCCCGCCCGCCGCTCCGTTAGGTCGCCTGCGCCTGCCGCCTGGAGTTCGGGACTCGGGAGGAGTTGAGTGACCGAGTGCAGTGAGTTTGGCTGGGCTTTTGAATTTTTTTTGACTAAATGGGCTGGGCTTTGGGTGGTCCATGGACCACCTGGACCACCCACCAGCGTCGCCACTGGTACGGATTCGAAGGAGGATTTAAATGGAGGGACAGTAAGAAGGCAAACCCTAATATCCTCATGGGAGCAATGGTTGCTGGCCCTGACAGGCATGATACCCTGATAATTGTCCGCACAAACTACAATTACGCAAAGCCTACTCTTGCAGCAAATGCTGGCTTGGTTGCAGCTCTGATTTCTCCAGCCGACATCGACACTGCCAAAAGTAATGGAATTGACAAGAAAACACCATCTTCTCAGCAATTCCCGCAATGTACCCAACACCTCCACCAGCACGATCAGCATGGAAACCCTGAAGAGCCAGATCTCTCAACATTTCCTAGGCGTCAATGGAATAAATGGTTGTTTGGTACACAGCAAAGGCCACAAACAGAAAGCAGAGAACATAAGCTTTCAGAGCTTATATGTCAGTATCAGCATGACGGATCAGTATAAAATCATCTGTCAACCATAGACTGGAACGCTACCTCTGTAAGCCATTTTATTTTAATTTTATTGGAGTGGCTTTCTCGTCGCAATAAAGGATCTCTGTGACCTTCATACAGCTAATTTATCTTATTTCATTCTGATGTATCTTCAATCCTCATCCAGCACATGCCTAGTTACATGCATAAGGTTTTCCCCATCCCAATTGGCTATAGCCATCGTCCATGGTAGTTGAGCTCTGATATGCATGACGACAGCGCCTCCCTTACCATCTTGTTATCTGCCTCTACATACAGAACATGTTCAAACAAACTCTTTGCCTGCTCCAGAAGCCTTATCTTCTCCTTGTTGTTCCGAGAGCGCAGTTGGGATCGCTGCTGCAGCGCGCTGCCCCATCTGTAGAGAGCTGCAATACCGTATTATTTACATATGAGCACCATAGCCAACCACATTGAAAGAACCAGATATAAGAAATGAAAGATTAAGTTCAGACTTTAAATTCAACAGAAAATTCAGGCTAAAAGCAGAGGGGTATCAAACCTTCTGGAGCATAAGTGTTGCTTTTGGATAACATGGCATCAAACTTATCGATTGCAGCCAAATACACCCGATCAGCATCAACTGCCGCTTCCTGCATCAGTTTTTCCAGTAAATGTAACTAGAATGCAAGTCTCAAGTCAAATGCAGAAATAGCAAAGCATAAATTAACCTAAATACTTAGCGGCATGTTACTTTGTTAGAACGTGTTGATGGATGCGTAGTATTCTAGGGTGCGAAACAAGAGATCCACACTGAGTTAAAGGATTGCAAGAGAACTAAAATAGATGTTTATGGTTCTCGTTTACCAATATAACAGGGCAACTATGCAATAATGCTAATACCCAAAAAAGGTGGTATACACGAACTATTAAGTGATAAAGACAACAACAGCTTGTTCTGTGAGCATGCATATAGTTGATACAAGTATGTTGATGTCCATACCGGTCCAATATCCGCAAGTAGTTGGGCACGAAAGGTAAGCGCCAGTCCCCAATTATATAATGCCTTGGCATCACCCGAATCAATTGACACGGCCATTCTATAGCTTCTCCCAGCCTCAATAAGGAGGCTTTCACACTCCTCGCAAACATCGACTAGTGCGGACGAAATGTTCTCTCTGCTTAGGATTCTTCTATCCAGCTTCCTGGACCGTGAGACACGTTCTCTTCCATTTAGATAAGCCCCGCTGTTGGCCAAGAGCGTTCTCAGCTCGCGGCTAATCTTGAGCTTGAGCTCCCCATGGAGGAGGTACGTGTTTCCTAGCTGACCCACCGCTACCAAACTTGTCGGCCTCAAAGCTACAGCTGTAGAAAGAAGCCTTGCTGATCTGTACAGCAATGCATCAGCAGTCTCTTCATCAGCCCTGGCCATCATGCATTCCCTCGCCTTCCTCAGGATCTCCGCAGACTCCTTAACATTGCGGCTGAATTCTTCACCATCTGAACCCGTGGCAGCGCCCTCATCGTCTATAGGTTCATCGACACCGGCAGCGTTATGCACAAATTCATCAGCCGGCCTCTCTCTTGCTTCACTTGCTCGGCTCTCACCACAGTTGCGACGCTCAATCTTCAACCTGTACGACCTGTCCCGAATCTCGAGTGTCCTCTCCAGCTCGGTGGATTCAGCAGCAAACCTACCACCTTCAAAGGGATCATCATTCCACACACCGCTGCCGCATCCATGCCTGTGGTTGAACACCAGCCTCTCCAATCTGTCATTTTCCTGCGTACTCTGCGCACTGAGCCCTGCATCCTCCAATCCATCGGCATCCTTGCCATCGAACGGGAGCATGTCAAGTGGCCTCGCACTTTCAGTGACCGCTGAACCCAATGCCTTGTCTTGAGCAATGCCGGTGTGTCTTGTACAGGCTTGGATCGATGATGAATCCGGGTGTTTATCCCCATTCCCTTGTTGAGCTTGAGCATCTTTGTCCATTACTCCGGCGTCTGAATTACTCTTGGCATCGACCACAGCAGCAGGGGAAACCTTGATAATCTCCTTGGGCTTCTTCCGCGGTGAGGCGAAGCTGAGCTCCCGCAGGGTCTCCCGAGCCCAGCCGCCGAAATAGCCCGCGACCTCCCTGGCCACATCGCCGAGCGCCCCTTCGTGCGACGCGGCGCTGGTAGTGGTACTGCCCTGACCAGCCGCCGTGGCCGCGTAGTCCAGGACCCCATCGCGCGCGCGGTCCACGGCCTCGAGGAGGAGGCCTCCCGCGTCGTTGGCGGCGGCGCCGGAGGAGACCAATTGGTCCTTGAAGGAGAGAAGGCGGGCGTCGAGATCCGCGAGGAGGGCAGCGAGGCGCTGGTGGTGGGGCTGGGAGGAGGTTAAGGAAGGGGTGAGGTGCCTGGCGGTGGCGAAGCCGGCGGTGAAGGCAGCGGCGACGAGCGGGAGGGGAGGGAGGCGGGAGAGAGAGAGCGCAGCGACGGGGAGGAGGAGGAGGAGGAGGAGCGGGCCGTGGGGGTTGTGGGAGGCGGAGCGGGAGGGCGAAGGTGGGGCCGGGGTCGGCGGCGAGGTCGGCCCAGCCGTTGTAGGAGGAGCAGCGGGTGGAGGTGGAGGTGGAGGTGGAGGCGAGAGGGCGGGAGTGGATGGGGAGGAGATGTGGGTGGGGTTGGAGGCGACAGGGCCTGGACCTGGACCTCGACCTGGACCTCGATCTCGAGAGGAGGAGGAGGAGGAGAGAGTGTGAGGAGGAAGAAGGTGGTGGTGGGAGAGGAGTGGTGGGGGAGGAAGAACAAGGCAGGGCCATTTCCCACATCTCCTGCTCTCTGTCTTGATGCCTCCGTCCGTCTAATTTATTTTCCTCAGTTCACTTCAGCAGAGGCAGGCTAATGGTAAGCAGCAGCTGCTGCTGCTCTAAGCCAAAGGATGTATAATATATTCAGATGAGGTTTTACCAAAATCCAACACTTGAAAAATACAAACACACATCACCTAATACAGACTTACATATTTTTACCAGGATAACAAATTAACAATCCCCTTTCTACAAAATGCAATAACAATAATGTAATAACCAACAAAGCTTAGTCCAATAACACCCCTGCTCTTGATAATAAAATAATAGTACACTACCTGTATCTCCGCCACGGTATGCCGCTTCGGACGTTTTCATCACCTCGCATCATATATAGCATCCCCACCTCTCACTCTGGAACAACTCTAGTGACAGCAAATATAATCCTACTGCAAATGATTAGCAGCTGATCAAAGTCATATTCATTAAGGCAGAAGCAATAGGCTCAGCTGCTGGTGCTGGTGTTGCTACTGCTGCTGCAGGGGTGGCGGCAACCTTCTCCATCTCAGGGACAGCTCCATTGACAGGGGCATCCTGCCAGGTGGCACCATCTTAGCTCCGTCCTTCCCAGCGGCAGCGGCGGCAGCAGCAGCAGGTGGGGGAGGTGGCATGGATCCAGAATTGTTCCTAATCAGGTTGTTCTGAAAAGTAATATCAACCAAATCAATACGGGACATCAGCAACAGGAATTGTGTACTGGAAGTAATGCTACATAAACCTAAAATACTTAACGTCCAAAGGAATCATACCCATCCATGAATCTTTCCAAGAAATTGATTTGTTTACTATTCACTAATCTCGTATCAGCATCAGCTGGCAAACAACAACAGTGAACCCTACTTCTGATTGGTATACAGTCCTCGCTGATGAGACAATCTCTACATAATCCCATCTATGACTTCAACTAAGCTCTCTATTCACTGATCACAAACCTAACTCGTGGCTATAGTTAATTTTTTTACTGCAAATAATGATATATAACCTGAGGTACGTACTTAACGTGCAAAGGAATAATACTCATCCATGGATCTTCCCTAAATTGACTTGTTTATCATTCACTAATTCCATATCGGCTTCAGCCGGCAAACAATAACAGTGAACTCTGCTTTTAATTGGGCACATAGTCCTCATTGAGAACAAAATATTTCCATAATACCATTCATGACTTCAACTAGCCTCTCTATTTACTGATCAAATCTGATTTATCGATGCCATCTATGACTTCAACTAGTCTCGTGATCACAAATCTAATTCATCGATACTATCTAAACTTCAACTAGCCTCTATTTACTTATCACAAATCTAATTGAGCTTTAAGGAGACATGTTAATAAGATTTGGCACAAACAGAATATGCTTGAGTGTAACTAAACTGCATACCAACGTAGTACAAGAAAAATTGATCATGTCTAATATGCTTAAAAATCCAGTTGAAATGAAATGTGTATGGCTACAACACATTATTCATCCATATTTAGAGAAAGGGAGGTCATCTAAACATACATATGAGAAAGTTATATAGCACGAGACACGGTTCTGACTGGTTCTATTGAACAGCTTCATCAACCGTCAACATTGTGCCATTGTTTTAAAGCTTACCCTACAATAACACATTATAGGATAAGCTTTGTCGCTTCCTTTGTTATTCGGGTCAAAATTCTTGCTTCTAACCGCTCTTTGTGAGTGTAGACACCGCTCATACATTGTATGTTTTGAACTGGATCACTATCAACATATTTTCTGATTTTCAGTCCATAATGAGGCTTTGTGTCCCATGGTAGTTTTTAACCCGATCAACAAAGGCAGGAACTTTTAAGGCTTTCGAAACGTTATCTACGAAGAACTTTGTCCATCTTCTGGTCCTAGAAGAAAGGATGGTAGAGTGTCTCTTTCTTCACTTTTTGTAATAACCCACTAAAGGAAGAAACATTAGGCGAGTGCAAAGAAAAATCTTAAAAGCACAATTTCAGACTTACACATTTCAATTTTGATGTTAAGGTCATTAATTTTGATGCTAAAATATCAATTACTTAGTAAAAGAGTGTCATATGATTTGACTTTGTTTGAGCCGAAATATAATCAAGAAATGATCCAACTGCAACCCAATCTTTTAGTTGTGCTCGTTCCTTTTGCATCTCCGAAAATACAATTTTATCATATTTACATCTAAAATTATATTAGTTTGCTCATAAACACTATACTAGTAAATTACTATACTAGTAAATAACTTTGCCTTTCTTTTGAAAATGGACAAGTTTAATGATAATTTTCTGCCTATTATTGGAAAACAGATACTATCGACAGACAAACTTCCGTGATGGTATTCATTTAGTCTAAGCTCTTCTACACCAACAATAATTTGCCATCAAATCACACTAAGAACTTAGAAATAGCATGGCCTAATAGGGATACTATAAATTATAAAATAATATTTTATTAATATATGGAAAATATTACACAAGAGTGTGTAGACACTTCTCTTGGTGACACTCACTCTACTCCTACTCTTCTTACTAGATTTTCTCTTTTACATAGGAAGGTAAGAGGCTATGGTCCTCTTTTTATAGGGCTCAAGGTCCATTGGATCTTTGACATGTGTCAAGATCATGACTCTTCATTTAAAATATCTGGATCTTTCATACTCTTCTAAGCAAATATCTAAATATTAGAATATCTCCTAATTTTTTTTATTTTAGTACCTTCTTAGTAAACATCTTATTCTTAAGATATTGAAAATACTCTAGAAGTTTGCATTGCCATATTTCAACACCCTCTATATATCTTTTGCTTGAACGATCCGATCAGAGCTCGAAAGGGGCGGGGTATGTAATAACACATAAACAGGTTTCGGAAAATATCAAACTATTGGGCGGTTTCACATAAGATTTATTGCTAGGAGCAGTAATAGTTTGCTGGGTATGGTTTATTGGAATAGAAAGCTTTTTCTTGCAGATGCTCTAGAACCTTATTTATAGGATTATTTTTCTTTTTACCTTGAACGATCAAGGAAGGACAGCTCTGTTTGGTTAGGCTGTGGCTGTTGTAAAAGCAGCTGTTGGCTGGCTGTTAAGAAAAGTTGTTGTGGCTGTTGACACCTGAACCTGTTAACTAGGGTGTTTGGTTGAGCTGTAGCTGTTGGCTGTGTGCGAAGAAAATGTCTAAAATATCCCTAAAAATCTAATAAATACAAATACAAATAAAAAATAAAAATAAAAATAAAAAGGGGCCGGGGCATCCGAAGGCCCCAGATCCACCCCTTGGTCACGCCGCCCCTCCCTTGGTCGTCGCCGCCCCTCCCTTGGTCACGCCGCCGCCCTCGGCGGGGTCGTCGCCGCCGCCGGCGGCCATCTCCCGTGCCTCGGCCGCCACCTCCAGCTTGGAAAGCACCGCCGCCCCTCCCCTTATCTCCTTCCCCTCCCAGCCCCGAGCACTCCCTCTCCCTCTCTTGTTTCTCTCTCGCTTGCTCCCGGCCGCCCCGCTCTCTCTCAACCGCCCCGAGCTCCCTCGCCTCGCCGTCTCGCTCCGTCGCCTCCTCCCCGGTGCCGCTCCTCCTCCTTGTCGCCGCCTTCGCCCGGCCACCAAACACCCGGCATCACCCTGAGCCGGAGCTCGCCTCCGCTGCTCGGCCTCGCCCCGCTCCCCAAGCCCCTCCGCCACCCGAGCTTCACCCGGTCGCCTCCCCCGCCTCGCTAGCCGAGCTCCGCCTCGTCCTGTCGTCGACCCGAGCGCCGCCACCTCGGCCCCACCTCCACGTCGCTTTTCTCCGACTCGGCCGCCCCGCCTCTTTCGCCCCGGCTGCTACCGCGCCGTCTCTCCACCCTCGCCGTCGGGTAAGCCGAGCTCGCCGCCGCCTCATTCGCCTCCTACCTCCGCCCTCTCCCGGTCGACGCGGTGGAGAGGAGGGGATCCGGAGGACCGCCTCCGCGGACAAGCGCGGCGGAGCGCCAGATCTGGCTGCCGTGGCCCGCGTCGGGATGGGGAAGACAGCAGCAGCGGACGGGAACGGTCTGGAAAGGGCAATTGCCCGTAAATTGGTCGAACCAAGGGGGGTAAAAATGGAAAACGGCCCGAAATTTAAGTGAGCAGGTTGCGGGAAGCTGCTCTGGGTGAGCTTTTCGCTACGGCCGAATTTACACGGTGCAGCTGTTCGGGCTATTGGAAAAAGTCGGCCCGAAGCCGGCTGTTTGGTTGGGCTTCGGCTTTTTTTAATGGGAAGCCGGCCAGAAGCCCACCAAACAGGGCCTAAAACCTCCAGCGATACCGCTCGGTCCGCTCAAATAGAGGCCACAATCGTGGAAGAGCAGTTTTTAGCCGAAAATTGGTGGGCCTGTGAAATAATTAGGTTGGGCTTGTTGGAAGCCCGGTTTTGGTTTCAGAATACCAGCCTGTTTTTCTTTCCACTGCGTTGCCCGGCTCGACGCCTCCACCTCGAGAAGCAGAGATCGCGACGCTGGCGACCAGTGGCAACACTGGTGGGTGGTCCAGGTGGTCCATGGACCACCCAAAGCCAAGCCCATTTAGTCAAAAAAATTCAAAAGCCTAGCCAAACTCACTGCACTCGGTCACTCAACTCCTCCCGAGTCCCAAACTCCAGGCGGCAGGCGCAGGCGACCTAACGGAGCGGCGGCGAGCGGGCGGCGGCGGGCCAGCGGCAGGCGAGCGGCTCGACCAGCAGGCAGCAGCAGCAGCTCGGACCCCGGAGGCGCCGGGTTGGGGTCGGAGCACCGCGGCAGGAAGCGTCAGCCAAGCGGAGGTGGGAGCCAGGGGGCGGCGGCCGGAGTCGGAGGCCAGCAGCGGCAGGAGCCAGGAGGTGCCCTCGGCCAGACGGCCACTGCCCTGGGGCCTCGGCGGCTCGGCGCTGCGGGCCTGCGGGCTGCGGCTCGCCGGCTCGGCCGCTCAGGCCTTGGGCCCGGGGTCGGGGCGTCGCCGCCAGTCGCCGCATCGGGCACTGGCCGTCCACCGTCGCCGCATTGGGCACTATTGGAGAAGATCGCTCACAAAGGCATGATTGGACAGAAGTGCATGCTATGGTTCTAGCCTTTGAGTCATTTGATTTTGTTTTCAATGCACATTTGATGCTTCTCATTCTTGGATACACAAATGAATTGTCTCAATCTTTGCAAAAGAGAGATCAAGATATTGTCAACGCAATGTCACTTGTGAGTATGGCAAAGAGTAGAATGCAACATTTAAGGTCTCATGGGTGGGAAGTCTTTATTGGAAAGGTTACATCTTTTTGCAATGAACATGGCATTCAAGTTCCAACATCATGGGATGATATTTATGTGCCACATGGAAGATCATCGCGGTTTTACCCAAAACAATCAAATGATGATTAGTTTAGAAGAGAAGTATATCTTGGGGTGATTGATCAAGTTAGTCAAGAGCTTGAAAGTCGCTTTGATGAGGTTAATATGGAGTTGCTTGTTTGCATGTCGGCATTGAACCCCTTCAATTCTTTTGCTTCTTTTGATGCACAAAAACTACTTAGACTTGCTAAGTTTTATCCCAATGACATATTGATGAGGACATCCCTAACATCGATACAACCTTAGTAAAAGGTCCTGTAACACGAGCTCGAGCACGCCAACTTAATTGTCAGGTAAATTCGTTTCTTGGAGCTCCGTCATTTTATATGAACTCCATGATGCTGCCTAAAGGAGATGATGTTATATTACTCAGGAACATGGGTTCAAGTGAGGAGAAGGACGGCGGCGCTACAAGGATGGAGTCACCGTGAGGGACGACTTATACTTAGTAGATGGTGCTGCGTCACCTTTTTCTTGGGCCCAAGGGTCTTGTAAGCCATAGTGGGCCCCCGTGCCAACCCCTTTACTGTTCACGTACTGTTCACGACGCGTGAACAGTACCCCTTTCCCTTCCTTCTCTCTTTAAATAGTAGTTGCCACCCCTAGGGTTAATTGGGTTTCATTGAATTGATTAGCTACTGCTACAATATTGCATCTACAAGTCGTGTAGGACTACCGCCTTGTTTAGATCTCCAGTGGAATCCCACACTTTGTTCTTCTAGCCTTGTGCCAATTTTATACTCGCAATTTCAGATTGCAATCTTAGTTCTTGCTGGTTCTTCGGTTGCTTGTAGGAACTCGAACGTCGTTGTTCAGGTTGATCGCGCCTACGGCAAGGTCAATAACCATCGGAGGTTGGTTTAGCGATTGCTAAGGCGTATCGTCGCGTACGGTATAGTCGGATCGTCAAGGTCAAACTCCACCAAATCGATAGTTATCTTCGTCTCATCGAAAGATCGGGCCCCTGTTTCATCAAGTGGTATCAGAGCCCAAGTTGATCGGTGAGATTTATCGTTTTCGTAGTTAGATCTATTTCTACCTATTGTCCAAGAAAAAGCTTCAAACAAAAGTAGATTAGCTTTCCCTGTCCAAACCAATCTGTGCCTTTGCATCTATCTTTCAGTAAGTTTGCATTGTTGAATTTCTGTTGCATCGTCGTGTCACGTTGCTGATCATAGCTTAGGTCTTGGTGTCTTGCTTGTCGTGTCTTGCATCCTTGCTGCCACTGCCATCCCACCATCTTTTGCACCCTAGATTGATTTCGGGAAGAAGAAGAGTCCAGGGCAAACACAATTCGTACTAGTGTCGGACTCCAAAAACTCAAGTGTTCGGATTGGGCTCAAACTCTGCCGTTTGGGAGATATATATGTGCTGATCTTGCCCCAAAAATTTCAGCCCTTTTCGTGCATCCAAACTCTCTGCAGAAGCCAACAAAGTCCTGTCGCGGCAAGAAAAACAGCCAAATCTGCTGCCGCGGCAAGGGGAGTGGTTTGAAGAGTCCAGATCCAACTCTAGTTTGAGAGGTTTCAGAAAAACAGCCATAACTTTTTCATACGGAGTCCGTTTTGGGTCCACGACCACTCAAATCGAAGCTAACGACGAGGCGCATCTGAAAAAAATACACGTGTATACACTTGTACCCGTCTTGACCCTCGAAATTCCGCTTCTAAGTGGGACTTTTCGGCCCCGGAAGTTTTTCCGTTACTTTTTTTTGATTTTGCGGAGGGCATATCTCCTTCACCCGGACTCCGAATTGGGTGATTCTTGTTTCCTTGGTTAGCTTGAGTCGAGGACTTGCTTTCCACCTTAATCCCAGCTTCTGCCGCGCAAATTCGTTCGGGAGTCGTTTTCAAAATCTTCGATTTCGGGCCGGGATTTGCATGAGTCGTTTCGTCGACTTTCTCCGAATTGGCTCAAAATTTCTGGGGATATAGAGCTTGCCCTCCTGCTCGCAGTCGTGCAAACCGTTCGACAATCGAGCTGCCAAACTCCCTCTCCGACGCTGCCAATTTCCTGCCGCGGCAAGAAAAGCGGCAGTTTTTGCTGCCACGGCAGCAGAACCTTTGCTTTGCTTCATCTCTGCCACGACAAGGCTTGTGCTGAGTTTTGGCCGCCACGTCTTAGACTACTGTTGTTTCCTCTGAGTTATTGAGTGGGTTCTGAGAAGAAAAAAAAATAAAAAAAAGAAAAAAAATTTCTCAGATAACACTCATCCTTTGTAGTTTCAGTACCTTCTGGGGCATTGTTTACAGGACATTGATTAGCTTTTCATTGGTCTAGCTAGGTGTCAGCAACAGTGACTAGTACTTTGAACATTCATTCAACTTGCATTTGCTGCATTGATAGTTGCTACTCCTTGCTACCATACAAAGCCAACCAAGCTCCGCCTTCCTATATTGTACTGTGTTCGGTCACCTTGGTAATTGCTATATTAACCTCTTGATCATCTTTGACACCGCCAAAGGCCGACAACCACTGCAGCACGGTAAGAACTGGTAAGAGTTTGGTATTTGCTACTGAATTGTTGAGATTCTTGCCACCCATCCCCCCCATATTCCAGTAGCACTAGGGTTTTTTTCCTTTTGCTAACCATGGCAGGTGGGGAAGAAGATGTCTTGAAGGGTCTCACGGATGATCTCCACAGGACCAATGAGCGAATGCAAATACAGGAGAACCGCCTCAAAGCTATTGAGGATGGACAGGCGACTGCTAACGCTAACATTGCTGCCATATTGGCTCGCCTTGATAATCTTGCAGGTTCTTCGATACCTGCCCCTCGTCTTCCAGCCAACAATGGAGTCCCACGTGCCCAACGAGTTCTTTCGTCTGCGACCAACAATGCCTCGGTGATACGACCAGCAGCATCCGTGGGATCCGGAGCCAACGCACGACACGGACCGACGGACGAGAACAACTACAGTGCTGATTCTGAAGATGAGGATGACGTCAACCACAACAACGATCGGGATCACCGTCGGCAACGCTACAACCGATATGGTATGCGACGTGCTCCACGGAGAGACCGTGAACGAGATGACGCTTTCTCTAAGGTAAAGTTCACTATACCTCCTTACGAAGGTAAATATGATCCAGATGCATATCTCACATGGGAGTTACTAGTCGATCAGAAATTCGCATGCCATGAATTTCCAGAGGACACACGTGTTAGGGCTGCTACTAGTGAGTTCTCTGATTTTGCTTCTGTTTGGTGGAAGGAACACTGTAGAATACACCCGCATCAGATCCCAACCACTTGGGAGGCATTAAAACAACTGATGAGACATAGATTCGTTCCTTCATACTATGCTAGAGACTTATTGAATAAATTACAGCGCTTAAATCAAGGAAATAGGTCTGTCGAAGAATATTATCAAGAATTGCAAATGGGCATGCTACGCTGTGGTTTAAATGAAAATGAGGAAGCTTCTATGGCTAGGTTTATGGGTGGATTGAATAGAGAGATTGCTGATATTCTTGCTTATAAGGACTATACATCTATCACTCGTTTATTCCACCTTGCTATACATGCTGAACATGAAGTGCAGGGCCGCTCGAGACAGCGTACTAACTTTTCTGCAGTTCGTGCTTCCACGTGGACACCCACTCGTGCTGCTCCACCCACTCGTGCTGCTCCACCCACTCGTGCCGCTACAGCACCACCTACGACCGCCAGCTCGGCTCATGCTCCATCCAATTCAGCATACCGTTCTCTGGCACCGACAAAAACTGCTTCGTCAACTCCTGCTAAGAGTTCGTCATCGGTAGCCTCCACTGGAAGAACAAGGGACATTCAGTGCCACCGTTGCAAGGGTTTTCGGCCATATCATGAAGGACTGTCCTAACAAGCGCGTACTGCTCATTCGTGAAGATGGCGAGTATGACTCCGCGAGTGATCTGGATGAGGATACCTATGCTTTGCTTGCTGAACATGACCAAAGCGACGTCAAGTCTGATCCAGACGAAGAGCATGTGACTGCTGCAGATGCCGACCGGTACATGAGCATTATAGCCCACCGTGTGCTTAGTGCTCAAATTGTTCGAGACAAGAAGAGTCAGCGCCACAACCTCTTCCACATTAAAGGTGTCATTAAGGAGCGCTCCATTCGCATAATCATTGATGGAGGGAGTTGCAATAACTTAGCCAGCGCCGACATGGTGGAGAAGCTCACTTTACCTACACGGCCCCACCCTATTACATTCAGTGGTTCAATGATGGCGGCAAAGTAAAGGTAACACGCATGGTGAGAGTTCAGTTTTCTTTAGGATCATATCATGATACTGTTGATTGCGACATTGTGCCTATGCAAGCTTGTTCCATGTTATTAGGACGACCATGGCAGTATGATAAACATTGTATACATGATGGTTGAACTAATCAATATACTCTCTTGCATAATGCAAAGAAAATAGTTCTACACCCTATGTCCCCTGAGCAAATTTTACAGGATGATCTTGCTAAGGCTAGCAGAAATAAACATCGAGAGCATGCTAAATCTGAAAATCAGCAAGTAGTTCATGAGTTAGAACAATTTAATAAGTTGAACAAAGCGACCCCTAGCTCATCTAAGGAAATCAAATTGAAAGGTGCCGCATTCCTAGCCACACGTGCTGAAATTTCAGAAATAGATGCTAGTTCTCATGCATGCTATGGACTGATTTGCAAAGAAGTTTTGTTTTCATTTGAGGATATGCCTCCTTCTTTGCCTCCTGCTGTTGCTAACCTTTTGCAGGAATACATTGATGTGTTTCCAAAAGAAATACCGCCGGGGCTGCCACCTATGAGAGGCATTGAACACCAGATTGATTTGATTCCCGGCGCCTCGCTGCCCAACCGTGCACCGTACCGTACAAACCCCGAGGAGACCAAGGAGATTCAGCGGCAAGTGCAAGAACTTCTTGAAAAAGGTTATGTTCGCGAATCCCTTAGTCCTTGTGCTGTTCCTGTTATTCTTTTCCTAAGAAAGGCGGTACTTGGCGCATGTGTGTAGACTGTAGAGCCATTAATAATATTACAATTCGCTATCGTCATCCTATTCCTCGACTAGATGACATGCTTGATGAACTTAGTGGCTCAGTCGTGTTCTCTAAAGTAGACTTGCGAAGTGGCTACCATCAGATTCGTATGAAATTGGGTGATGAATGGAAAACAGCTTTCAAAACTAAATTCGGTTTATATGAGTGGTTAGTTATGCCCTTTGGATTGACTAATGCACCTAGCACTTTGATGAGATTAATGAATGAAGTTTTGCGAGCTTTCATAGGACGGTTTGTGGTAGTATACTTTGATGATATACTCATTTTTAGCAAGTCATTAGAGGAGCACCTAGACCATTTACGTGCTGTTTTTAATGCTTTACGTGATGCACGATTATTTGGCAACATCGAGAAGTGCACTTTTTGCACGGATCGAGTCTCTTTTCTTGGCTATGTTGTGACCCCGCAGGGCATTGAAGTTGATCAAGCCAAGGTCGAGGCGATACAGAGTTGGCCGACTCCTAAAACGGTCACACAGGTGCGGAGCTTTCTCGGACTTGCTGGTTTCTATCGGCGGTTCGTGAAGGATTTCAGCACCATTGCAGCGCCGCTCAATGAGCTTACCAAGAAGGATGTACCTTTTGTTTGGAGTGACGCACAAGAAGACACCTTCGTGATATTAAAAGATAAGTTAACACATGCCCCCTTGCTGCAACTTCCTGATTTTAATAAGATGTTTGAGCTTGAGTGTGATGCTAGTGGCATAGGGCTTGGTGGTGTTTTATTACAAGAAGGCAAACCTGTAGCTTACTTTAGTGAAAAACTCAGTGGGCCTAGTCTGAATTATTCAACCTATGACAAAGAACTTTATGCTCTCGTTCGGACTTTAGAAACCTGGCAACATTACTTGTGGCCCAAGGAGTTCATTATACATTCTGACCATGAATCTTTGAAGCATATCCGAAGTCAAGCTAAACTGAACCGTAGACATGCTAAGTGGGTTGAGTTTATTGAGTCTTTTCCTTATGTTATCAAACACAAAAAGGGTAAAGAAAATGTTACTGCAGATGCATTGTCACGTCGTTATACCATGCTTTCACAACTTGACTTCAAAATTTTTGGTTTGGAAACCATCAAAGATCAATATGTGCATGGCTGACTTCAAAGATGTATTGCAGAATTGTAGAGAAGGCCGCACATGGAACAAGTTCGTCATTAATGATGGATTTGTGTTCCGTGCTAATAAGTTATGCATCCCAGCTAGCTCTGTTCGTCTTTTGTTGTTACAGGAGGCGCATGGAGGAGGGTTGATGGGTCATTTTGGCGTTAAGAAGACGGAGGACGTGTTGGCTGGCCATTTCTTTTGGCCAAAGATGAGACGTGATGTGGAGAGATTCGTTGCTCGCTGCACTACCTGTCAAAAAGTTAAGTCACGACTTAACCCTCATGGTTTATATATGCCTTTACCTGTTCCTAGTGTGCCTTGGGAAGATATATCTATGGATTTTGTTTTGGGGCTGCCTAGGACCAAATATGGGAGGGATAGTATATTTGTTGTGGTGGATCGATTTAGTAAGATGGCACACTTTATTCCTTGTCACAAATCTGATGATGCCTCTGTTGTTGCTGATTTGTTCTTTTGTGAAATTATACGTTTGCATGGTGTGCCTAATACTATTGTGTCCGATCGTGATACTAAATTTCTTAGCCATTTTTGGAGAACTTTATGGGCTAAATTGGGGACTAAGCTTTTGTTTTCTACTACTTGTCATCCCCAAACTGATGGACAAACTGAGGTTGTGAATAGAACATTGTCTACTATGCTTCGGGCTGTTTTGAAACAAAATTTGCGTCTGTGGGAAGAATGTTTACCTCATATTGAGTTTGCTTATAATCGTTCCCTGCATTCTACCACTAAGATGTGTCCTTTTGAGATTGTTTATGGCTTTATACCTCGTGCACCTATTGATTTATTGCCTCTTCCATCTTCGGAGAAGGTTAATTTTGATGCTAAGCAACGTGCTGATTTGATATTAAAGCTGCATGAGACAACCAAAGAAAACATTGAGCGCATGAATGCTAAATATAAACTTGCTGGTAGTCAGGGTATAAAACATATTGTGTTTGAACCAGGTGATTTAGTTTGGTTGCATTTGAGAAAAGATCGTTTCCCTGATTTGCGCAAATCTAAGCTCATGCCTCGCGCTGATGGGCCTTTCAAAGTGCTTGACAAGATTAATGATAATGCTTATAAGCTTGATCTCCCTGTAGCCTTTGGGGTTAGTCCCACCTTTAACGTTGCAGATTTGAAGCCATATTTGGGTGAGGGTGACGAGTTGCCGTCGAGGACGACGTCATTTCAAGAAGAGGAGGATGATGAGGACATCCCTAACATCGATACAACCTTAGTAAAAGGTCCTGTAACACGAGCTCGAGCACGCCAACTTAATTGTCAGGTAAATTCGTTTCTTGGAGCTCCGTCATTTTATATGAACTCCATGATGCTGCCTAAAGGAGATGATGTTATATTACTCAGGAACATGGGTTCAAGTGAGGAGAAGGACGGCGGCGCTACAAGGATGGAGTCACCGTGAGGGACGACTTATACTTAGTAGATGGTGCTACGTCACCTTTTTCTTGGGCCCAAGGGTCTTGTAAGCCATAGTGGGCCCCCGTGCCAACCCCTTTACTGTTCACGTACTGTTCACACGCGTGAACAGTACCCCTTTCCCTTCCTTCTCTCTTTAAATAGTAGTTGCCACCCCTAGGGTTAATTGGGTTTCATTGAATTGATTAGCTACTGCTACAATATTGCATCTACAAGTCGTGTAGGACTACCGCCTTGTTTAGATCTCCAGTGGAATCCCACACTTTGTTCTTCTAGCCTTGTGCCAATTTTATACTCGCAATTTCAGATTGCAATCTTAGTTCTTGCTGGTTCTTCGGTTGCTTGTAGGAACTCGAACGTCGTTGTTCAGGTTGATCGCGCCTACGGCAAGGTCAATAACCATCGGAGGTTGGTTTAGCGATTGCTAAGGCGTATCGTCGCGTACGGTATAGTCGGATCGTCAAGGTCAAACTCCACCAAATCGATAGTTACCTTCGTCTCATCGAAAGATCGGGCCCCTGTTTCATCACATATCGAGCATAGATTTGATAAGACTTGAAATCCAACTTGAGAACTTCATTGATGACATGAGAAGGGATGATAGGTTCAAAAGCATAAATAGTCTTGGTGAGCTCTCTATTAAACTTGTTGAGACACAAAAGCATGTGCTCTATGATTTGGTGTATTTGCTTCTCAAGTTGGTATTGATTCTACCGGTAGCGACAGCAAATGTTGAAAGAGTATTTTCTGCAATGTGTCTAGTGAAGACCAAGTTGAGAAATAGTATGGGTGATAAACTCTTGAATAATTGTATGGTTACTTTTATTGAGCGAGATATTTTCTCCAAAGTAAGTGATGATGAGATAATCGAGACTTTCATGGCCATGAGAAAGCGTAAAGTGGAGTAGTATTGTAATTATAATATTTTAATCATGTTATCTTTTGTTCATGTAACTATGTAAGATACTACTTCATATTTGAACTTATTAGTAAAATTTGATGTCGTGAAACCTTATTAAACAATTTGCATTGTGCTTTTGTCAAAAATTGTATTTATATATGTAGTATATATGAAGTTTGTGATGCTATATACATTTTGATAGAATTGTACTTATAAATTTTATTTGTGAAGAAAAAAAAATTGGTGCCCCACCCATCTGGTGAATCCTAGCTTCGCCACTGCTGGCGACGGTTGTCTCCTCCGCACGACCTCGCTAGTGACGGAGACCCTCCACACGAGCCCACCCTAGCTAGCTCCACTGCGCGACGTGAAAGCAGGCCCAACCTCCTACGCGCGGCGGCGAACGGAGCCGACCACCTCCGCTGCCTGATCCGGCGTCTCCCGGCCGTAGCTCGGTTAGATCCGAGCTCCTACCTATGGGTGGCGAGCTCGAGCTCACCGGCGGCGGTGCTACGGCCCTTCTTCGCTTCTTCTTCGGTGGTGAATCACGGCGACAGCGCTCCCCAGCGGCTTGCGTTGGATTCCGAGGGAGGGCAATGCCGCAGGGGCGCGAGGGCGACCGCGCCGCCAACCCGCGGAAGCCCGTGTTCGTGGCCAAGGTCGGGCTCGCGTTCGAGCTCATCTCGCTGCCCGTCTTCCTCCGCGAGGCCCGCGGCATTGTCAGCCACTCCGTTTGGGCCATCCTCACCAACGTCGTCGTCTTCGAGATCAGCATCGGTACGCACCAATACAATCAAAAGTAACTTTTCAGACTAAGTACACACGAGGGAGAACACCGACCAAAGGGGAGCAGCAGAGGGGCCCACCTGGCTCAGGTGATAAGCCTAGCGCCCCACTTTGCAGTCTCGAGCCCCTCCGATCTACTTATTTCTCTCGACGCATATTTTCCCAAAAAATGAATTCTTTGATACGAAAATTGCCACCACATCATCATAATAACAGATTGTCTTTGCATCTACTAGAATTTAGATTTGACGTCGCTTCTTCGCCGGATCGCCGGAGCAACTGGCAGCTGGCCACCGCTTCGGAGACGACGGAGGGACCATTGGTGCCATAACAAGAAGCAGAAGAGATGCTCCACTGATTTATGGCTCGGTGTCTATGCTTTAGGGGGGATTCTTATGGAGGACCCTGCTTTCATAGCCAAAACCAGAACGGCATTGAACCAGCGACACCCGGTTCACTGGTCCAATCGCCTCTTTTTTCCTAAATTATATTTTTAAAAATATTTTACAAATTTGGTTCATTTATTTGCAAAATTAGGGAAAACCAAATAGGAAATCAATTCGGTGTCATCTCTATGCAGTCGTACCATCGGACGGAAGCCGATGTGAGAAAAACTAATTTCCGTTGTGTCACTGATATAAATTAAAGCCATGCAGCTAAATGGTTTTACTATAAAACCCGTTGTATTACTGAAATAAATTAAAGTCACGCATGTAGTTAAGTGATTTTACCATAAAACCCACCGGTTCGATTGAAGTTGAGAGGTTCTGGTTTTTTGGGGGTTTAACTTGTGGTCCAGTCTTATTTTGGCAGCAATTGGAGGATGCACGAGGGAATGCATATCCCTGCTGCCTCTTGAAATATAGGAAGACAACTTAATATGTGCATCCACTTATACGGACATGCATGAAAATGTTATGTCTCATTTGGTACGCCAGTTGTAAACCAACGTGACATTGTAAGCACGTCATGCATACAAATCAGTACAAATTATAATGCACTATACATATGCTGAAGAGCTGTAACTCATGCCATAGAATATTAGTCTGTTGAGTGCATGGAAAACGGGTTACATCTGCTACATAAGAATCCGATGCACCGTTATCCCCTCGATCGGGTAGGTATGTGAACCATTAAGACTGACTAGAAAAACAGTAGCTACCTAAATGTAGACAATACAACACAACATAAACGGTTATACAATATTGGTTTTAGTAAGTACACGGTGAACCTTGTAATTGCGAAAGAAATATACCTGGTTAAATATATATATATATATCTCTTTTAAACGATGTTAAAAGGAGATTCTAGATCCACTCCGAGGCTCTAGAAATCACCGCATTAATCGAAGAAAAAAATAAAGATCTACCCATTTACTTCGGTGAGTTTACAGATGTATATATTGTGTAATTAACAAAAGCTAGCAACTGTATTTAAAAAAAAAGGCACTGGGGTTGTGTAATGCAGTTGGTAACTGCGCTGGAAAATTTAGCTAGCTACTAGAAATTTCACATGGGTCACTTGGTGGAGTTGAGTAGCTTGAATAATATATGGTTCCAATATATATAGCTTGTCTAGAGAGAGAGAAAGAACACACAAAAGAAAAGAAAATTCCCCGTAAATATAAAAGAAAAAGAAAAGGAAATGTAAAGTAAGTAAAACTCCATTGGTTGATGGAACAAGATATGGAAGCTAGCAGAGGGCATCATTCAGTAACAAAACAAGTGCATATGTAACCTCTGCTAAGTGCTAATTAAGCACATATGCGTTTGGTTTCATGGGTACAACTCCAGCGTAGGTGGGAGGCTGGAGATGCATGCATGGGCGGCTAATCTGTGAATAGATAGATGTATCAGTTGCGGTGGTGATCCGATCGAGTTAGCTGCAGGAAGGAGCTAGTAGAGGTTGATGGAGGAGACGGCGAGGTAGGCGGCGAGCAGCTCCTCGTCCTCCCTGGCCAGCGCGTCGGCCTGCTGCATTGCCGGCCACCACTCCGGCATGCTGCTGCTGCTGCTGGCACCGACGTCGGCTTCATCATTCGTCAGGGAATTAGGCACCTCTGTCGTGAATTCGGGCTCTGCTGCATCTGTGGCGCCGCCGTCGTTGCGCGCAAAGCGGCCTTTCACCCTCGGGCGGCTGTCGGCGAGTGTCTTCCGGCAAGCGTACTAAATTAAGAAGATGCATGGGACAGACAGGAGATGCATGAGTATGCATGGATCATATATATATCATGCTAGCTAGGGAGCAAGACGAGCAACGTACGGTGATCTTCTTCTGGAAGTTGCGTTGGTTGCGCTTGGCGCGGTACTTCTCGATGCGCTCCCGCCGCTCCTCCGCGCTGTACCTCCCCACCGGCACTGGCGCCGCCTCAAGGAGGTCTCCGGTGCTCACCACACGCCGGAATGGCACCTGCATGGGCGGCTGTTGGGCCTGGGAGTAGTAGCATTGCTGCTCTTGTAACAACAGATCACCGTAGCTGGACGCCGACGCCAACGGGAGGGAAGAAAGGAAAGCAGCAGCATCCGGTTGAGAGGGAGGACCATTGGTGTTGCTATTGCTGCTGCTGCTGCTCCTGTAACAAGGAGGAGAAGAGGTGCTCCACTGATACATTATCAACTCCTCCTTGAATGGATCTCTGTCCTGCGTTTGTGTCTGTGTGTTTGTGATAGATGATGATGTGTTCCTGGCGATCAACCATATATATACATATCGACAGCTAGTTAGAGCACAAGTTTCCGTTGCTATTGCTCTGTCGATTGGCCTCATCAGCCAAGTCAACTCTCGGCTCAATTCTGATTTGACATTACCTACTTAGCTTGTGTGATGACTCCATTCGAGCTTTGCTACATTTCTATTGATTGAAAAAAATGACCATGGTAGGATGCATGCAAGATGCCACCAAAATTCCACTATGCTACATTCCCACCATGCATGGATGGCGCACCAAATTACCTACGTCAGGTTTCATTGGCTAGATCTTCCATATACGCTGGATCAAAGGTCAATATCACAGCAAGTTTTTCTTTTCTTCGCAAGAGAAAGGAGAGCTTTCCCCATAGATTAAACAGGAAAGTAAGCTCTTTCACTCCTCTTCGACAGGGTCATGAATACAAAGAGGAAACTACCCTACTCAGAGACACAAGGCAACTACGAAACGCTAACCCAAAATTTTAAATGCGCAAACAAGGAAGGGAAGTACAAACATGAGAAGCGAGTGACATCCACCACTGCCAGAAAACAAGCTGGCAAGCATAAACATATATGTATAGGCACAGCAGCTTTCGGTCTACTCCGTACGAACATGATCTGTACATGTTATGCACAGAGTAGCTTAATGCAGGAGGCACCATCAGCAATATATGCAACTATCCTGACATGCTACGAGATTGCAGAATCTCAGCACAAGCAACAATAAAAGCTGGCAATCACAACTGAATAGCAATGGGGGTTAAGGACAACAGTGCAGACGATTCAAGGAGACATGAGCAAGTTGGGGAAATCTCCTACTTTTCCGCTGATATCCTTAAAACCATATGCCCTGTACACCAGGAGGGATGCCTTTTTTCACCACCTCTACAAGCATTGTGCTCAACTTGCAATTGACTATATTGCAACAATAGGCCTTACCACTTTGCTTCATGAACATGGCAAATATTTGGCTGATTCCAAAGTTGCGACACTCCTAATCATTTCTTAGTCACAACAGTGGGGACTATGGACACAAAGGCAAAGATAAAGAAACTCATGCAGTTTATTTATATCCAAAACTCCAACAACAAAGATGCGCAGGAAGCTCACTGGAATCATGTTCAGGACTAAATGCAACTGTGAAAGTCCTTGATGAGACTTTGTCCCTCAAAAGTCCGCCGCACTACTATCATTAGCTTCAAAAGTGAATCTCCCAATATTTTGGTGGGGAAGAATGATAGCCCCTTTGAATATTGCGGGCTATAAGATAGAGCCCCACAAGAATCTGTGTTGTTTTGAGCATCTATTTGACAGAAGTACGTACGTTGTTATAGACCCAGGACGCTGTTTTCAGTTCGCAATTGGTTGGTAAGATCACTGGAAGTGTCCTCAACCAATCACCGGACTCCATTCTCCTATAATGATTTATCTTCTGATGAATCACTACAGTTGCCCACTTAAGAATTGCGTATCACGTTGACATGCCTGACAACACGAGCTCGCCAACCTTCAAGTGGGCTTCGCCAACCGACAAGATAAGTCAAAGGGCACCAGGCTATAATATTGCAAATAGATTCGTGTGCCTTTGCTATGCAGCAAAATGGTTGAATTGTATAATCCCAACGGTTTTTACGATTTCCTGTTAGATGCAACCTGCAGAGATGTCAACATGAGTAACATTGCAACCAGATGAGTAAAATCATTGACATCTCACTGTGAGGCAGTGCCTCTTTGTCAATGAATATAAAATTAAAAAAACAAGTGGGACTATTAGGATAAAGCGCAGTTCTCGTAGATTTTTGCTTTTCTTCTAGTAGGTCAACTATAAAAATAGTCACACCACTATAGCATGAGTGGGTATGCAATAATTGGTGAACTCTTTAGTTGACGTGTATAAAGAATATATAGAAATGAGCAACAGACTAGAGAGATATGTAATTATTCCACTAATTCGTCCTTAACCAAAAGATCACAACTGACGATGACATAGCACCCGGGTATCGTTAAGAAGGACAAAGCCGGCCCTCTGGACATATGGTGGGCCGGGCCGACTACTCGGAGTCCGACTTCTACACGGGGACGCATCATCAATTTGGAGTACAAGACATTGATATGTACCTACCCGGTAATCCCGGGTTCTAGTTGTAACCAATTAGAAAATCAATTTGTGAAATCAATAAAATATGGGATGATAGGATATAGGGAATGAGATTTAGGGAAGGAATCTTTTGAGGAAGCTCCCTATATAGAGATATAGGGAATGAAATATAGAGATGCTGGTGTGGATGCTCTAAGGTCTCTTCTTGAGTTCGGCTCGGATTTCTTTATCTTCGGTAGACTGCTCTAGTTGCTCCGCAAAGAGAGACACACCAGCACCACGACGTTTCTCTTAACACTTTGGTGCCACTACTTCTGGGTGAAGCCGGTAGTTCATCTTTGTTGGAAGAATGTTCTAGATTTGTCTCCAAAGATTGTAGATCTCCTTACAAGATATAGGATCCCATCCAATCCAGTCACCAAACTTATACTTTGTTGAATTCAATTGTTCATTTGGTAACAGTCTATCGATTCTAATTGTTCTTCATAAAAATGTTTCTTCCTCAGAGCCTTGGAAATCTGCGACCTGACAATGAACAGATGGCATAATATTGCATCATGATTCATACTAAAAAGCATACGTTCCAAAATACCAAGTTGTGCAAAGTAAAATGATAGAACAGCTGGTTGCAGGCTGCAAACACGGAGCTGAAGCTAAATCATACATCGTACGAGCTACGTTGATTCCTGAAATAAGATGTTTGAACCTCTCAGGTACTAAATATACAACTGACATGCAGTTTACGGAAATAACAGCTTTGGCTCGCTGTGTAGAAAGGCGAGCGCGGAGGCGGAGTCGGGGGTTGGAAGGAGGGAGGAGGCTGAGGCGAAGAAGAGGAGGAGCGCTAGAGGAAGAGGATTAGCGGTTCACATGAAACATTAATTCAGCCCAGCACTTATATCACAAGGATGCCCTTCTTACCCTCCACAGCATTACCATGGACATGGATCAATCAACCAACACCATGGTGGTGATCATGATCATGGTCATGGTTACCCCTCACTTTTCTACTCATCATATCTACCATGAATATGATCGATCGATGAGCATGGGGGCACTCGTTGCCGATGGTGCAGCGGCCGCCTATGGCTATGGTGGCAAGTTCAAGAGGCACCACGAACACTATGGCGGCAACTTCGTTGGTGGCAAACACAAGTGGAAATGGCTATCTACCTAGTATATATCTTTTCAATCGGTGGATCAGGATATATTTATATACGTTGGAATTAAATAATAAATAAACATATGCACGGAAATTAATTGGGAATGTCTATTTCCAAATCGACTTAGAAAAAACTTCTAACTCAATTATCCTAAATGTTAATTCTTGATCTAATGGTTAAATTGGATAGTTACACATTTTAAAAATCATGTGTAACTTAAGATCTGGAGATGTGCAACTGAGCAAAATTGAACAGTTACGCATTTTCTGTGATTAAGTTGTACTTTTTTTTTGTATAATTTAGGTATAGAAAATGTGTAACTTGATCGACGGAGAAAAAATTCGTTAATTAATATATGTATACACCACATGCATGCAAGAGTACTCCGTATTCAACAAGGAGACACGATACGTATATATAGGGTGACGTACATACGTGAGACGCAGTTACGACGTTCTGAGCATCATATCTTGTTTCAATAAAGGACAATTTGGTAAGGTAGGGGCTTCCCCTTCAGATTTTCTCAAAAAATAAAAAACTTGCGCAGTCCATGTATTGTACGTACGCACTCACTAATCTATCTATCTAGTAATTTAAATTGATTCATGTTGATCGATTAGCCAGGGCACCCCACGTTTATATATAATATGCAGTTAGCTAGCTGTCATCCCTCTCCTCTCGATCCCTCCCGCACAAATTCGTCTTCCTCTGCACGCGTGTTCCCTCTTCCTCCAGATGACGAGCAAGAGCAGCAGCAGCAGCGTCGATCATGGCGTGGTCGACAGCTATGAATACCACGAGGAGTTCATCAAGAACGCGCGAGGGATGAGGCTGTTCACCTGCAGATGGCTTCCCTGTAATGGCCAACCAATCAAGGCGCTCGTCTTCATCTGCCATGGTACGTCCAGTATGTTTGTCATGCCTCCATTTTCCTCTCTTCTCCTTTGAATCATCGATCGATCAACGTGCGTGCATTGCATCGAGATTTAACTGCAGGATACGCGGTGGAGTGCAGCGTGACGATGCGCGGCACCGGGGAGCGCCTTGCTCGGGCGGGGTACGCCGTCTACGGCATGGACTACGAGGGCCACGGCAAGTCGGACGGTCTCCAGGGCTACATACCCTCCTTCGACGCTCTCGTCCAAGATTGCGACGCCTTCTTTACTGCCGTCGTCTCCACCTACTCAGCTTCACAGAATAAGAGGTTCTTGCTGGGCGAGTCCATGGGCGGCGCAGTGGCGCTGCTCCTCCACCGCGCGCGCCCGTCCTACTGGTCCGGCGCCGTCCTGGTCGCGCCCATGTGCAAGATCGCCGACGAGATGAAACCGCACCCGGTGGTGGTGAGCATCCTCAGGGCCATGACCAGCGTCATCCCCACATGGAGGATCGTGCCGACCAGGGACGTGATCGGCGCCGCCTACAGGAGACAGGAGAAGCGCGACGAGATCAGGCGGAACCCGTACTGCTACAAGGGCAGGCCGCGCCTCAGGACCGCGTTCGAGCTCCTCAGGGTCAGCCTCCACCTCGAGGCCAACCTCCTCCCGCAGGTCTCGCTGCCCTTCCTCGTCGTGCACGGAGGGGCCGACATCGTCACCGACCCCTCCGTCAGCGACCTCCTCTGCCGCTCCGCGGCCAGCCGGGACAAGACGCTCAATCTCTACCCCGGCATGTGGCACGCCCTCACCTCCGGCGAGGACCCCGACAGCATCGACACCGTCTTCCGTGATATCGTCGCGTGGCTCGACCACAGGTCCGGCTCCTCCAAATCAGCAGCAGCAGCAGCATCCGCAGACTCGATGACGACGTCGGAGACGGAGCACAAGGCCAAGCACGATCGATGAGCAGCTAGCGTTGCCGACTAACAATGATCCCACAGCTAGTTACGCTATTATTACTACTTAATTAGTATAAGCTTAGCCACATTCTTGGGAATATCAAGCAAATTAGCTAGCTAATTAACCTAGTGTCCGTATATTAGTTAGCTAGCTAGCTTGAGCTTGTCCACTCTAGTTTCTCATATACATGCAACATTAGAATATCTCATGCACAGCAGATAGATCAGCCGGCTGCTGCCCCAAACAATATATGCAGCCTGGCCTCAACCGTTTCCAAATGATCTACTATCAAATTAAGGACATCACCAGCAAAACACTTCAGAAATCTCATCTCAAACCATGTCGTCTCAATTAATTCCCTCCCTCCCTCCCTGCTACACTGCTGCAAAGGAACTACAACTAGTACAATGCAACACACCACCTCATCAGTCATCACACATACATGCCATGTTTCTCTCATCTCATCCATCACCCAACACCATGGATGAATGCAAATGGAGCTTGCACTGCCTCCCCAAAACATGCTCACAAGTCATCGTAAACCACATTCTAATATATGTCTGCATCTATTTCAACCCAAGGCCTACTAGAACCATTTAGCTGATTTGCATTGCTGCAGAGTGATACTTGTCCAAGTCCGCGTCCAAATCTTCAGCAGAAACTTCCGGATTGCCACGTCCTCCCCTCCCTCGCCCTCGCCCGCGGCCACCACGCCCTCGACCACGCCCAACGAACCCATCTCCGCCCCGAAGCCATCCTCGACCACCACCACCCCTTCCAGGTCCACTGCAAATTTCACAACTGGATTTGTCACTTGCTCCAAATCTTCAGAAAAAATTAGGGCTGCACAGTTCAAATTGCTGATTTATACAACAGCACAATTTTAATTTGGTGATTAATAATAGTACACAATTTTGATTTCACCTCACACTCGATAGACAGTCAGTAGCATAGGCATAAATGTGGAGATTACAATCAACATTGAGGTAAGGTATTGCATTGCACGGTACTACCACTGTATCACATACATGTTTCCAGACAATTCTTAACAAAAACGAAGGATCCAAATCCCAGCTTTAGGTGATTCCTCGAAGCAGTCCAAAGACACGCTAAGTTAGATATTAACTATACGAAAGAACCTCTAACAGTCAAAACCAGCTCTTATCTACTTGTACAAATGCTAATCAATCCAAAGGGTAAGGACTGTGCCTGGAAACCAGGTTTAATTTAGCAGCAACTTTTAGAAAGCAGTATGTTACAGGTGATATTTCAGGAGAAAAAAGAAGTGCCTGTGGTAGATGCTACTGACCTTTTGGAAGGAAAACTGAAGTTTCCAGCTGGTGTAGTGAAAGCAAAAATAGCAGGTGCTGGTGCTGGTGCTGGTGCCTCAATATTTGTTCCAATGACCTCAATTTTCATAGGTTTACCATCAAGGTGCACATTGTTGTACTTCTTAAGAGCAGCTAGAGCATCCGATCTTGTTGAAAATACAACCTCTGCAGTTCCCTGGCAGTAATGAGCTGAATTATGAGCATTCGTACAAAACGGAAGGTGTGTGAAAGGGAGGTATTGACACCCAAAAGTAAGCGTGGGGGCGAAGACCTTTGATCGTCCACTCTTGTCATAGTTAATGGAGTAGCGCTTGAGATCGCCCACCTCAGAAAAGAGTTCCTGAGGAACGTAAACAGCACATCGCAGAGCAACTTTAGGAGGAGATGATAAACAAAGAGAAGTTAGTGGTTGCTTTGAAGGCCTAGAGATGCATAATTCTGAGCCTTGACCACTACCCGTAGTGGTACGGCGTAACAGCTAAAGTGTAACACGAGAAAGAATGGAAATTTCCTTTCCATAAGGAATAACCAGTCCATGATTGTAGCGGCGTTGAATGCAAGACATATAAGAAATAGTTGTTGAGTTGATCAGCATGAATTACTGTGCTATGCAATGTACGACTCGTTGAAACTAAGTTAAAGGTATGGTGAGTTTTTTTTTGGTGTGGACAATAGGAGAGTATCCCACAGCAATTTTTTTATAAATTTTCTGCAGTCCAAACTGTACAGCAAGAAAAACGAGAAAGAAACAAAAACCAAGGATTACAGGAACCTATCTATCCATTGTGACAAGTGCACAAAGGTATGGTGAGTGGTTAGGGACGGCAAACAGAAAGAAAAGTGGAGTTTTTTAGGCATGATGATAGGAGGAGGTGTTAGCGACCTTGATGTCCTCGTTGGAGACGTTGTAGTCGAGGTTGGAGATGTAGAGCTTGGTGGGCGTGTCGATGCCGGAAGCCGCCACCATGGCCATCGGCTGGGCAACATATCCATAGGCCGCCGGCGCCTGTACAAGTAAGATTAGAGTGAGCTCCAGATCGGTGCTGTACTGTACTGTACTGTACTCACTGGTGGATCAAGACGAGGAGGAGGAGGAGACCTGGTGGTGGAAGGTGAGTTGGTGGTAGGGGGCGGCGGCGGTACGAGTGGCGGCCCGGCTGTGGAAGCGGCGGCCTGTGGGCGTGGGTCCTCCAGAGGCGGAGGCGGAGGCTGGGTTGCGGCGGCCACGGCGGTGCTGAGGAGGCTTGTTCTTGGTGATGAGGTCGTCGAGGGACATGTCCAGGGCATCCGCCATCTTCCCCTCCCCACTTCTTTTTGAAACTTCCCCTCCCCAGTTCTAGTCGAGATTCGCACGGCGGCGGCGGCGAAGGAGGAGGATTTTGGCCAGGTGGGTGGAGTCGTGGAGACGAGAGCAACAAGGAGGCGACTGTGGTGTGGTGTGGTGTGCTGGGCCGGGCCGATCCTTCAGTTTGGGTACTGCAATACTGTTTCTTTTCTCCTTTGTTTTCCGTGTAAGACTCGACATTTCACCAACAGAGATTATAGAAAAAAAGTCTATTTTTAGTATCTAAACTATTATCTCGATCTAATTTATATATTTAATTTAAAAATTGGTCAATATATACTCCCAATTATTAATACCAGAGCATTGAACTCCTGGTGACCGTTTAGAAACAGTTTTGCTCACCTTTGGCACGACATGTGGTGGTGGTTTTTGCAAAACGTGGCAACCCAGTCATCAAAAAAAATATAAAATTATAAAAAAATTTAAAAAATAAAAAATTAAGGAAAAAATCAGCAAATAAAATTTAAAACAAATAATCTAAAAAATCAAGAAAATTCCAATAAGTTGAAAATTTCAGAAAAATGTAAAAAAATTTAAGAAAAAGTCAGCAAATTTTTTTAAAAACTGATAATTTTAAAAATCAAGAAAATTTCAGAAAAATAGGGAGCTTTTTAAAATAAAAAACCAGAAAATTAGAGAAAACTCACAAATAGTTTTAGAACATTCAAGAAAAAATTATGTTGATTTTTCTAATTTTAAAATTTATGTATTTTTAGTAAAAATTTTGGAAAATTTATGATTTTTGCTAAATTTTCTTATCTCCCATATTTTTATATAAATTTTCATATTTTAAAAATACATTTTGCCATGTTGGGTTGCCACGTGTCGTGCCACAGTAGACAAAATCGTCTCCAAACGGCCGCGAGGGGTTAAGTGTTCTGGTATTAGTAGTTGACAGTGTATATTGACCGGTTTTTAAATTTAAGGTGTAACTTAGATCGGGAGAATAGTTTAGGGACTAAAATCATAATGGAAGTTGAAGAAAAGATCATCCCAGGGCTGGCCCTGGAGGGGGTCAGGCGGGGCGGCCGCCCTGGGCCCCCAAAATGGAGGTGCCCCCTGGGTAGGTAGCCTGCATATATGTACAAGGCCTGCTGCCTGAGGCCAGCGAAAAAAAATGTAAACTGGGCCTGGCCCAAGTACTAGTAAACAAGCCGGCATGTGAGTAGCGATCGATCGGAGTGCCGCCTGCCTGTTCGGCTATTCGGGCGTCTTCGACGCTTCGTCTCTGATCTCGACGCTTCATGTTCGCGTGTTGCCGTGTTCTCGTCGCTGATTGCCTGAGCTGCTGCTCGCGCCGGCCAGAACAGGCTCCGGCGGCTGCACCGGTGCCGACGCCGCCGTGACCGGTGACCAGGTTGCCGTACTTGTCGACGCGGTTCGTCACCTGGGCCTGGGCATGCTGCTGTCCCTGGTACAATGGTACTCCATCTTGCACAAGTGCTACTCTGATCCTATCTGAACAGCAACGCTGCAGCAGACCGCAGACGTGGGACGCGGACGGATCAGCGGATTGTCCACCTCATACCGTCGTCGTCAATTTTAAAGGTATGCCTTACATCCTTAGCCTTAGCAATTTTGCCCTAGCTTGTGTCCTAGCGATTCTGCATCTTTAAATTTCAACACCACCATGTCATCCAAAAAGCATGCGTCCGGCAGTGAGAAAAGGAGAAAAAGAAAATGGGTAAATGAGTTGATACAATCACAGAGCGGATCCATTCATAATTTTTTAAGAGCAATATAAGCACTTCAAGAAATCCAGACGAGTTGGCGATGGTTGTTGTGGAGGAACAAAATAATGTTAATAAAGATGGGGGCCCTACAGAAGGCGATGTTGACACCAACACAGATGATAACAATGTGAGTGATCATGAGCATATATTTAATTCAACTGCTACCGAATCTGCTAGTCTTGATGAGGAATCAATTTTTACTATGCATATTTATGATCCAAGTAATTGGGATAATCTTGATAACAAAACAAGGGACATGTTAGTGGAGAAGGGGCCTAAAAGAGAAGAAAAGTTTACATATCCTGTGGATAGGAATTCAAGACATTTTTCGTATATTCGTTACTCTAGAAAGATGAGCAATGGAGAGGTACGTGACAGAAAATGGTTAGTTTATTCAAAACATGCTAACAGAGTGTTTTGCCTTTGCTGTAAGCTTTTCAATTCCAACATATGCAAGAGTTCATTAGGGCATGATGGGTTTAGAGATTGGAGGCATACTAGTGAGAGACTGAAAGAACATGAAGCTAGTGTCAAGCATATTACTAACATGAACTCTTGGAATGAACTGAGGGTTAGACTGAACAAACATGAAACAATTGACAAAGAGTTACAACAGCAGATCACAAAGGAGAAAGGACGCATAAGACAAGTTTTATTAAGGATAGTTGCCATTGTGAAATTTCTTGGTAAACGCAATTTGGCTTTTAGAGGATCCAGCGAGCAACTTTACAATGACTCTAATGGTAATTTCTTAGCTTGTGTGGAGATGGTTGCTGAATTTGACTTGGTAATGAAAGACCATCTTAGGCGTATTCAAAACAAAGATATTCATTATCATTATCTTAGCCATAAAATTCAAAATGAGTTTATTTCTCTTATGGCTTCTGATATTACAAATTCCATAATCAAGATCATTAAAGAGGTGAAATATTTCTCTGTTATCCTTGATTGTACCCCAGATGTGAGTCACCAAGAACAAATGAGTTTGTTGGTTCGATGTGTTCATATGTTTGACGGCAAAATAAAAATTGAGGAGTACTTTCTTGGTTTCTTGATAGTGGATGACACATCTGGTTCCGGACTTTTCAATGTATTGGTTGATTCTATCAAGTCCTTTGATCTTAATATTGATGACATTAGGGGTCAAGGTTATGATAATGGTTCCAATATGAAAGAAAAACAGAAGGAGGTGCAAAGTCGGTTGCTTGGCATAAACCCAAGAGCTTTGTATATGCCATGTGCTTGCCATAGTCTTAATCTCACTCTTTGTGATATGGCTAAATCTTGTGGTAAAGCTATTTCTTTTTTTGGACTTGTGCAACGTATATATGTATTGTTTGCTGGTTCCACCAAAAGATGGAAAGTTTTGCTTGACCATGTGGAAGGTTTAACTGTTAAATCTTTGTGCAATACTCATTGGGAGAGTCAGATCAAGAGTGTCAAAGCAATCAGATTTCAAGCTCCTCAGTTAAGATCAGTTTTGCTTGAGTTAAGTGAAGATAGTGGCACCGAACCCAAGGATAGAAGTGATGCAAAAAATTTATTTGAAGTTATTGGCAGCTTTGAGTTTATACTTGGTATGGTTATTTGGCATGACGTTTTATTTGCTGTAAATACTGTGAGTAAGAAGTTGCAATCAACATCCATGTACATTGAATCTACCTTAACATAGATAGAAGGCATAAAGAATTACTTTAACACCTATAGAAATGAAGGGTTTGCTTCTAGTGTGGTCATTGCCAGAGAAATTGCATCTGAATTGGGTGTAGAACCGTCATTTCCAGTAAAGCGACGTGCTCCTAGAAAGAAGCAGTTTGATGAAATTGAATGCGATGAAGCAATCCTTCAAGCTGAGAAGGCTTTTGAAGTTGAATATTTTTTGTTTATAGTTGATACGGCAAGCAATTCATTGGAAAGTAGATTCCAAGAACTCCAAGCATTCAAAAATATATTTGGGTTTTTAATGAGTTCGACAGCCTTGAAGTCATTGGATGGTTCTGAACTAAAGGACAGTTGCACTAAATTTGCAAAAACTTTCTCTTCAGATGGTTCATATGATGTTGAGTTAAATGATCTAATTTTTGAGTTAACTGTTATGCAGTTTACTTTGCTAGATAGACCAATGTCTGCTATGGAGATATTTGATTTTGTCAGAGGAGCGGATTGTTATCCTAATATTTCTATTGCGTATCGGATCTTATTTACTATGCCTGTGACTGTGGCATCAGCTGAAAGAAGCTTTTCAAAGTTGAAATTGTTGAAGAACTACTTGAGGTCTACAATGTCTCAAGAGAGGTTAAATGGTCTGGCAACTTTGTGCATCGAGAAGAAATTATTGGATGAGATTGATATTGATATCATCATCAGTGACTTTGCTTCTCGGAATATTAGAAGAAATTTTGAAGGTAATATATATAAATTATGTGATATGCTTTTGGACGCACTTTTAATGTTTTAGTAACATTTCTTATAAAGAAATTGTTTGATATGATTATTACTTTGAGTTTTATATTAAAGGGCCCTGGATTCTAGTTTCGCCCCAGGCCCCCGAAATCTCAGGACCGGCCCTGGATCATCCATGCCAGGGGTTCGATAGATTACACTCATTCCAATCACACACACACAAAACATATTGGCAAAAATCGAACGAACATTACCCCTTTTGTGGTTGGGTAACTATTTCCTACAAAGTTTAGGCAAAATTGGCTCCTGGACATTCCACCGATGGCAGTTGCTAAACACACTGTATAATCCTGATTTGGGCATTCGCCTCAGGAGGGATTGTCAATATCTGGGCAGGGTCCTCCCTGGAATTGTTGCAATACTGCTTCGTAAGGTAAACTAAACTGACAGGGTCCTCCATGGATCATGATAGCATTGGCATAAGCCACCTGATAGATATCTGCTAACCTACAGACAGATTCCCATGAGGATTCAGTCATATAGAGAAACTTCAGCCTATATAAACCCAGAAAGATTTCTTCTTATTGTGATTTAACCCCTGTAAGCTCCAGTAAATCAAAGAAGAAAAAGAGGCTGGCATGTGATCTTAATTAAAAAAAGACGGGGAAACCGTTCTATAGGGGCCCATTACTAAGAAACCCATGCAGAGCTATCGAATATTTTCAGGCAAGCCCCTTGTGATTGAATCTACAGGCTTCTATAAGCTTAGCTGATCTGCAAGATATACCTATTCTATTTGCAGCTTTCCAGCCTTACTTATAGATATTAGAGTGATCTCTTAACCTTATCTGTTCTCCAGCGAGTTTCTGGGGTGCCAAGGATTAAGGCCATCTAAAATCCAGCAACATGGATGATGGAAGTTACCTCCAGTTGAAATGCAGCTGGAAATAGATTTTACACAACTTTATCAGGAATCCCCTCTTCATTGGTGAGATTTTCCATTCAGCAATGCCCTATCTAATTCATTCTTACATATTTAGTACCACCTGAGTAACATGTCTACAGAATATGTTCTCCGATTGTAGCATGAATGTAATAGGAAAAGTGTACCTTGGCCATTGGTGTTTCTAAGTTTTAGCAGGTACCCACCAATCATGAGCTGTTGTAACTCTAAACTACAATTAACATGTAGATCCACGACCAAGGAGGTATGTCAAATCACTTATTTTAAAAATTACAAGTGTCGGTTTCAAAAATGAAATGCAAGTATGTATGAGTGTATCACACCATTTCTTCAAACATAATACTGTGAGATGACTATAAATTCACTTTCTGACTGTTATTTTTCCATGAAAAGATAATTTGATGCTCATCAAGCAGTTGAACACACTACAGCAAAGTTCTATGCACGAAACGGATGGGGGCAGTTCAAAGCCTGCCTGTGGAGTGCATTCTTATTGGAGAAGTCCCTCGTATGACTTGACACGGTCATGTAAATGTTCCTGGCTTCCATAATAACAACACGTAAGAACTCAGCCTAAATCTGCATTTAAATCTACCCAACAGACATTAAGTCACAAATAACCAGCTTGCCAATCTATTACCTATGTAATAAATTCTCAGATAGCTGCAGAAGTGAGCAAGCAGTATAAACAATGGGGGTCAGTCATAGAAAATTTAAAACCGACTCATGTTTCCCTAAAAGAATGGTAATTGAGTTCTAGTAACCTCTAGAACCAGATGAATCTGCTATAATCCCAACTCCATCTGATAAGCTACTTGGTATCCAGTCCACGCTAACTTCTGTTTCAATCACAGACGTGCCAAAACTAAATGATTATGACTGCTAGACTCCAAATATATCCTAAAAGAATTATACATTGAGTTGATATAATGAAGTGATGAGGACATCAACACCATGGATATATCCGCACATACACAATCACAATTTCCTCCTGGACCACTTACTCGTGCTCGTGCACGTCAACTCAATTATCAGGTGCGTTCGTTTTTAGGATTGTGTTCTCCTAATTTATACAATGGAAACGCATGCACTTTGGTTTTGCTTAGGAACGATGGAGAAGATCACAAAGAAGGAAGGAGAATCACGCAGCTGGGATTCGGACTGCAGGACAGCACCAACTTGTGACGGTCACCACGTCTTCATATGGAGTCGGATTTGGACGTTCTAGGACTTCATGGAAAGCTTATCAAGTCTACTTTCAATCGGATCCGGCCTCATATCCATATCTGATCGGAGTCGACCGCAATCATCTTTTTACGGTGCTGCGCCACCATATTTTGGACCTGATGGGCCATGTACCTAGTTGAGTCCATTACGGACACGTCCTAGGGTTAGAGTACGACCCCAACACCCTTGTGGTCGTCCTCCCATCTATTAATAGGGTTCTACAGCCACCGAGAACAATCAGGTTTTGTTGATCGCAAGTTAGCCATAGCTACTTCGTCTTGCTGTGCGCGTGTCGGCTAGACCGCCCGTCGGCTTGTCTTCGGAACCTCACCTTCTTAAGTTTTCAGATTGAACTTCCATATTGATTTCACAAATTCAGTGCTTGTTCTACTTGTTCTTGCTAGTTCTTCGATTGCTTGCAGGACGGGTGCCCTCGTGGCTGGGTTGATCGCGTTCCACAAGATCGCTAACAACCATTGGAGTCGGTGTATCAGTTGCTAAGGCGCAGCGTCCTTGGATGGTTGTAGTCGGGCCGTGAACGTCGCCTCCATCCCCAATCGAGTTATCCATCTCCACCGAAAGATCGGGACCAACATTACATCAAGAAGCTTCTCTGTTCTCACAGCAATGCAGTTGTCAGGAGATATATATACTAATTTTATAGGTCAACAGCGATGAAACAAATTTGGGGAGCAGTAGTTATGATTCAAATTTGGGGAGCAATGCTTGGTAGCATTATGATTTCCAAACATGAACAGAAACGACATTTTCACCCTAGTTAGATCAACTCGGCACCAGGACAGATCAATGCAACCATGCTTCAATTGAACCAATATATTAAGTCAGCAGGTCAGTTACACCATGACAAGCTCAGTCGAAACCAAGCTTGGGTTCTCCTGTTGCAGATCATACATCTTGTCGGTCATCCCTTCTTTCCGATAAGCTTCGACCAAGATGGAGTATGTCGTGGCATCTGGAGCACACTGCATCTGCTTCATGTGCCTGAAGACCCTCTCCATTTCCATCAGATCCTCCGCTTTTGCGCATGCCGCAAGAACAGAGTTGTGAAAAGATGTATTTGCCGGGATATCAAGCCTCTCAGCTAGCTTGACCATGCCCACCACCTTATGGAAAAGGCCTGCATTGCTAAATCCGTTTATGAGGCAACAGAAAGTCTTTGTATCTGGCTTCATCCCCTCTGAACGCATCTGGTTAAATGTGTGCTCCATGTTCTTCACATCGCCCGCCTCAGCGAATGCTTCAATCACGTTGTTGAATGTGGCAGTCGTCCATGGAAACGCTAACCTGCGCATGTACTCCATCACCGCAGACATCTTGTCATACATCCGCTTCTTCCCGTAAGCGCCAATGAGGATGTTGAGCGTCCGAGTCTCCGGCTCAATCCCATAGCCTCGGAATTTCTCGTACCACTTCTCCATCAGGTCAACCTGGCCATTATTCCCAGACAGGCTTAAGATAATGTTCATGGTCCAGACATCCGGTTTACTAGTTGCGCTGTCAAGCATTGCGGAGAGTAGCTTCTCCATGTCATCCAGCCTTCCAGCCTTGCCGTAGCCACTGAGGACAATGTTCTGGGTGACCGTGTTGGGTGCAAAGGAGCGCTCGGCCATCTCTTTGTATATAGCATCGACGAGGTCGAACCTTGAGGCATCGACAAACGCCTTGATGAGGGTGCTGTAGGTGTAGACGTCAGGCTGGCAGAGCGGAGAGGCTTTCATGTCACCGAGAAGCTGGAGCGCCTCGTCCAGGAGGCTGCTCCGGCAGTAGGCTTGGATCAAGGCCGTGTAGAGCTCCGGGGTTGGCTGGCATCCTGCCCCTGCATCTCGGTGAAGAGGTGGTGCGCCCGAGAAGGCTGGCCGGACCTGCCGAGCAGCAGGAGGAGCTTCATGTAGGTGCCTTCTTTCGGATGGTAGAAAGGCTGCTCCTCGAGCATCTCGAAGACCTAGCGAAAATAATTTTTGGATCAAATCATCTCATTTCATGCGGCATTGCAATGCAAAGGGAAATTGGTAGGTGATTGATTAGTTACCTGGAGCGCCTCCTGCCAGTTCTTGGCGGCGATGCTGTCGGCGAGGGCCTCGGTGACGGTGCACGCCCACGCCTTGGCGTCGGCGCGCGCGTCCAGCCGCTTCTTGACGTTCTTGATGGGGGTGCGAGCGCGAGCCCCCCTCCGCCCGGAGTGGGAGTCCGCCGTCCCGGTGAACTCGCCCGCCTTCCAGTGTTTCCGGCGATCTCTCCCCTCTGGGTCTTCCCCCTTGGACGGTGGGGGTGGGGCGGGCGCTCGGTTCTCCGGCGGTGGGTGTGAGAGGAGGAAGAGGTGGTGGGAAAGGGGAACTCGCCGGCCTTCCAGTGGCGGCGGCGAGTGTGAGTGTCGGTGGAGTCGGCGGCGGCGGTGACGAGGCGAGGGCAGAAGGCGGCGGCGGCGAGCGCCATGGAAGTGTCGCTGACTGGTCGGCAGTGCGAAGGCGAGTGCGCTGAGAAGGTAAGATAGAGAGGAAGTGAAGAAAATTCCAAAAGGACTCGTGACAAGCAAAATCCTTTCTTTGGAAAGAAACACTTTTTTCCTGAAAGCTTTAACAGAATCATTTTCATTCTACAGCTATTCCTCACTCCTCACAAACAGCAAGCACACTGGATGAAGCTTCTCAAGGCTGAACAATTCAGATTCAGACATCAGAACACAAACTGACAATTACCCGGAAGACAAATTTTCTTTCTTTATACTCTTGGTGTGCACAATATAGTAAAGATAACAAAAGTCTGTAGCCCATACCAGCAACCACACCAGCTGAGAGCTTTTTCAGACGTTTTTACAAGCTAGTACTGTACATCATTCAGCCGTCATACACACCACTGTACATTCCATGTATGAAGAAATGCAAAAAATCCCCGCTCCGAGAGATGTAAAAAATCGATCAATCCATTATGAATTCATATGAATTCTCCACAATGTTTTCTTCTTCGCACAGAGCACTCCATGTATCTCTCTATCTTTATCTCCAGAATGTTTACACTTTCCTCCTCATGTTTCCCTCACTTCGACGAAAATGCTCGACTCTTTGACCGAGGGGGCCTCGGCTCACGCTCAGGGGCGTCACTCTTGTCGCTGCTGTTCTTCCCCCTCAATGGCGCAGTTTCTGAATTGTCAAACGTCCGGTTCTGCCGCTGTCTCCGTTCCTGCAAATCCAATAATCACTTATGTGTTCAACTCTTTTTCGTGTCAGCGAATACGTAGGGGATAAACATCAAAGCCAAGCTGCACAGTCCTCTCTATGTCCAAGGGAATTGATAGAACAGGTATATGGGATAGCAAAGTAAGATTGCACTAATGGCAGCATTTAGTTTGCAAGTATATTGTTCACCTGCCACTAATTTTACTGTGACATGACCATTGGATTATAATAAATAAGAGACAGCAGGAAAATGCACGATTTGCAGGTATGGTATTTTTGTGAATCAAACCTCTTGAGGTATGGTTTCGCTAGAATCCAACATCCGGACCACCTGATCCATCCTTGGTCTCTTCTCAGCATTCAGATCAATACACCGCAGAGCTGTCAAAAGGGCACGTTTGAGCTCCTTAGTCGACGGTCTTCTCTCCAGGTGTGGATCAACCACTTCTTCAGACCGTCTGTTGGCAACCATCACTTTAAGCCAATCGACTAGGTTTACCTACAGTTGAGCAACAGTGTGTTAGAAATGAAGAGGGCTGCCTTGTTTGGTAAGAGATGAGACTAAAATATGAGTGAAAAATATGAAGACCACAATTTGAATACTAAAGATTACAGGAAAAGATCTTAGCAAGTATTACCTCGCTTGGGGGGCGATCATAGTCAATTGGATCTCTACCAGTAATAACTTCCAATAAAAGAACCCCAAAGCTATAGACATCACTCTTTTCATTCAAAAGTCCACTGTTAGCATACTCGGGCGCAACATAGCTGTAGAATAATAAAACAGTTGTTGAGTAAAAACTAATTCTTAGCATCAACAACACAACTTTTCTTCCAAATCGTAATGGACAAGATTTGGAGGCAATACAAAGAGAAAGTGCCTCATATATGCAGTGGCATGAAAAACTTACCCAAAGGTACCCATAACTCGAGTAGCAATATGACTTTTACCAGCACCAAGCATCTTCGCCAAACCAAAGTCAGATATTTTGGCATTAAACTCATCATCAATCAAGATATTACTGGCCTTGATGTCACGATGCACAACCTTTGGTTCAAGTGCCTCATGCAAGTAAGCAAGGCTGCAAATGTGGCAGTCCGTATCAAATTGATGTTTCCCGAGCAGCAAGAGGATAGGTGAAAATAAGAACTATCTAATGACCAAACAGAGCACTGTCATGCCATTAAAAAGAAAAAAGAGTACTAGTTAAAGTGATCTTGATAAGATCACAACAAGAACTGACTATAATTTGTGTGATGCCAGCCTTTCTTATAGGAATTCAGAGCTGATCCAAATCCAAACTTGTTTTTGTTCACAATTGTGTATACTATAGACGATAACTGCTCCTGGCCAGTACTTCAGTAAAAGTAGCTAAATCAAGAAGCTGTCACGATTGAAACATGTGCTCATGTGCTCATGTGCATCAATTAGAGTGGTCATTTGTTAGCTCTTAGACATTATATGGTAGACCCAATCGGCTCACAGTTTGCACATCATGAATATTGAGAGTAGATAATGATGTACAAAGGACATTGCTATCCAAAAGAAGCAATAAGTTAGACTCAGTGAAGGAGTTACTCACGCCTTTGCAGTTCCCACAAGAATTTTCATGCGAGCTAACCAAGTGAGAGAGCTGTACTGGGACAATTCTCCATGGAGCCAACTTTCAAGATTCCCGTTGTTAACAAACTCGTACACAAGCATTCTGATTAAAAAACACATCAAGCAATCCGGTTATGACACTCTTATTTATTCGTTGATAAAATGATCAAAATAACAGGCCATATTCTAGAGAAAAATGGAAAAGCAAAAATAAATCATAATCTGACCTCTGGGTACCCTCAACACAATACCCCAAAAGGCGAACCAAATTCTTGTGGCGTACATTACCGATTGCCTCAACTTCTACTCTGAATTCCCTCTCGGCCTGTCCTCTGCACAAGACAAGCAATTCTTGTATAAGCAGAAAGGAGGCAAAACGATAAACACATGTACTCCACTTCATCAGCCAAATTTTGTTAAAGAAAAACTCACAAATTGTTAAGGATTTTCTTGACAGCGACTGGGGTGCCATTTGACAATCTGCCACGATACACAACACCATATCCGCCCTCACCAATAACATTATCCTTTGAAAAACGGTTGGTTGCAATGTCCAAATCTCTGAGAGTGAACCAATGGCCCCAGCCAAGGTAAGAAAATTCAGGTAAACCCGCCAGTGGCGCAGAGTCGGCAGCAGCATGTGCTGATGACTGTTCACAAACAGAAACAGATTGAATTTTGTCATGGTCATCAGCATGAACAAAAGAACCAGAAAGATTGTTCTCTTCTCTTTGTCTCAACTTGTCCTCCTGAGACAAGTGAACTGCATCTTTATCCACTGATTCAACAGGCTCATTCTCAATGGTGAGTAGAAGCCCATCATGTACAACAAAATCATTGGGTGAAAATTGGTTGGCCACCCTCACTTCCGTGATATCTTTGCATGCAGAAGGTATCTGGGTCATGGGAAGCTCCTTGAATGCCCTACGTGACCGTTTGATCCAACTTTGGATGGTAAGGCATATGAAAAGGATGAGAAGAATACCCAGGAGGGACGCTCCAACAGCTATCCCAATGACAACCCAAAGTTTAAGGCCAAAGACAACTGTTTTCTCATGAAGAGATTCTGTTAGCGTGGAGTTTGATGACATCTTGTGATCATCAAGAACCTACTTGGAAAGGATATGAACATGTCAGCCACAAATGAAAATAACCACTTCCCCGAAATATAAGATTGCATTTTGCATGGATATACATGTACTGCACCAAAGAGTAACCCTATGAACATCGTATGGAAAATTAACTTGTATGGGTATGATTTAGATAGAGTGCGAGAGTAAGAGGAGACAAGTCACAAAAAAAGTGATTCCTCTATAAACTTGATGCTTGATCTGTGGACATTCAATATTGGCAGTTTCAAACTGATGCTACCGTTCTTATGAAGACAAATCTAACAGAATAGAAACACTACAAATGTTCCTTGATTTGGGAAATAATGAGAAAGCTACATCGTGACCACGAAGACCAACCAAAAGTCTCCGTCCATGAAATCTTGATGCGCATTCAGAAGGGAGGCAAGTCCCAATTAATTTTGTGCATAAATGTAGCTTAATATTATTTATGCAAAACAACACAATGGCATTTGGACAACATCAACAGAAGCAGCCTGACATGTCAACTACCATTGCCACACCTAGAGTTTCCTTCTTGTTCCGAACTAAGTATGCCTAATGGAGCAGCTACAGGTTCGCAGGACTAAAATACGAAGATATGAGATCTTAAGACAGCGTTACAGTGCTTTGGATTGTAGAACAGAGGAAAGTAATTGGAAGGCGAAATTTCGCAGTAGATCAAACAAATTGATTCTGAGTATTTACAGAAGCAGGTCATCCCAACATCCACAGTTGAAGGAACACCCAAAGCAGATGTACACGGGCTAGAGCTGAAGGGTGCGAAAAGAAGTATCTTTGTGGCTTGAAACACCTCGGAAACGCAAATTAAATTCAGCTAACTGTAGTCCACCACGTAATTAGCATCCTAAATTGCAGGATTCATTCTTAAATAAACTTACATGTTGGGCGGAAACCTAGGGAGAAAAATAAAAATTAAATCTTTATAGCCAGGTGACATCGTAAAATCTGGATGCCGAAATCGAATCAGTGCAAGCATAGGAGGAGAGGAGACGAGGAAACGGAGGAAGTCAGGGATGAGTGAGATCCAAGTCCACACACTCACATTCCATGGAACAATCGAGAAAGCAGCGGCGCAAAGGAAAGGAAAGGAAAGAAGAGATAAAGAAGATGGAAATGTGGATAGGATACCTGGATCCAGCGCAGCAACAGAGGAAGGGGAAGATGAAGAGCAATCGCAATGGGGAATGGGGAAGATGAAGGAAGAGGAAGAGGAAATGGGCAGGTTAATTTGGAGATGGAATTGGGAGGTGGTGGCGGCAGGAGAGGGGGAGTTGTCAGCGTGGTTGGTAGTCGCTCGCTTGGGAGTCGGTCGGGAGTGACGGAGAAGAAAGCAGCCAGCAACAAGCAAACTTACTTCCCAAGTGACTTGAGTGCTAGTAAACGCTAAGCAAAGCACACGCTCCCGACGCCCGTTGATTCTGCTGCTGCAACTAATAAACCGAACTTAAAAAAAAGTTTGCAACGTGATTAAAGTGAATATTAAATTTTTAACTAATGAGTGAAAACAAGTTAAAAATTAATATTTAATGATCCAAAGTCAAGGTTAAAATTGACGAGGGATTCATCTTTTTGCATAAATATAGAGGAAGAGTGAGAGACATTAGACCAGCGGCGGTGGGTGCTAGCTGGTGGCGACAACGCTGCCAGACGTGGTGCTAGGGTACGGTGGTGAGCAGCGTGGCGACAATGCGAAACTAATTCGGCAATGGTAGCAAGGAAAAAGGTTGGTTACGTGCATCAACCGATGCAGATGCCGAGGGCATCTGCCTCCATTTTGAAAAAAAAACAACGAAGAAGGTGCCACGTATCGGGACCGATATGTGTAGGGTAAAAGGGCCCGAAGAACTATATGAAGTTTTTGGGTTGCTTTAGCGTGGAAAAGGCATGAGAAAGACATGTGAATATTCACCCTATCTATAGTTGTGTGTTGTCTTGATCATAGTTCACAATCCAATGTATGTCTAAAATGACTAGATTATTCATTTATTCCATCCTTTTACGAATGGTAGGATTTATTGGAATTTACATATTATAGTTGACTAGAAATATAACTTTTACATATATATTTTGGACAAATTTATATGATTAATATGAAATGTTTTTAAATTTACGTAACGTATGAAAATACACTCTTGTGAATGTGATGCATGCAGCTATGTATCTAAGCGGTGACAGCAAAGTGACAACGAATTAAAACTGATTAAACAAGGGACGGAATAATTACAAGAGACATGTAGTTATCTTCATTCATTATAGATGCCATTAGATCTCTCGCGATAGCAACGTCTTCTTTGATTTCATGACGATGACAATGTGACGCACCTCATATTTGTTGAACCTAGAAAGGCAATTTAATGGAATTTCAACATGTGCAAAAAAGGGTTTCTAAAAATGGAAATAAGGTAATTATGTATGTTGTCCTTTACAGTTCTATTTACCAAATCAAACACTTAACTTTGAGCCAAGTCACAGCGTTTGAGAAAAACAGTACAACCACTAGTCTATTGGTGTGCTCTATGCATCTCTTCTCCTCCCATTCACCATCAGCAAAAAAAGGAAAAATATTTAGCGCTCCTCTCCAGCCTCCGCAGCTGGCAAGCCCACCAACAGTGTGAGAGCAAGAGGACATAAACCTTATTAGATGTACATTAGTGAGGAGACAGCAGCTCCCTCGTCCTGGGAACCAAACGCAGTGACATTTACTTGTCCAAGGACCCGAGATCATCCATCCCAAACACACTATCTTAATTTCGTTCCGTGCTTTGATCATTGCTTTTATGTGAGGTGGAAAACTGATTTTATGGATTTGAGCCTTGCAAGATAGAGATGCAGGCCACCAGGGGCGGATCCACAATATTGATGTGGTGTCAATTGTAATAGACGCCTTCTAGCCTGAACCCTGTAACTTCCAGCTCATCAAGCAATTAACCGTAGTGGAGAATCTACTTTGACACGAACCTAACTACATGTTACTATTAACAAAGAAAACGTTAGTAACCGATCGATGGAGAAAAAGAAATGATACCCATTGACCAGATGGATTATTAGGATTAGAAATGTTTTCAGGTGTTGTTTACTACTGAAATGATGAGTTGTTAGCATTCATGAGCTAGTAGCCGAGTAAGGGTATCATATTTCATTTCTTTCACCTTAGCTCCATGTTGCACTTGCAGGTGCAGCAGAGCACCTCAGTCGCTCTCACTCCATGAGCTTTACCTTTTCCCCACTCCTCTCGTCCTCTCCAGCGGCAGTGATTTCGGCATCACCACCACCTTTCCCAATTCCCAGTCCTCGGGCCGCAAAAACAACACACTGTGAGATAGACCAAGGTCTCTTCTTGTTGTTGCTGGAACGGCGGCGGCGACCCATTTCCTGCTCCTTGCAGCGGCGGCGAGAATGGTGACTCGCTTCTTCTTCCTGCTTCTCACTTGCACTTGCTGCCTCCTCTCACTTGAGCTTCCCTCCTCAGCCTGTCTCAGGTGTGTGTCCTCATCTGCTACCTGTAATTGCTAGGTGCTGTCTCACCATAAACCCTCTCATTTCTAGAGCTTAGCTCACACCCACCCCGCATCTCTAGTATTAATTGCTGCTATTTTTAGGTCCCATTAATCTCGGCTCCGCACAAGAGGAAACGTTCACTATGGCGGGCGGTTAATTTTCTGTCTTCTACCTGGACACAGCATTTCTTTCTTTCAGAGCTTGAAACTTATTCCCTTTAGTAGTTTAATCTGTATGCAAACCTTACTAATGTCTTGTGCTACTACTAGCTACAGCGGCATTTAAGTGATTCTTATATCCCGATTTGGGAGAGACTTTGCTGATTCTTGCTTCAAGTTGGGGAACAGCACAACATACTGGCATGGCATGCATCTCTCATGTCTGAACCCCATTTGTTTCCTTTTCATAGTACTACTTGTCTACAAGAGAGCATGCGAAGGGCATTTATTTTGTAATGTGCATCAAGGTTTCATAGCTTCTGTTGGACTATATGCATGTCAAACACTTGGTTGCCTAGTTAGTACTATAGCTGTGCTCTATCAGGACATCAGAGTTAACATTGGTGTGCTGATAATAACTCTGAAGTATTGTTGGTACCGCAGGCAAACCAACTGTCCACGATGAGTTGAATCAACAACAGGCGACCAACCCGGCGATGCCGATGACAGTCCCATCTGCGAACCCAGCACCGACAATCATCACCGTGCCGTCCACAAACCCTACCATTACAATCCCTTCGTTGAACCCTCTCCCTACACCCATCACAGCCCCCTCGGCCGACCCATTGCCAACGCCTTCAACCGCCGCACCGATCGCGCCAGTAACCACCCCTTCAACATTCCCTCCAGCGGCACCGTTGACAAATCCAGCCGCCAATCCGATGACGCCTACTGTCAGCACGCCACCTCCTGCTCCAATCACCACTCCGGTCACTTCTCCAGTTGTGTGTGGCCAAGGCTGGCTCAACAGAAAACCGCACTCCAGGACGCACTGGACTACAGTTGCGGCATTGCAGGAGCAGACTGCTCACCGATACACCCGTCCTCCAAATACCCTGGAAGCCCATGCGTCCTACGCTTTCAACAGCTATTACCAGAGGAACCCTGCACCCACCAGCTGCGACTTTGGGGGGCACCGCAATGCTTGTCAATGCTAATCCGAGTAAGAATGACGTTCTGTTTTCCCCTTCTAGACCAGTTCAAGGATTTCCGTTGTGGTGCTCTGAAATATCGCGTGTGCATCTCTCTTGTTTGCAGGCTCAGGAAGCTGTGTGTTGGCATCATCCTTGTCTTCACCATCGAGGTGAAAATCATTAATTTGCATTCTGGTAATACTCTTGTGTTTATGGTGAACTATTTCATCTTTGCAGCTCTACTGCTGGGTACAATCCTGCGTCCACTACTCCTACTACGTCATCCACTAGCCCTGTTACTGGTGCATTTGGTTCTGATCCGGGATCATCAGTGCTAAACGCGAGTGGCTCAGGCTTTTCTGGATCATCGGACTTTGGGTCGGACTTCCCAGGAGAGGCCAACACCGGCAATGGTTGGTGCTCAATCTTGCCCTCCTGCTGGTCCTGGGCAGGTTTGTTCTCCATGCTGGCATTACCATACGTCAAAGGGATGCTTTGAGGAGCTGCTCCAGAATTTTGGAAGTGAGAGAATTGCAAGTGATGGCAAGAATTGCCTGATGATAGGCCAAGTTGTATGCTAGTAGGAAGTAGGGTTGCCTGTATTGGTCAATGAATGTAGTTTCCTTTTTCATTTTTTGAAGGAGTGCATGTAGTTTCTAGGTGTATAAAATCAGAAGTTGGTTATGTGCAGTTCTGCTCCTGCAAGTTGTCATATTTTGCTCAATTTAGTTGTGTCATTCTGACTTGAAGCCATCATGCAAAATCTTGGAAGTGTAATTGGGGCAATTAAGGCCCCCTTAGGAATAGCTTGAGCTTGTGCATAAGCCGACTGTCCAGATAAGCCCTGTATAAGCTCCGGTGAAAATAAGCTCTGAAAATAAGCTCTGCCTGGCTTATGAATCTAGACTTATTTTGTATGGTGACGAGTGCAAAATCTAAAATACCCATGCAATCGTTTCTTTGTTGTTTAATAGATGAAATCGTTGTTTTAGAGAGTTTATTTACACATACTTTCGCTAGATATTATATTTTTATAACATACTTTCGCCTGCAATGGTAAAATGTCAGCTGAACAAATACTCCTCCATGAAAATATGGCATTTGCCATTATTGATCAACCTGAGCAATTGAACCATATGCTACATAACAATTTTACATAATTTGCTTCAGTACAATCCAATTACAAGGAACTTCACCAATTAACCATCATGATTCAAACTTCACCAATTAACCAATCAAAAAATCAACAAAACCTAAAGCACAACATTCATACACCGCACTGATCAATTAACCAATCAACAAAATCTAAAGCTCCATTGTACAGATGCATGTCAATTGAATGGAAATCTGAAGAAAAAAAAACACCTCTGGACCATTGTCCTGTTCGGCCGGCGTTCGGGGGGAGCTTGCCGTCGGGGAGCGGCGTCGCGGGGAGGCCGGCGCGGAGAGGAGGCGGCGGCGAGCTGCTTTGCACCGGTGCCGTCGGATCTGTGCGGCAGGGAGGGCGATGTTGGGACGGATCCGGCGGGGCCTAGGTCCGGTTCGGCCGGGGGGAGCTTGCTTGGCTGCCTGGGAGCTTGGGAGCTTGACCGGGAGAGGGAACAATGGCGGCGGGAGGCGGATCTAGACCGGGAGAGGGCGGGTGGGCGGCGGGAGGCAGAGAAGGACCTGGCGGCCGGTTGCTTGGCTGCTCGAGACGGAGGCAGGAGGCGGAGCTCAACCGGGAGAAGGGAGGCGTGGGGAAGCCGCAGTGTCGGAGGAAGGGAGGCGTCGAGCTCGGCAGGAGGATGGCGGTGCGTTCGGCAGATCTGAGCACCGAAAGAAGGGAGGTCCGGCGCGGGGAGGGCAGATCCGGCCGGCGCGTCTGGCCAGAGGTGGCACTGGAGGGAGGCGGAGGGAGGGCGGCGCAAGAGGGAGCCGCGGGACGGCGGGGAGGGAGGACGGCGTGGCGCGGGATGGCGGAAGGGAGGGCCGCAGCGGGTGCTCGGGTGGGGGGGAGGCGCTGGGGGGGCGGGCGCTCGGGTTGGTTGAGCGCTGGTGGGGGCGCTCGGGTAGGGGAGAACGGTGGCACCGGAGGGAGGGAGTGGGACGGACGGGGGGCCGGTGCTGTGGAGGGAGGCGAGCGGATGCGAGAGAGCAGAGAGGAGAGGCGCGTGTGGTTGGGGAGGAGAAAGAACGGAGTTTTTTTGGAGTGGCAGTTTTTCCGTAAATACTGTGAAAATTAAGGGTAATATTGGAAGGGGTTAAATGGGGGGAGCTGAGAAGCTCAGGAAGTCTCGAATTTGGGGCTTTTTGCCACCAACGGAAAATGAAGTGGGCTTAGAAATTAAGTCTTACCTTAGATTTATCTTAGGAATAGCTTATGGCTTATTTTCACTTATAAACCCTCCATAAGCCATTCCTAAGGGGGCCTAAGCTGGATTGCAGTCTGTTTGGCATTAATTCTGAGAACTGAGTTTAGGTGATCAATCTCGAACTCTCATGTCATGTCTAACAACAACTACTTCAAACTCAGGTGTGCTGTACTAGTTCTCCAACATATTTAAAACCAATCCATGCGACATGAGAGCTTCTGTATATTTTTGATCCAGATTACTAGTGGAAGTATCTGTGTACTGACACATAAGACTGATGTGCACTTTGGGTAGCTTTCGTGGGTTTGGTTGTTCAGTGATGTTTTTTTAAGGGAGGATTGTCGAGACATTCCACCAACAGCTAGCTAGCTAGCTAGCTGTGTAGTTTTTTTGTTTATACATATATAAGATTGTGGCATTGAATTGTTGGTCCTCAGTTTGATCCAAAGGTCGCACCTACTTTTCCACTATCTAGCAACCTGTTCTTGGCAGCTATAAGTAGCAGCACTTCACTGTTCGGTATCAGATCAATTTCCTTTGAAGCTGCTTGTCTCTTGCATCCTGCAAACTAAGGTGCATGCTTTTGTCCCTTACACATTTTTGTAGGAAATATTATGAATGAATATCTTGTGAGCATTTTTATCTGGCGTCGCTGATTATGATCTATGTTTGGAGGATGAACTACTTGGTTCTGATCCACTGATCCTCTTTGGGTGCTTTTTTTTCCTTCTTTTCCACTTCGCACTGATTTTAGTTTATGTCGATGCTCTCTTCGGTGAGTTATATCATGGGAGTCGCCTATTCGCACCGATTTTTGCTGGAGGATGAGTTTTGTTATTTTCTTTTGTTGCCACTTAGCACAGTTAGCTTAGATTTAATTTAGTGCATGGGGTTGGCCTGTCATGCTTCATGATTATGTCATTGCTTAAAGTACAAACTAGTTACAGTGATTGCATGGCTCAGTTGTTAATTATCAAGGAGGAGCGCAAAGATGGCAATCACAGTTACCACCTAATTAACTTGATTTCTGTGTGTGTTTTGTTCTCTAGTTAAGCTACCTAGCTCCAAGCACTGGTGAAAAGTGGAGTAAACGATCAGTACATAGTAACTGGTCGCTTGTGATGTTCTGGACCCAAAAGACATGAAGGCCTTTTGGCAGGAAGCCTGAGCTGAGCTCATGCGTGCATATCGATCCATAATGAACTCACAATAGCGAAAATGGCCACACAGTGAGCGATGCCGCTTCCTAGATTACTTATGCTTGTAGTGTAGGTACATGGATCTGATTCCTTGCATATGCACGAGTGTCCTCATGTGTCCCAGACTCTCAATTCATACGTGTTTTTACCAACAATTCAGTCAGAGCTATATATCTTTGTACAGCTGGGCGTTTACTAATTGGTTTCTGCATGCTGCAACTGTCTTTTCTGCTCCTTGATAGGACGATGCCAAAGATGGTTGCATAACAGAATAGTTGTTCTTTAATTTTTCCACCTTCTGCAGAGCACAAATCTTTGTAAATCTTCTATCAACTGATCACTTTTTTTTAGATAATGCTATCAACTGATCACTGGAGTTTACTTTCAAAATATTCTCTGCAGCACAACAAAATTTGTACATTTCAGAAAATAGATATAAGGAATTCTTGTTCGATTCTCACCAAGCACTTGACACTTTCGGTTTTTCTTTGGTATCTGTTGTAATTTTAAGCCTGACTGTAGATTTTCATTTGTTTAATTTACGTCTAGTGTGTGTGAAGGGATTTTTCTAGAATCACTCACACTGCTTCTCATTACTATACATTCTATATACAAACATACATGGGCCAAATGTGCTGTACTAACTCAAACATTAACACGGCCCAACACTCCCTCTCAAGATGGATGATAGATATCTATCATTTCCATCTTGTCACAGGCTAAATTACACTCCTTAACACCTAAACCTTTAGTTAGACAATCTGCTATTTGTTCCTTAGAGGTTACATGACTTATCCTTATTATACCACTATCCAACTTCTCCTTAATGAAGAAGCGATCTATTTCGACATGTTTGGTTCTGTCATGTTGAACCGGATTGTTTGCGATGTTGATGACTTATTGTCGCACCACACATTCAGAGGACCTTTCCTCAACACTTTCAGTTCTGACAGAAGATTTCTCACCCAAAGCATCTCACTTAGTCCTTGTGACAGAGCTCTGTATTCAGCTTCCGCTGTTGATCTTGACACCACCGACTGCTTCTTGCTCCGCCATGACACAAGATTTCCTCCAATAAAAACACAATAGCCTGAAGTTGTTCTTCTGTCATCAAGACAATTGGCCCAGTCAGCATCACTATAACCATCTACATTCAGATGACAATTTTTTCTGAACCATAGTCCTTTCCCAGGACTACCCTTCAAATATCGCAAGATCCGGTGAACAGTATCCAAGTGCATTCTCCTTGGGTCATGCATATATCTACTCACAACACTCACAACATAGGAAATGTCAGGCCTTGTATGACATAAATACAGAAGTCGCCCAACGAGTCTCTGGTAGCTCTCTCTGTCAACTGGATCTCCCGACTGAGCACAGAGCTTGTGGTTTTGATCAATAGGCGTTGATGCGGCTCGACATCCAAGCATACCTGTATCACTAAGCAAGTCCATAACATACTTTCTTTGGGAGAGAACTATCCCTTTCGGAGATCGAGCAATTTCAATGCCAAGAAAGTATCTAAGTTGGCCGAGATCTTTAACCTCAAACTCCTTGCTTAGATTCTTCTTGAGTCGTGATATCTCCACATTATCATCCCCGGTGATTATGATATCATCCACATATACTGCAAGGATTGTAATTCGACACTCGAAGTGTCGATAGAATACAGTATGATCCCCATTGCATTGTCTATACCCCATGTTACATACAGCCACCCTAAATCTATCAAACCATGCTCGTGGAGACTGCTTGAGACCATATAAAGACTTTCTTAACCTGCATACCTTTCCTGTTGTTCTAGGAGTGGAGAAACCAGGTGGAATCTCCATATATACTTCCTCTTGCAGGTCACCATGCAAGAAAGCATTTTTAACATCCAACTGATGTAGAGGCCACCCAAAGTTAGTTGCATATGAGATTAGAATTCTCACTGTATTCATCTTAGCCACCAGTGCAAATGTCTCATCATAGTCAATCCCATAGGTTTCACTATAACCCCTTGCCACCAATCTCGTCTTGTATCTTTCAAACTTTTCCTTCTGGATTTTGCTTCACGGTATACACCCATTTGCAACTAACTGGCCTTTTTTCTGCTGGAAGAGGTACAAGATCCCATGTCTTGTTCTTCTCAAGAGCCTTCATTTCCTCCAACATTGCCTCATACCACTTAGGATCTTGCTTCGCTGCCTTCCAGTCCTTTGGGATTGCCACTGATTGTAGCGATGCAACAAAAACTCTATATGTAGGAGACAAAGATCTATAAGAGACATAGTTACTTATATCGTGCTCAAATCCGTACCTATCTGGGGGTTTTCCGGCATTAGGCCGAGCTTCCTTCCTTAGGGCAATCGGCAACTCCAGTGAATCATCTATAGTACCTAGATCATCATTAGATGATCCAACACCTTCAACAACATGTGGTTGCTCCCTCTGCACCTGTACATCGCCAACAACTGGGACTTGTGATTGGTCTTGCTCAACACCTTGTGGTTGCTCCCTCTGCACCTGTACATCGCCAACGACTGGGACTTGTGATTGGTCTTGCTCTCCCTGCACCAAAACTTGTTGTTGCTCCCTCTGCAAATGTCTCCGCGTGTACACCCGCGGGTTCTGCTCCTCATTCACCCGTCTCCACATATTTTCTGTCTGATGCGGACCTGAGCCAGGACCTGAGTCAACCATAGGACATGGGTTGCCAACCACAACCCTCGTTGCTCACCTCCCTCGATCCTAGGTACTTTACTATCCCCCTCTCGACCATCACCAATAGCTTGTGGGCGGTCGAGCTCCTCAAACAATGAACTGAGATAAGTCTTTTCTCCATAAAATGGCTCAGATTCCCTGAAAGTTACGTCCATGCTCACAAACATACGTCGCTCAGTCGGACTCCAACACTTGTACCCCTTTTGGCTAGAAGAGTATCCTGCAAAGATACACTTCACCGCTCGTGGATCCAATTTACCTACTGAGGGTCTATGATCCCTGACAAAGCAAGTGCATCCAAATACCTTAGGAGGGACTAAGAATTTATTCTCACCTAGTAACATCTCACATGGTGATTTTATTCCAATCACCCTTGATGGCATCCGGTTGATGAGGAATGTAGCCGTCATTACAGCCTCACTCCACAAGTATTTGGGCACATTCATTGTATAAATCAGTGACCAAGCAACCTCCAAAATATGACGATTCTTCCTCTCTGCAACTCCATTCTGAATTGGTGTATCTGGACAAGATGTTTGGTGCAATATACCTTGAGCTGATAGGAATGCACCAAACTCCTTATTCACATACTCGGTCCCATTATCTGTCCTGATCATCTGTGTCTGTGTACTGAACTGATTTTTCACATAGGCATAGAGATCTTGGAAGCATTTGAAAACCTCATCCTTATGCTTCATAAGATACACCCATGTCATACGACTATAGCAATCAATGAATGTGACAAAATACTTCATTCCACTCACAGAGATGATAGAACATGTCCACACATCTGAATGAACGAGCATAAGGGGGGCAATACTCCTAAGACCCTTACTCACATAAGACGTCCTTGTGTGTTTGGCAAACTCACATGCATCACACACAAGTTTTTTCTTATCCACCCCACACATTACATCGGGACAGACTTTACTCATTTTCTCAAAGACATATGTCCCATTCTACAATGATAAAGCATTGCATTTGTTTCCTTTTCTCCCATCATTGTTGCTAACATCGTAGACACTACATTGTTTGGCACCTCACGATCCATGTACCATAGCCCATTACGCCTAGTTCCAGTCCCAAGCCTCCTCCCTGTTCGCCTTTCCTGAATTAGACATATATACCGGTCGACTATTACTCGACAATCCAAATCATCAACCAAAGCACTCATTGACATAAAATTGACTGGAAAGGTGGGAACATGTAAAACTGATGAAAGTTTAATAAACGACGTGCATTGTATTGTGCCAACGCCTTTAATGGACTGTGAGGTGCCATCAGCAGTTTGGATAGTTTCTTTATGTGTGGGTGGATATTGAGTATATGATTCAAATTCCATTGATGTGCCTGCAACATGCTTTGATGCCCCCGAATCTAATATCCAATCAGGATGTGATCTCTGTGAGAAAATAGATGCATGAGCATAATTACCTTCATCGGTATATGCAAAGTGAGCAAGGTTGCCGTAACTACAATCCTCATGACCCCTATCACCAATGCTTTCTATTCTCTTCTTCAATTCTTCCTGAGTTGTGCCTGAGGATCCTTCTTGTGGGACTGCCACATTTGCTCTTTGACCACCCGAGTATCCTCGGCCTCGGCCTCCCCTTGATCCACTTCTGTTGTATCCTCTTCCCCTTCCACGCATTTCCCTACGTGGGGCTGTGCAATGACGACTCAAATGACTCTTCTCACCACAGTTGAAGTAGTCTCTAGTCTCCTTATACTGAGCTGCTATGAAGGCTGGACGAGATGGAGTTGTTGCATTGTTCTTCATCAGCTTTAATCTAACCTCCTCCTGTGCCATTGTTGCTATGGCATCCTCCAAGGAAGGAAGAGTGGGCTGATGGAACAGAGTAGCACGTCTCGCCTCAAATTCAGAGTTCAAGCCTTTGAGAAACTATAACACTCGCCTGCGTTCAATCCATTTTCTAGCAACTGCTATGCAATCTGCATGTGGCAACTCCATAGGGTCATAGTGATCTAAATCAGCCCACAAATGTTGCAGTTCTGCTACATACTCCATCACAGATTTTTCTCCTTGTCTCAAGTCAGCAACTCTCTCTTCTGTTTCAGCTATTAACATCACATTTCCTTCACCTGAGTACAGTTTTGACAAGGTTTTCCATACCTCAGTGGCAGTTGTGATAGTCTCAACAGTTGCAGCAATGGTTGGAGACAAGGAGTTCGACAACCATGCCACTATCAAAGAGTTGGTACTGCTCCATGTTCTCCATTCTGCAGTTTTCTTATCTCCTGGCTCCTCTACCTCACCATTGACAAACCCCTCAAACCCTTTTGTCCTCAAGATGAGCAGCGCCCTCCTTGACCAGCTCAAATAATTCTTGACACCTTCTAGCTTAATCTCATTTGGCATTAATTCCACTTTTTGTATTGGCTCAGTATGTGCAACAATCGCCTGACTTGAAGATGGAGTCTCACTTGTCTTTGCTGCTATCAAGTGTGCCAATTGCTCTAGCACCTGCTGCAGTCTAAGAGCTTGGTTGTCTCCCATGGTAGCAGTTGACAGCACCTACAACACCTCCACCAAATGCCTCCCTGCTCTGCGTCCACCACTAGACCAAGCCCCTGATGCCTCTCTACTCTGCGTCCACTAAGAACAAGCAGATCCAAGAAATTCCACAGCCTTCTAAAGATGTGCCTGATCTGAGACCTCCTCTTCTCGTTCTCTTGTTCTCCCGTGGGCGCAGATCCGTGCGCGTGCGGTTCTCCCCGCCGCCACCAACTCGCATGTTTGCCGGTCCTCTACTGCCAGCGGCCGGCCCCGCTAGCCCCTTGCTCCGCTCAAGGGCGCCGCTCGCCGCTCACCGTCGCCGTGCTCCTCCACCAACCTCTTCTCGACCAGCGCGGCACCGTGATGTACAGCACGCCGCTCCTTCTCCTTCCTCCGCCGCTTCCGCCACTCGCCCAAGTCCTCGCCAGATCGAGCGCCGCACTAGCGGATTGGGAATCTCGACCTTGGCCAACAGCAGCACCACCGCGCGAGCCCGAACCCGTCGCCGAGCTTCTCCGTCGCCTCCGATTCACCGCCGGCAGCGCCGCTCGGTACTGAGCTCTGATACCATGAAGGGATTTTTCTAGAATCACTAACACTGCTTCTCATTGCTATACATTCTATATACAAACATACATGGGCCAAATGTGCTGTACTAACTCACACATTAACACGGCCCAACAGTGTGCACCATCTGACCCCCTCACCACTTGTCCAGTACAAAATTCATTTGTCATAATACATATGTATACATTCAGCTAAGTGGTTCTCACATGGTCTAGAAGTATATGCTAGCCTTCCAGCGAGAACTACTCCGGCCTTTTGTCAACTGCCTGCCCTAAGTAATGTAAATATAATTAGTCAGTGGCTTAATTATTTGGTTCGTTGCATCCAATGCTATCTTGACTTTCTACTTGAAATTACGCCACTTGATGAAGTTACTTGATGGAAATTATATAAAAAATGGGAGGGTAATTACCGTTTGACATGTAGAGTTGAGTAGATCTCATATTGTGATGCATTAGTGTAGTATGTTGGGTCGGTTAATAGTAATAGCATCGGTTTATTGCTCTGTCGTTGCTCTTCTCTGCTTTGTGGTCCTGTGTGTCCTCTCATGGTCATGGCCATGCTCAACTGAAGCAGCCCCTGCCCTCACCTACTAGGCAAATTAATAACAGCTAGCCATGAGGCAGGCTGTTTGTTGCCTTCTCATGATTCTCTCTTGTTCTCACTGCAATTGACACTGATAACTGTCTTGTTTGTATCTGCTGCTTGCAGTCAACAAACAGTTGAGATGTGCTGCTGATTCCACTTCCACATGCTGCATGCCAATATGCCAGTGCCAGTGCCAACCACTCAGGCAGCACCTCCCTTTTCATCACATTGAATATTCAGTTCAGATCGCAACACAACAACTTAGACTAGGCCACTAGCTGCTCCTTCAATCCACAACAAAGATCACAAAGACAATGAAGCAACAAGCGCTGAGCAATGGCCAAGGCGGCAGGGTCTCCTCGCCTTCGGTGGCCGCGCGAACGCGAGCTCCAAGAGCAGCAGCACCCATGAAGGAACGTTCTTCTCCTCCAGCTCCGGCACCGGCCACTCCTGCTACAGCTCCTCGAGTGAGGCGGCTTGTGAGGGTGAGCAGCAAGGAGGAGACGGTGGTTATGGGTGCAGCTGCAAAGCCAAAGAGGGACAAGGAGGAGGAGGAGATGGAGCGGCTGCGTGGGGAGGTGGAGGCACTGAGGAAGGAGGTGGAGAGGCTGCTACAGCTCAACACCGAGCTGGAATGCCACAAGAGCGGCCTCGCACACCAGCTCACTCTTGCGCGCTGCACCATCACCCGACTTCAGGAGCAGCATGACATCAATGTAAGTTCCTTTTTCTCGTTCATTCACTGGAGAAAAGAAAAACTGAATTTACACAAGCGATTTGACTGCAACCTGCTTTGATCTTCGCTACAAGAGATATCCCATGTTCATTCACAATTAGCTGTGCACTCTGCGCGAATGGCTAACAAATAGTAGCAAATGATTCTCGATTCTCAATTCAGCAGGCACAGACCGTCATATCGCAACGAAGCAACCAAAAGGACAATTCAGTGAGCAAACCACAGCCTATGAAGCCCCCCTCGCCACCGCCACCGCCACCTAATAAAATCCCCGGAAGAGCCCCAGCACCGCCGCCTCCACCGCCACGACAAGGCCCTTGTAGGACGATAAGCACGGCGAACAAGGCAACCGCATTGGTCGAGATGTACAACTCCCTGAACAAGCGTGACACCAAGAAAGCCGCTGCAGCTGTCAGTGCCGCTCATCACAACAGCATCGTTGGCGAGCTGCAGAACCGTTCCACGCACTTATTGGCGGTCAGCACTATGCCATGAGACGACCCCTGGAAATAAGATTAAATTGGATGTATTTTTGACTAAATGCATATCTATTTTCTGCTCAGATCAAAACGGATGTCGAAACAAAAGGAGAGTTCATCAATGGTCTCATCAACAAAGTCCAGACTACTACTTACACCGATGTCGAGCAAGTGCTGACCTTTGTTGATTGGCTTGATCAACAACTTTCAACTCTGGTAAGCAAGCAAAAAAATTCTCCATTTCTCGTTTTTCCTTTATTTGTTCTTTATCTAGTCAGGGTTATAGAGGGACACCATTGTCCTTTCGTACTAATTGTGTCCAAGCGAACTGCAGACAGTAAGTTCCAGAAAAAGTGTTATTATTCTTCAGTTGGTGAGACGGCTACTGATCTAAGTTGTTGTCAGTCTGATGAGACAGCCGTCTTGAAGCACTTCAGCTGGCCGGAGAGGAAAGCCGATGCGCTCCGGGAAGCAGCGTTTGAATACCGGGATCTCAAGTGTGTTCTAACAGAGATCTCTTCCTTGAACGATGATGGCAGCCCTACTTCGTGCGAGGCTACTCTGAGGAAGATATCAAGCTTGGTAGATAAGTATGACAACAAGCAATTGACCTGATCGACACATGATGCTGGTCCTTTCCCTGCTGAGCCATAATTAATTACCGTGCTTGTTTGCCAGGTTGGAGAAGAGCATGAAGAGACTGGTGAATCTGAGGAGCTCGGCGATGCCGTGCTACAAAGAGTTTAGGATTCCAACTGATTGGATGCTTGATTCAGGGATTGCTTCAAAGGTAGTCAGTCTCGTTGTACTTGTATGACACAAAGCGTCTCAAAGCATTAAGTATGAAAACTGGTTGGGATCGTTCTCTTGTTTGAATCTGCAGATGAGAGTGGCATCAGTGAAGCTTGCAAAGGTGTACATGAAGAGAGCCTTGAAGGAAATGGACTGCAGAGATTCAGGAGGGAACGAGGCTTCTCTCGTTGCTCAGAGCGTGCGCTTCACGTATAGGGTTCACCAGGTATTATACCTTAACTACCGACTCTCTGCTCTGTATACGGTGTTGAACACTAGTAGTAATCAGTAGTAGCATGCCCAGATTCATGGACGAGATGTTAATTTTGTTTTGCTTTCTTGGATTGGAATTTGTAGTTTGCTGGAGGACTTGACTGTGAAGCGATGCGCGCCTTCGAAGAGCTAACGCAGCGGTCTCGGTTGACTACTGTTTAGTGACTGGCTAATTACATACAAACTATGCATGTGTGCTCTAGATTGCACATCACGAACATCACCCAAGTTGATTATCGATGAATGAGATGAAATGATCCATTAGCTTGTCAGGAACTGAGAGGACAAATTAATGTCGACGTGATTTTTGTTTGTATACATGTAATCATAGTTTATTTCAATTGATCAATAAATGTGATCTGCGTTCCACGTGCCGTGCCAGTCATGGGAGGGATGGAGAGTATACTTGGAAAAATAAAAAAGCTACATGTACATGTACTTGTTTAGATCATCAAATGCAAAGGTAAATTTCTTAGGGAGAATTCCCTACGTACCGCTCTTACGAAGTCCATTTTCCTCTATATCATTGATAAAGCTCTTATTCCCTACATAAATTAGAAATATATGATCTTATTAAATTTTCTGAATCAAACTGAAATGTGCGTTGATAACGACAGATTGCGCCTGCCCAAGAATCATTTTTTGCAACCGAGCTACGTGCGAGCTTGGGCTATGGTCCCTCAACTCTAGAAAAATTTATAATGACGTCTCAATTTCATCATTTAGATACACTAGCACAGTGTCCCGCGTAAACGTTTTTAATTATCTTTATTCTTTTATCCATACACGTGATATTAGATCAGTGCAGGAAATAAAAGTTCAGATCGCGAGATTTATGTAGAATTATGATGATCTATCGGATGCGGTCTACTTAGGTACAATTATAATGATCTATCGGTTGTGATCTGTTTAGATACAATTATGAAGATGTCAGCTATAATTTATTTAGGTACAGTTATGAAGATCTATCGGCTGTGATCTGTTTAGGTACAGTTATGAAGATCTATCGATTATGATCTGTTTAGGTACAATTATGAAGATCTATCGGCTGTGATCTGTTTAGATGCAGTTATAAAGATCTATCGGCTGTGATTTGTTTAGGTACAGTTATGAAGATCTATCGGTTGTAGTCCACTAATAATAAAAGGGTCCACCAAATTAACGACCGGATGTTTTGTTTTTTTTAGGAATTTCTAGCCTATCTCTATTTTTTTATTGTATTCTGCTTTTAGTATATAGTAGATACTAATGTTAAATATGCCCCTACTCACAGAGTAATTTAAGCATATTATGCGAGATTGCCCTCCCTCAATATTTCACTTCAAACTCCGGCACAGAAATAAGTGTGAACTCTCAGTCATTCTTGTTCAACATCTTTTTCCTAAAAAAAATATCAAAATTTTAGAATAAGCGGACTACACATGAGCATAGTAGGGCTAGGCCGGGCTTTCAAAAGCCCGTCGTGCAAAAGCCAAGCATGAAACTGTCCTGAAGCCCAAAAATTCACAATGTGCCAGCTCAAGCCCGGCCCGACATGAAAGCCTGAAACCCGAAAGCCCGACCTGAAGCTTAGAAATCCTAGTTCTCGAAAAAAGATCTACTATCATGTTCCTGGTTCTTGAAAAAAAGATCTACTATCATGTACAAACAAACCTATTCACATTCTGCGACAGAGACAAGATCCATCACATCTAGAGCTAGACGTAAAAAACCAACAAATACATTCAAATATGCCTGCTACGAAGTGCAACGGAGGGAAGGCAGCAGGAGCAACCGTCTCGACACAGCAGAGGTAGATCACGATAGAGAGATGGCAAGCTTGGCAAAGAAGACACCGATCGGGCTAGAGAATGGAGGCTAGGGCAAGTGAAGAATCTCTAAGAGCCTTTCATATGTCGGCTAGGTGGGGAGAATTAAAATTAAACTCGTTCGGGTTTATATATTCAGGCTGGGGTAGGCTTTTGGACACAAATTTAAAGCCGAGCCCGACCTGAAAATCACTGGAGGCTGCAAAATTAGGTCTGAAGCGGGGTGGGGGACAAGGCAGCATTTACATTTCTGCCTTGTTGGCGTTGAAATTAAGCTATATAGAGACAGACGAGGGGGCCCCACCCTCCAGCCTCAGATCCAGATCGCCCTTTGCGATTATCCCACACACACATCGATCCAGAGCGAGACTAGCCCCAGTGAGAGAGGAGGAAGGACGCCGCCGCCGCCGCCGGCCCGGTGCCCTCCCATCTCCGCCGCCGCCGCCATCATCAAGCCCCAGCCATGTTCGGCTCTACCAATCGTAAGCACCCTCTTCTCCCCCCGTATCCGCCTCTGCCTCGCTCCACATCTACCTAGGGTTTCCATTTCCCCGCGCTCGTTCTTCTCTCCTAGCTCCCCCTCGATTGGGATCGCTCTTGTTATCGCTATTGCTATTGCTATTGCTAGTACCGACCCCCTCACCAATAGTCCGTTGGGGTGTCTGCTCTCGCCGGCTAGGGTTTCCCAATCTCATCGTAAATCCTTCATATGTTAATAATGCTTTCATGCTCCACTGCCATGCATAGATGATTCTTCTATTGTTATTGTTATTGTGCTTACAAATTTCAGTTACCATCACTTGCTAATCTTCCATATTCTCCCAATGTTGTCCATAAGTTATTATTACCATGGTTTCTAATCTGCTATGTGATCATCCTCTTGCAGCATTTGGGCAGTCGTCCGCCAGCGCCTTTGGCCAGACCTCAACCAATCCGTTTGGGGCCCAGTCGGGGTTCGGCCAGACCACCACCGCCACCAACAATCCCTTCGCGCCCAAACCCTTTGGCAGCCCTACCACCGCCTTTGGGGCCCAGACCGGGACCACCTCCCCTTTCGGCGCTACCTCCACTGGCGCCTTTGGCCAGCCATCTGCTCCCGCCTTCGGGGCTACATCCACTGGTGCCTTTGGCCAGCCGTCCACCCCGGCTTTCAGCTCTACATCCACTGGCGCCTTTGGCCAGCCATCCACACCAGCGTTCGGCTCTACATCCACTGGCGCCTTTGGCCAGCCATCCACACCGGCGTTCGGCACCCCGTCCTCCTCTCCGTTCGGGAGCTCCACGCCAGCCTTTGGTGCATCGCCAGCCCCTGCGTTTGGTGCCACATCCTCCAACTTTAGCAGTGGTTTGTACTCTGCTCCCAATCTCAGCATTTATCTTCTGTAACCTGGAGCACTTTTTGTTATGCAGCATTTACTGGATCTTTACTTGCCATGTGCCTGCTCTCTGTTTCATCGCTAACCTTGACGAAAGCTATCATATCAACCAAAAGCTGAGAACAAATCTCACAACTCCCAATTTGACCTTGTTTTCTGAAAGGCCAGAACAAAGCTATGCTAAAGCAAACTTTTAGATTGTGTTATCTAGCACTTTCATGCTTACTTTGGAATTTCTCTGTCCAACTATTAAAAAAAACTGTTGCTGGTAGTTGAAGTTTGTGATGGATAAGACAATATTTCTTTGATCAGTTACCCAATACCCTTCAGTACTACTGCATAGAAACTAGATTATGAAAGATGATGTATCTTTTTTTTTCCTTCTGGTGGGCGGAGGAAAAGGTGGTGGGTACTTTACTCAGCTTAAATTGGCAACATAACTATCTACTTCATTTTTGTCAAAGTTAATACTTACGAACACTATATATATATATATATATATATATATATATATATAGGTGTCTGCTTCATCATTGTTATCGACGAAAAAATTGCTTTGATGTACATAGATAAGCAAACAAATGCATGTCACATAGGTTTTCTGATCCGTGAGTATTTTCATTGATTATAGGAGAAACATTGTAAGTCATCTGGCAGTTATCTTTGTGTTTGGCAGCATTTATTCATCTTTTCATGTAATGTTTAACGTTGCATTCCACATTTGGTCCACATAGATACTTAATTGAGATTTCCTTAATAGATGCTACTAAGTCTGTTTTGTTCTTACCATTTCCTCTTTAGACCTACAGTTTTGTGGTGTGTGATATAACGCTCTCTATTCTGCAAATTTTGCAGGATCTTTGTTTGGACAAAAGCCAAGTTTTGGGGGTTTTGGATCATCTCCTAGCCAGTCTAGTCCTTTTGGTAGCACATTCCAGCAAACACAACCTACATTTGGCAACAGCACTTTTGGTGCCACAACTACACCGGCCTTTGGCACCACAACTACGCCATCCTTTGGTGCCACAACCACCCCAGCATTCGGCTCAACATCAACATCCTTATTTGGTGCTTCCAGCACCCCAGCATTTGGTTCTACACCCTTTGGTTCAACCACAACTCCTGGTTTTGGATCTTCAGGTACCACAGCATTTGGTGTGAGTAGTGCTCCAGCTTTTGGAGCTTCAAGCACACCTTCATTTGGCACATCAGCAAGTGCTTTTAGTTTTGGTTCTTCACCGTCTTTTGGACAAACAGCAGCTGCAACTGGTAGCACTCCCTTCGGAACAACTCCTTCACCTTTCGGAGCACAAACTTCACCATTTGGTACGATCTCCCATTGGATATTCACCATAACATGTACCCAGTTATGATTACATAATTTAGGTTTGGTGTTGAGTGCATCACATTACTGCCTTAGAATCCATGTGCTGTAGTAGTTGAGTGATTGCAGATTATTTTTTTCACCATTTGCCTGTTCTCTTTTGAGTTTCAGGCTCGCAGACAGCAGCACCAACGTTTGGGCAAGCTCCGTTTGGAAATCAATCTGGAGGAACCAGAATACAGCCTTATGTGCAAACACCAGATGCTGATAGTGCTACTAGTGGTACTCAGCCTGCTGCAAAACTCGATTCCATATCAGCCATGCCTGCATACAAAGAGAAGAGTCATGAAGAGTTGAGGTGGGAAGATTACCAGCGTGGAGACAAAGGTGAGGAATTGTTTGTAACCCCTCTTTCAAACATTCACAGCTAATTGCATGCGTTCTTTTTTGCATGTTTATTTCTCTATGAACTGGAATGAATATTATGTTCTGGCTTCTGGTATAGCTTAGTTGTAGTGTTTTTCTTTTCTTTAATTAGAATTAGAATGAACCGATAAAACTTGCTATTTAAATGTTCCTATTATCTATTGCGTATCATTAGATATATTGACTTCATATAACTTGTGTCTGCAACTTTTGTGAAAATTTTAACGTTTGAACCCTCAGGTGGACCAAACCCTTCTGTAACTCCAGCGGCGAACAGCTTTCCATCTCCACAACAGAGTTTTCAAACAAATCCACCGACACCTGCGAATCCGTTTGCTAAGCCCTCAACTTTCACTCCAGGTGGTTTTGCTGCTACTTCGAGCCCATTTTCATCGTCCACAATTAACCCGTTTGGACAAACAAGCAGTTCTGCATTTGCAGCAAACACTTCACCATCTGTGTTTGCAAATTCCACTCCTTCGCTATTCAACACGTCATTGACAACCACAAATCCATTCAATACTGGCATATCCATGGGTAGTAACACTCAATCAGCTGGGTTGTTTCAGTCTTCCCCTGCAATGGCGCAACAGCCATTTAGCCAGTCGTTTAGCCAGCCATTAAGCACTCCAGCTTTCTCCACTGGTATGTTCAACACATCTAACCTTGGAATGACTGGAGGACTGTTTAACAGCTTGTCTTCACCTTTTCTAACAGTAAGCATCCTATTCCCCTGCAATTATCATATTTAGGCTAAATAATTATTGTCCATAAAATTGTCGTGCTTATCATATTATTTCTATCATCTAATCCTCAATATTTTTTGTATCTTTTTTGATCTTTACTTGTTGTGTTTAAGTCTACATTTCAACAACCTTCCCCTGCTCAAACTTCAAGCTTGTTCACATTCCAACCTCAGCCTCAACAAGGTTAGTGTTTTGTCTTCTAATCATTCAGTGCTTCTTTTTAAGTAGGGATTTTTGTAAACTTTTGTGCGTATGCATGCCTGCGTGGATACTGAAGCTTCGACAGGATTCCCTGGTGTTTCCAACACGATGAATCTGGCCCCATTTGGACAGCAGTATGACCTCTTGCATTTACTTCTCACATGCACATGGTTATTCTTTCCTTTTTATTATTTTTCGATGGTTTGAACTACTAATTTGCTCTGTAATAAGGTTAATGTAAACAATAATGTGATCAATAATACTGACATATAATGTGGAGATGGATGGTATAGACTGTAGAGAAAGAAGAAACTAGTTAATGGTTCTTTTGAGTCAATAGCTTGTAAGTTGTTTATCTCTATAGTGGTATAAAGGGTTTTGACTTGGTTCCTCATTCAATTGTCCTCACAAATAAGAATTAGGCAACACTTATTATCACTTAATTGCCATGTGGAATCCATTTCTTTCGAACTTAGTGGTTAGTACATTATTCTTTTAAACTAAATTTGTAATGTCCTGTTTCATATTTGATGCAGAACCACTAGCCAGTCCAATATGGTCATGCAGCCGGCTCTTGTTTCAAATCCCTTTGGGACACTCCCAGCAATGCCTCAGATGTCTATTGGGAATGGTGGATCCTCACCTTCTATCCAATATGGAATATCAAGCTTGCCGGTTAGTTTTTACTATCTTTTAGTATTCCCGGTAGTTTCTGTAGAGTGGAGGGGCAGTAGAGATGGGCACGACTGGTATTTACTAGCAGTTTGTGCTACTAAGGTTATCTAGAGCTATGAGCAGGTAACATAACAGAAGGACAGTTGCTTGATCTAAACATTTTGATGCCCTGCAGGTTGCTGAGAAGCCACTTCCGAGCAGAACACTATCCATGGTGGCTCCTAGGCATTTGTCACAGAGAAGGATAAAACTACTGCCGCGAAAATATAACCCGAGATCTGATGGCAAGGTAATGACAGGTTATTTAGTTTTGTTTTACATTTCTTTCTTGGAGTGTATGACAGCCATTGAGAAAGCATTGAATGTGGCACTCGTTTTGTTTGTTATTCTTTAGGTTGCATTCTTTGCTGATGATGAAGTATCTCCTGCAACACCAAAAGCGGATGCCTTTTTCATCCCTAGAGAGAACCCGAGAAGTCTGATAATCCGTCCAACCGATCAGTGGCCTTCACGTAATGGGGCTGACAGGCAATCAATTCCGAGCGATCCAGCTGATCTGGACAAACATAAAGGTATTTCTTCTTTAGAAGTATTGTTGTTCTTTTATCCCTCGACTTGCACGATATTTGTAACTGTTAGGTTGTGAACCTAGATGTGCAATTATCAGTTGCTGATTTGAGGAACTGTGCAGATTCATTGGCTGGGAGGGAGCGCAACAAGGCTGCTATGTCACCAACCCGGTCTGCTCCATTGAATGGCATTTATCGTGATCACCATACATCAAGTGAGCCTGAGGCCGTGGCACGGCATGTGAATGGTACTTCTGTTGAGAAGCTCATGCCTAAGCTCTCACACGCAGATTACTTCACGGTGCCTAGTCTAGAGGAGCTTGCCGCCAAAGAACGTGCTGAACCAGGCCACTGTTGTCGGGTAAGAGACTTTGTGGTTGGACGGCACGGTTATGGGAGCATCAAGTTCCTGGGAGAAACTGACGTGAGGGGCCTTGATCTTGAGTCGATTGTGGAATTCAATAACCGTGAAGTGATTGTGTACAAGGACGATAGCAAGAAGCCCCCGGTTGGCGAGGGCCTGAACAAGGCTGCTGTAGTGACTCTTCTGAATATCAAGTGCGTGAACAGGAAGACAGGCGAGCAGTACACAGAGGGTCCAAGGCTGGACAAGTACAAGGAGATGCTGGTGAAGAAAGCTGAGGAGCAAGGTGCCGAGTTCATCTCATTCGATGGTGCCAAGGGCGAGTGGAAGTTCAGGGTGAAGCACTTCAGCTCCTATGGGTTTGGTGAAGCTGAAGGAGGCCTGGCCGATTCCTTGTAGCTTGGTCGATACATGTTGTAACTCATCTGGGAGGACGCTGGTGACGATGTAGGAATGCCTCCTTGTGACGCTTTCGTTCTCCTTGTAGAGACTACTTATTTGGATGCTGCTATGACTCGGTTCGGTTTTCTTTTCTTTGGCTTTTGTACAGAAGATGTTTCTAGTTTGCAAATTATGGAATGCGATCTATTTTGGACAAGTTTGATGTTGTTAAGGCAAGCTGAGATCTGAGATCTGAGATGCTACTTACGAGCCAGTTGTGCAAATGATTAACACTTATCAGCGAATCAGGAACTAAAATATCGAAGAGAAGATACAGAAGCAGCAAGACATGAACAACATAGTACGGACGGTTGGACTGAAATAAAGACGGTCCCATTCAGAATTGAAGGAAACAACATAGTAACACTGACATAATTAATGATAGAATTGAAAGAACACTGACATGACATGATTCAAGCTTCTCGTCTCCGACTTCAAGTCCCGCGACACGCCTGCCGCACTGCCGCGATGATGGCGACGACGACAACGACGCATCGACTCAGAGATGGACAAGGCGGGCGTGCGCCTGTCGCCTTGGAGCTTCATCGCCAGGGCGAGAGCGCGCTGTGCCTCTGCTCCGCCTCCTCCTCGCGTGATAGGATTCCGCTGTCTTTCGAAGACGACATCGCCGCTTCAGCCGTCAAAGACACCGCCGACGTTGAAGCGCCCTCCAGCCTCGACCCTGGCTCCGGAAAGGCAGTTGCGCACACGCTGACCGAGGAGGAGGGGATTGAAGCCTGGGAGGGCAACCCGACTCCTCCCACCCCTCGTCGACCCTACTCGCTTGCCGGCAATCAGCCCCTCAGTGTGCAAATCGTGGATCCCCATGGCTCAAGAAAATGTTTAAGATCGTTTGCTGGAACGTGTGTGGGCTAACATGATCGTACGCCGTGATGCGGTTCGTGACCTCGTGCGTGACTCCCACCGTACCATCGCTTGCATCCAGGAGACTAAGCTTGAGTTTGTTTCCAACTATGCGGTTCTACCCGCAGCGGGCGCCAGGGGAGGCATCGTCCTTGTTGCCTCCAAGGCCTATTTCTCGCTCTCCTACGTCTCGCTCATTCCATCAATATGGAAAACGATCAGATCTCTTGCTCGCTTACAGGGGTCTATGGCCCCCAGGAAGAGCCTGAGAAGCTTGCCTTCACTGAGGAGGTCAAGTAGCTGTCCCCCTCGAAGCCTGAAATGGATGATTCTAGGTGACTTCAACCTCATCACAAAAGGTGGCCAACAAGAGCAATGACATAATCAATCGCCGGATTCTATGTAGGTTCCGATCTGCTTTAGACCACCTATAGCTAATGGAGATGAGGCTCAGCGGTCGGCGCTTCACTTGGTCAAATGAGCAAGAGAACCCAACGTTGACCAAGATCGACTACATCTTTTGCTCCGACGACTGGGAGATGATGTTCCCGGCTGTGCATACGCAAGCACTCCTGACCATGTGCTCGGACCATTGCCAGATCCTCATCAATAGGGTTACTGCAGCTCCTAGCAGGCTGGCCTTTTAAGTTCGAGGCTTTCTGGTTGCAGTTGCCAGGATTTAACGATGTGGTCTCCAATGCTTGGGAGAAGAATGTGTTGGCCCCCCAACCCTATCCGCAGGGTGCATATCAAGCTATGACGTGTGGCAAAGGCCCTCAGCATCTGGAATAAACGCCTTCTGGGAAACATCAAAATTCAGATCACCGTTGCAAAGGAGATCATCGGCTAGTTGGACTGTGCTTAGGAAAGCCACCTCCTATCCGGTGAGGAACGGGACCTCCAAAAGCTCCTCAAGGGCCAGTTCCTGGGCTTAATCGCCATCCAGAAAGCCAAGATACAACAGCGAGCCATGCGAAACTAGATTCGGGAAGGCAATGCGAACACCGAGCTTTTCCATATCAGGGTGAATGGCCAACGGCGCAAAAATTCCATTCAGGTGCTTCAAACCGACTTAGGAATGGCCATTTCCGAAGAGGATAAAGAAGCCAAGCTCTCCCGGTGCATAATCTCAAGGGACGGTGTTTCGGAGGTCTACTCCCTTGTACGCCAGTGCACGCAGACATCGGGACAAGGAAGCTTTGGATGGCAGCGACAAAGGGTGTGGTGGAAGAGCTCCTATACGCAAGAGGACAAGAGAACAGAGTACTCTTTGCTCTGTGGCGCGGAGGCCCTTACATAGGCGCTCGCTTTGGAAGCCAAAGCGCTTCATCTCCGCGCAGGTGGCGCCACCATTGTGATCGGAAGATGAGACGATAATAAATTCTAGTAACGCGTTTGTTACTAAAATTAATCTCACGTCGTGCACTTGCCACGGCCTGGTCCGGCGAGGTGAGTGAGCAAGTGAACACGTGTGTTGTGTTATTCCTTTCCAATGTCATAGGAGGTGTGGCAAGTCCAACTTATTTAAGTCGACGCATTTTTACTTCAACTCTTCAGGGATTAAAGAATTTACACCTCAGTGCAAGCACATGTGCTTGAGATTTACTAGGAATTAATTAAGAGAGTCAAACGCACTAATTCTAACACTGATTTGCTAAGATGAAGGTAAATTATCAATAATACTGATATATAATGTGGAGATGGATGGTATAGACTGTAGCGAAAGAAGAAACTACTTAATGGTTCTTTTGAGTCAATAGCTTGTAAGTTGTTTATCTCTATAGTGGTACAAAGGGTTTTGACATGGTTCATCATTCAATCGTCCTCACAAATAAGAATTAGGCAACACCCAATATCACTTAATCGCCATGTGGAATCCATTTTTTCGAACTTACTGGTTAGTGGAATCCATTTTTTCGAACTTACTGGTTAGTATACTATTCTTTTTAACTTGTAAATTTGTAATGTCCTGTTGCATATTTGATGTAGAACCACTAGCCAGAGTCCAATATGGTCATGCAGCCGGCTTTTGTTTCAAATCCCTTCGGGACACTCCCAGCAATAGATATTGATCGCAGAACATTGGTAGCAGAATATGCAGGAAGATAGATATTGATCGAGCCTCAAGGAAATAATCATAACATTCCAGTTTCAAGTAGCTAGGGAAATGTACGTAGATCCATTGGTTTCAACAGAAAACACGTAGCTAGGGAGATGTAGGTAGGTCTTGTTCTACTAGTACTCCTCAGGTAGCTAGATAGTTGGAAAAGTAGAACACGCTGTAAGGTCTTGTTGCACTAGTACTCTGAGAAGAGATCCTGCAGAACCTGCCCATAGTCACCATCCTCCGGCGGCGCCATGGGTACCATCTGGATCTGCCCCAAGCCAATCCTCTTGGTCTTGTGGCGGTATCCTGCTCCCACTCTCCAAGTCGTGGTGGTGTTGCGTCGACCTCTCCGTCTCTGTCGTCCACGGGCGCAGGTGCAGTGAAGCAGATGATAATCCATGATAGCAGCTCCGAACCGGCGCAGAGAATCCGCGTCATGTTGGGCACCTGCAATGCCACAGGGGAAGAAGATGAATGCCTCAAAGCCCACATCACGTCAGAAGAGCAGACAAGTAGTATACCAGCTGATAGAACCTACAAATGCGTACGCCGTCCACATGATAGAATTGGCAAAGGAAGCGAGAGCCTGATATTGAGAGATTTGCTTCTTGTCCCAGTTCTTGAGAGCATTATACTGAAACCGCGCAGGAACAAAAGGCACATGTCAGTTGAAAACCAACCAAATTAACCAGCTAGCTGCAAGCAACAAGAGATCGATGGAGCAGCACACAACTAACAGACCAAAATTAAGACTTACCACATCAATCACGGGCCAGCAATACATCATCACGCCGGAAACCCCACGAATCTCGAGCTCCACCCTAGCTGAATGACCACCTTAATCACGAGGAGTGCCCCCACGAAGACAGGCTGCCACCCTAGCCCATCGTTTATGATAGTTTCCTGCGTTTTTATCGACTTTCAACAGTAGCTATCAAGGACGGGTGATTTTTAAAGACTATCGTTTTGATGACAATTTCCTGCGTGTACGGCAATGTCAACGACGGGCATTTTGGCTTGCCCATTGTTGATGACAAGTTTCAGAACTGTGCTTCATTGTGCAGAGTTCAGTTCGTTACATACACAAAAGAAAAAATAACATAGATTGTCATGGATTTAAACACAAAAGGAAATCTAGTTCATTACAAGACAAAATGTCTCTAATGCGAAGAGGAAATATTCGTCAGACATCAGATAACTGCTAACTAGGCTAGTTATATATACATAACGCAAAGAGGAAAGTTTCCCAGCAGGAGATCTTCGTCCATAGGGTCCGGCAGGAGAGGTGACACTATATCAACTTTGAAGAAGCTCACATGCTCGGCGTCCCACCAAATATACTTCACATGGAGGCACCGAACGACCGCTTTGTCATACCTACAAGCAATGATGCGCCCCAGCTCATGGTGAGCTTTGAGGACAAAACAGTGTACCCACATAAACTTCTTCCGCAGGATACATCGGACGATGTAGGTGCTAGAGTACTGCATGTGGTCGCCCACGAAGGCAAGGAGGAGGGTCTCCTTGCGTGTCGTCATAGCTGTTGAACTCCAGTGCATCCATCGTCTTGCAGGTGAGTTTTAGGTTGATGCACGTGCGGTCCTCATGGATGGGCGAAGCAGGAGGCAACGCCTCCCTCTTTCTCTCCCCGAAAGAGTTATCTGCGGCCGCCATTGCACGATAGGAGATGTGAGAGGGAGAGAGAGCGGCTAGCTTTTGGGGAAGGGAAGAAGAAGAAGACGAGAGAACGCGCGGCTGTGTGGAGAGAGCGGCCAGGTCGCGGAGTGTAGGTTTATTAGGGGTAGTGACTCGTCTTATCAATCGAGCAACTTCTGAGGAGCATCCTAATGACGGGTCAAAATGAAGGTCGTTATTAACTCTCACTGATGGGAGGCCCAACTACCCGTCCTTGATGATAAAAATCATCAATGATGGGCCTCGAAGTAGGTTGTCAGTAAAAGTCATCAATAAGTCATTGACAATTTCGTTGGGAAGGCCCGTGAGCACCTGGTGAAGTTATCAAAGACAGGTTCTTCCTCTGACCCGCCATTGACAATGAGTTTCATTGACGAAACAAGGATACCCGTCATTGATGTGGTCGTAGATGTGAGTTTCTGTAGTAACCCGTCTGTAGGTTCGGGATTGGGTTTGGCGCTACGGTAACTGCGGTGAGGGAGCTGCTTCTACTATGCACGGCATCCGTGGGAGTTGCGGTGTTGCTCGATGGACGCACGTGCAGAGCGGCGAAGCTGCGCCAGGGGCAATGCAAAGCGGCACGGAGAGGCGGGAAAGGGAGAGGGGTGTCTACGATGCGTGGCTCGGTTGACATTGGTCATACCATCGGCGGGGCCCGCTTGGTGACCAGCGTTGGGGTGAAGAGCGGTGGCGGCGTAGCAGAGGTGGCACAGAGGTGATTTATGGTTAGGGATTTGGGGGCGATTTGGGGATAGGCTGAGTGAACAGGAAGGAGGAGGGGAGCCTGGCCACTAGTCAGGCCGGTTGGGAGAGACGAGCTGAAAGGAAGAAGGGAAAAAGCTCAGGAGAAAACGATTTGTTTTAAAACTTTCGGATTTGAGCAAATTCGAGTAAACATAAAATTTTTAAATTGTGGGTCGTCACACATATAAAAGCCCACTCGAGTAACACTAAGCAAAAAGAAACGCTAAACAAACTATGCTAAGAGCAACTCCAAGGGTCTCTCTATATCTCCGTACAGAGAGCCTCTCTAAAAAATTCCCTATTCATATTTTTTTGCGCTCCAACGGACTCTCCATATTCTTCTCTCCTATATTCTATTGATATTCTGTAACTAACAAAATATTTGTAACAGCTTCATTTGTAACGACTATATTTTCAACGACTACAGTTTCCAACGCTATATTCTTTGACTCTATATATACACCTATTTGCCTGGTTGCTCCTCCTCCACCATATCACAATGAGTCATCGCAATACTCTCTTGCAATCCCTCTTGTTAATGCAATAGATCATGTCTAACGTGTGCTGAGTATACATATCACCAGTCATGAAATTGAATTGAAATCATGTATTCACATCGCAATTGTACCAATTTAGGTTTCAAGCAAAGTAGACATCCCAATTATCAACAACAACAAATATATATCATCATACAACAGCAAAAATTGCATACAAATATAGTTCATTATGCAGATCTTCCAATTCCCCTACACCCCCATTAAAATTCTTTAGCCAAATCCCTTAAAATCATCACAATGTTGGCTCTGTCCTCAAATCCCTAATAAATCCCTAAATTCCCCTCCCAATCCCCCCTGTCTCCATCTTCCTCCTCCGGCTCCAGCCCCTGCGCCTCCCGAGCCGGGCTCCTCCTCCGGCCATCAGCCCGTGCGCCTCCCCCGGTCCTCCAGCCCCTGCCACTCCCTCTGCCCTCGCAAGCCGCTGCCACACCGCCTCCCAATCCGCGCTCGCACGCCCATCCGCCACCCCCTCCGCCCACGCCGGTCGCCGCCCCTCTGCCTCTCAATCCGGCGCTCGCCCCTCCGCCCTTGCCAGTCGCCGCCTATCCGCAAGCTCCGGATCCACCGCCGCCCCATCAGCAACTCCCCCCGCCCCCCAAGACCACTTGGTGCTGCCGCATGCTGGTCTCGCCGCAGCAGCAGCACCAGCCCCCTCTCTGGAGCGTGCCGAGGATCGCGGGCCGACCGGATCCGGGTCAACCACCGCCGGGAGCGCGAGATGGGCGGCGGGGACACCGTCGGCTAGCCTTGAACAGCAAGGAGGGGAGAAGCGACCAACCTGTCCTGGGTGGAGGGTGGCGGCGGGGTGCTTGCTCGATGGCGGGAGGGAAGTCTCCGAGGCGCGTTGTTGCTGGATGGAGAGGTGCCGGGCGTCGCCAGTTCTGGCGACCGGCAAGGCACGGATGGAGTCTAGCTATTTTTGGCGGAGGGAGTGGCGAGGCCGCTGGAGCTCTGTTTTCTGCCGTCCTCGCTAAAAACTAGCTTAGCGAGTCGGATAGCGACGCCCTTGGAGTTGCTCTAAGTAACAAGATTATTCAACACCCGTGATGAACGCCTCCCTGTCATCGTGAGCGTTTACTCCTCAGCTGCATATTGATGCCATTTTCCCAGACTTCCAATTTTCCACAGCTTGTGTCGCTATAAGATCCTGACGTTTGAGTTGTTTTTGGCTTCTATTGGTGTTTTGCTCATAAGGTCATGAATTAGTACCAGATCTTATTCTTGTTTAACACATATCGACACTTATGACCACAATTCATCTGTACATTCTCAGGTTCATACTGCAGAAATGACTTCTGACGAGGTACTTACCGGGGGGGGCCCGTGGTGAGGGCGGAAGACAAGGTACTTAGCAGAAAAATAAGCCATTTTGGACTTTGGTTTCTGACACATTTCATTTGCAGCAGGCTGTTCAAGATCCTAGTTAACAAACTATACACCTTTCTGGCAATTCGAGATGGAGCCTGGAGAATCCACGTTCAGCTCCATTAGTAGACCTGAATGGCGTCGGGTCCTCCATTGCGCTGGTCTCTTCTCCAATCCACGCCTCAGACCCGAAACAATGAAATGAACTGTGAGGAAACTTGATCTCAGAAGCAAGTCAGAATAAATCATTGTTAACTCGGAGCTGGGATTGGCTATATCCCTTTCGAGAGGCATTAGTAGGTTCACTTCCTTCTCATGATGAAGGAAAGGGTTAATGCTGCTTGTTTGTCCTTGGTAATTTTGCCCTGCCTCACCAGATTATGACATACACATAACCATTCAAGCAATCCGCGTAGGCTGCCTATCACCTTTTTACCTAGCTCGCTCTATATGATTTTCTGAATTCTCAAAAGAAAAGAAAAGGATAAATGAAAATTAGACAGCAAACGGGGATGGCTAATAAATTACCACTTTAAGTTAAACATTGGTGTAAGGTTGATGTGATTAAATACAGTCAACAACTTATTCCTTGTCTCCTAGCAAATCATGTTGGCTTCTTCATATCCAACACTTGTAACCAACTGCTGAGCTAAAGTTTGTGCTTGAGTTCATCATGCTTTCTTGGCCTTGGGCTTAGGTGCAGGTGGTGGGAACACGGCCCTGAATGTCCACGCAGCGAGAATGGCACCAACAAAGGGGCATATCCAGTAGACGTACAGCTGCTCCCAAGTGTTGTGGCGATTGTTAACATACGCCCAGCCATACGCCTGCAGATGACATTTGAGTGAAATCGGTTACCAGGAAACAATTGCGGGAAAAAGCTATGGACAGAATGCTCAATTTCCTATTTCCATGATGCTCAAAACTATTTCCATGATGCTCAAAAAGAGCAGCAACTTAAATCGGTTCATATTAGATTAGCAATGGCATACAGCAGCATGAATTCAAATTTCAGTAATACTTAGCCAAGCATCCTGAACTCTGCTAAGATCTGACATTGCACCAAATTTTGGAGGCATATAAGGAAACTTCCCATGATAAAAACTAATTGACGTAGCACACAACTACACACAGTATTTCTACATACAAACTTTTGCTACACAGCAATCTATTTTGGGCGATTTTAAATAATGAACTATCCCATGACATGCAGCAAGTTTGCCCCCTTTTATATAGTAGAAAGCTATCCAGTGAAAGTTAGCTAGTGGACAGTTTTCTTTTATAGGAAGTTGGAAATGTTGAGTTGATCCTAAAGTTTTATAATTCGAGTGAAAAGTATGAATTTTCACATTGGTAGATTCACTAATCAGGAAGTAAGAATTCACTAGTGAGTTAACCGGTGAATGTTCATCGCATAGGTGTGCCCTTTATATGTAAGTTCCCAACATAATATAACTGCACGCCCAGTTATTTATGGCTCAGGTGTGCCAGTTTACAGCAATGTTACTTGTAAAGATTACAATTATCTAGACAAGACAAGGATACATCATCAATAAAGCATCGAAATTGGTTGACTCGTAGGTCCTGCATCTGCATGATCATGTTTGTGACTATGGCAAAAGAGAATAAAGATTTTAGCTTGACGGTATGTTTCAGAATCATGTACAATTTTAACAGCCCAAATGCAGATGAACAGGTTAATCTCAAAAAACAATAAATCAGTTGCCTTCAAATTGTTCAGTTCAGTGTTTGGGTTGCAATCTGATGGATAAGCTTGGCAATCAACGGCAAATGAAAAGGGACGAAATTAAGAGAAATTAACAAGGAGGAGAATGAGTGTAGTGTACATTGGCAGGGTTCATGGATGGGCCGGTGTATGCGGCGCCGGAGAGGACGAGGCAGACGGTGGAGACGGAGAGCATGGCTGTCTTGAGGATGGGATTGCGGGGGCCCTTGATGATGATCCAGAGGACGGCCAAGGTGATGAGGAAGGTGAGTACCCCTTCGGCGACGGCGCCGGTGTGGGGATCCACCTTGAGCGAGGGGGCCCCGAGCATGTGCTTGTACTGCGCCGGTATCAGCTCCGAGATGGCTAGAGCGCCGCCCACCGCGCCGGCGGTCTACAAATTCGTCTTTTGTGTTGGTTGCTGCTGCTATTACTGAAAGATTTTGATTTGATTTGATTTGTCGAGAGTGAAAACACAGACCTGGGCAGGGAGGCGGAGGGCGATGGAGAAGAGGGAGGGGCTGGTGAGGCCGGCGGCGTAGAAGGCGGCGACGTCAGTGGGGTTGAAGCAGGCGCCGCCGAGGGCGTCGCAGAGGAGGTTGAAGGCGAAGAGGAGGAGGGAGAGGATGGAGACGGTGACGAGGAGGGCGTAGTGGAACCCCTCGGGGAGGCTGAGGTAGGAGGTGACGGCGGCCGTGGAGGCGCCGAGCGTGGAGGCGCAGAGCACCCACAGAAAGGTCACCACGGCGTCCGCCGCCGCCGCCCGCACAGCCGCACCCATCGCCATCCTCCCTTGGGTCTCCTCCTGTTGCTGCTGCTGATTAGGTTAGGAGGGCACACCAAACAAGACAAGAGATTGAAGAGATTGGATTGGAGCAGCAACCCCCGCTGCTAATCTCTTGGGGAACTCTTCCTATCGGTAGTACGGACGGACGGTTCGTTCCGTCTCGTTCGCGACCATCGTTTTGGCCTTTTATCTTTTCTCAGCTTCCTCAAAATTGCGCTAAACTGCCATTTTCTTTCGTGTCTTCACCAAACCGACGCCAGACCCATCGTGAGCACCAACCGATGCCTCTCCCCCAGCGACGGCCGCGACTCAATACTCCACCCAGCAGCAGCGCCCTCCGCCCTCCACCAACCAGTTGGTGCGGCAGCGATATCTCCAATGTTGTGAAATCACGAGACACACGCGAAAGCGTAGATCTAATCCGAGACACCATATAATTTGACAATGAGAGACACTGATTGTCGGAGTATTATTCCGGCAATACTAACTATGGGGGGGTGTGAGCACAGCAAATTAGGATGGGTGCACACGGGAGACAGGATTTAGACAGGTTCAGGCCCTCGCGGAGAGGTAATACCCTATGTCCTGTGTTTGGTGGCTAGTATAGCGTGTATCCCGGGTGCCGCAAGCTCTGGAGATTCGATCTCGAGGTTGCTTGGACTTAAAAACAATGGAGATTCTAAGATACTTTCTGGCCTAGAGACTTCTGCCGATCGGAGGTCCCCTGCCGGGCCTTATATAGGCGACCTGGGTAGGGTTACAGGAGTTCGAATCGGTTAACAGATTGATTTCCTAACTTGTTACAACTGATTCCGGGTATGCCGGACGGGTATTAGTCCATGTCTTGTACTCCACGTTGATGAGGCGCCCCCGTGTAGAAGCCGGACTCCGAGCAGTCGGCCCGGCCCACCTTGTGGCCGGAGGGCCGGATTCGTCCTCCCTGATGATACCCGGATGCCATGCCATCATCACCGATGTTTTTAACGTGGTTCGGCCATGAGGCCTATGTCCATGGGGCTCGACTACGGATGCTCCTCCCCTTCTATTAACTGTCTTTCAAGTTACAATCATATCAAGGTTACATCAGAGTGCCTCTATTTATAGGAGGCCTGAGCTATCGGAGTTTGACACGGATTCCGCCCTATCTCTACTACAACTCCAAGTCCTACCTGTAACCTATCTCGAACACATATTCGACACAAAACTCAACGCTCCAATCACACAGGCGGCGGCGTTTCACATCTTGATAAAAAGACGCCATGTCCACGAGCGTGCGTGTGGCTAGCAGGTACGCGCAGCTGCCTTCCCCGAATGTCTCCACATGCCGGTCCGTCTCCTCCATGTTGCCGCCGTTCTTGCCGAGGACCGCCTCCGCTTCCTTGGGTATGTTTAGAGCGAGGAGGGCCTCCGCTTGGTAGCACGCCCGCTTGGGAGACACGTCAGCATTGGCGGAGATGGCGTCCTGGGCGTCCGTGAGGAGGCTCTGCCAGCTGCTGCGCCGACGTGACTCATCGCACTTGGTGACGAGCGCCTGCACGGCGTGTGCCCGCGACACGTCCTCTAGGCTCGCCTCGTGCCTCACCAGCTTGTATTGCTTGGCCGCCCGATTACCGTGGCCTGTCCAAAGGTAGAGGGTGACCAGGCGGTGGTGCGCTCGGCCGAAGGAGGGGTCCACCCTAATGGCCTCCCTGCAAAAATTTGTACAGTACATAACCAAACAAAAGAACAAAAAACCCATCGCATTTTGTTAACGGATTTGCTATTTTTAAATCACTTGAGAAATTATTATTATGTAATATTAAGTTTAGAAATATACAACTATTTAATTGTATATTTTTAAACCTAAAATTATATTTTTATTTCTAAAATGTGTAATCACCTAATCTACTATATACTAAAGTAAAATGCAGTGAAAAAAAATAGAGATGGGCTAAAATTTCTATAAAAAAATCCGACCATTAATCTGGTAGACCGTTTTAATATTAGTAGGCCATAATTGATAAATATTCATAATTATACCTAACTAGATCACAACAGATAGATCTTCATAACTGCACCTAAACGTATCACATCTAATAGATCATCATAACTGTGCCTAAATAGATAGCTCAGTACAACTACTAGCGAGTCGGTTCATGATCTGAACTTTTATTTCCTGTATTGATCTAACATCATGCGTACAAGTAAAACAGTAAAAATAATTAAAAACATTTTCTATGTAATTGTGCAGGACACCGTACTAATTTTCGTTAAATTAAGAACCAACATTTATGAACATCAGCTAAAATATTTCTCAGGCGATTTCAAAATAGAGGATCTCTTTCCATAAACATCGTGGTTTATAGTCAGGCTGCAATGCCCCACTATGTAGTCATATTTTGGTAGCAGTGCTACCCTCTCTGTTAGTACTTACTAGAACTTGGTAACCAACGATCTACTGATGCTAATTATGAAACTAATGCTTACTATTTAGTTGAACGCCTCAATATTTGAATCATGTCTTGCATCAATGCCATCCATCCAAGCTATAGCATTCATTTTTGCATAAGAATGCTTACATGCTTGGTTAATCTGAGTTTAATATTCGTAATCGATCTGTATTTGTTTGTATCATTTCACCACATATGCCAAATATGCGATGATCTGGAGTGCGTTGATTAGGCGATTTGTATATACATGCACAATGCAAACATGTGAGGAAGATCGCAAAAAACAAACAGAGATTGGGTGAGGTAGTATAAATGATCAATTGAATTGGTGCCACCGTGATCAGTTCAAACACCCGAATGTAAATTATGATCCAGCACAGCATTAGCATGGTGTTGGGAGCCAAAGAGAGTGTGGAGTTGTGCAACCACAGCAAGCACCAATTTACCACCATACTATTGTTTTAATTTTTAGGCATCGGAGTCACTGATTAATCGAACCAAATTAAAAGACGCCTCAAAATCTGTCGATGGAAATAATCGAAACAACAGATTGTCATATCTGCTGCACAAAGTTGCATACGGTTGTCAATATCAGGCCATACTTGCACTTAGAATAACTTAGGATGCTAGAATTGGTGGACCCAGAATTTTTTACCATACATATCATATGCCATAGTCTAATCCACCATCTGTTGTTTTCTCGAGATGTGTGATGTATTACAACCTTGCAGGTAATACCATTTTATATTTCTCCACCACCGTATGCGTTAAAGTGCAATGCATATCCATCTTTATGTCACATTGTGTCATGTATCAGTAAAATCACTAGACTAGTCCACACCACGAAATATCTCTCTTCCTCTCACTTTCAAATTCTGTTATATGCTTGCTGAGGTCTAGTGTATGACATGCAGGCCAATAGTAGAGTATGGACCACTTGTAAGTGAAGACAAACGAGTTCATTTAGCAAATATCATTCCATGCCCTCTGCTTCATGCATAGTTCCAAGTTGACTAGAAAAAGAGAGAGAACCCAGTGGAGGGGAAGATGGCCCATGCATTTAATTTTCTTTCCAAAATTTCAAATGCTTGTATATTTTGAATCAAATGTCTAATCTACGATCCGTTTGAACGGTTATGTTTATTGTGAGGAGATCTTCAAATTGAGATCAATATTGGATATATTATATAAAAAATCACTCGGTGAAACCAACATAAAACAGTTCAAAAATTGGAAAACAGAGAACAATTATGTTTATGAAATATAATTTTTTGTTCTCAAATTAGGATCCATAATTTTATGGGAATATTTTGAAGTATTCAAAAGATACAGATCTATAAATGTTTTGAGAACTTGATATTCATAACATATTTCATATCGTACTATCTTTGAAAAATCATCTAACTCCTAACATATTTCATCAAATTTCAGAGAGTTTCACATATGGTATATTTCGCTTCTGTAGGTTTCACATGTGATCCATACATGCTTGATTACGTTTGACAAATATTTTGTGAATTCTTATGAAACTTTTGGTGATTTTCACCATACTTTGTAGTGTTTCATAGGTTCTAGTTTGTTATATGTTTTCACTCATGTTTCAGTGTGTTTCATTTTAATTTAACTATGTCAATACATCTAAAATAAAAAGTTGTCGTATCATCAGTGTTTTCAGTAATGTTTCTCACAGTTCATATAATTTCCTATGTGATCCATACGTGATCTCTTTTTGTTCTCACATTATTGAAACATATTGAAACATTATTGAAACAAACTTAAATAATTGAAACAAACTTAAATCTTTTCTTTTGTTCTCGCATTTTTGAAACATTATTGAAACAAACTTAAATAACTGAGAAACATTATTGAAACAAACTAAAACAATTATGAAACATTATTGAAATATACCAAAATAATAATGAAACATTTCTGAAACATGCAAAACAAGATGATATGAGGCATTGGTTTCGTCGAAACATCATGCGTCAAAACCAACAAACACCACTAGTTCCCGCAGCTAATCCCAACACTAGAACTGATCTACAACAACATAATCAAAGGAACACATCAAAAGACAAGAAGCAATCCAGGAAGGAGACAAAAGAACTGAACGGCTCAAATATCCCAAACATTCGCACATGATCTGCTCGGCATTTCCTCTAGTCTTGCTGCCTTGATTTCTAATCTACCATTGGGAAGGATCTCAAAGACCGAAAACAATTACGCAGCCTCAACAGCCTCTAGAGTGGCGCAGGATCCCCCTGACGACGGTGCCAATGAGGCCGGACTCTTTGTGCAGGAACTATAGCACACAGTAGAGGAGCTGATGGTGTACATGTGTAGCCACTTGGTCTGGTGCAGCAGCAGCAGCACACGGAGCAGGAACGCCCGATGATCCTCCTTGGGCGGCACGGTGAAGCCGCTAATGATGCTGCCGTAGCCTCTCCAGCAGCTCGCCAACGCTGCAGTGCCGCTGATCCCCTGCCTCAACGAGAAGGTCACCATCAGAAGGTCGCACAAGACGTCGCCTCAACGGGGACGGCCCACACCTGCTCCTGCCATGGATGGTTGGCTTGTTCTTGGCCAGAGTTCTTGCAATGTGTTAGCAGATGTAGAGTACAGGAGGAAGCAGGAGGAGGAGCAGGGAAGAAGAACAAGGGAAGTTCATGACTGTGTTGAACTATGACTTTGTATGGAGAAAGACAAAGGGACATGTGATTGACATATGGTCCCACACTGCAAATTAATTCTCATCACTGCAGCAGGACCCACATGATGGGAAATACCGGACATAACAGATGCCCATATTGGTGGAAATACCAATATATCAGCACAATAATGAGAATACATCGCGGATCTCAAAGCAATTGGATGGTGGATTGAACTACGACATATGTTGTGCATGCTAAAAAAGAGTTTCCTTAGAATTGGTTCACATAGGTCCATATGGTTGACAATATCATCACTTGCCTTTCAGTTAGCTATTGGTTCAGAGTCGCACATGGACAAACGCAGTAAAATCAAACAGGACTATTTCTCTTTCGTCCTTCATATTCTAGTTGCAAAGGATTTGCCTATACAAACTGCAAAGCATCGTTGATGGATAATAATACTACTATTGCAAATAAATCAAAGAATTTCTTAAATATCTCTCTCTAGCCTCTAGCTGAAAAATTCCATCATTTCCTTTCTTCTCCTAACTCTGGCCGGCCCGTATGCTGCTTACTCATTGCTTGCAGGAGCCACATGACCTTCCTCAATGGGTCTGGCGCCGACCTCCGGTCCAGGCCAGATCTGCTCAAGCTGCCGCAGCACCTCCTGGGCCTTAGGCCTGACCGACGGCGACGGCTCGACGCACTTCAATGCGAGCTTGAGCGTGTCCATGAGCTCGTCCCCCTCCGGCCCGGTGGCCACGTCCCGCATCAACTTGAGGTTGAACACCTCGCTCGTCTACTCCTCCTTGACGATGGACCCCACCCACTGCGGCAGGTCCATGCCGTTGGTCGTGTCGGCGGGTGACCTGCCGGTGAGGAGCTCAAGGATGATGACGCAGAGGCTGTACACGTCGGTCTTGGCGCTCGCCTTCTTGAGCTTGGACAGCTCTGGCGCGCGGTACCCCAGGGCGCCCGCGGCTGCGAGCACGTTGGAGTTCGCGGCGGCCGTCGTGAGGCGGGACAGGCCGATGTCGGCGATCTTGGGGCTGGACTGGTCATCAAGGAGGACGTTGCTGGTGGTGAGGTTGCCGTGGACGATGCTCATGTTGTCGTGGAGGTAGGCCAGGCCGCGTGTCGTGCCCTTGGCGATCATCATCCACGTCGCCCAATCCACAGGCATGTTCGGCGCGCGAGCTAAATGCCATCAAATCAATGTCAGAGCTCACAATTGCAAAGATAGGATTCAGCTCAAAGGGCAAAAAAATTCAGATCAAAGGATGAAATTTTAGCAAGAATCTGATCGTGCAAGAAGGCAGAGAGGTTGCCCTTGGGCGTGAAGTCGAAGACGAGCAGCTTCTCCCCCTTGGGGCTGAGGTAGTATGCCCTCAGCGCCAGCAGGTTGGGGTGCTGGACTTTGCCGAGCGCCGCCGCCTCGGCCTCGAACTCCTTGTGGCCCTTGGTGATCTTCTCCCTCAGCCGCTTCACGACCACCAGGCTACCGTCCTCCAGCGTCGCCTTGTACACCGTCCCATACATGCTCTTCCCCATGATCTCCGCCGTCGCACAGAGCAGGTTGTCGGCCGTGAACGCCAGCGGCCCGTCGAAGTGCACCAGCTTGCCGCCCACGTCACCGCTGGACTGCTTCCCGCTCCGTGCTCTAGTGCTATCACTAGATCCCTTCTTCCTTGTCAAGAAAAAGAGCAGGAGGCAGCAGAGAGATAGCAAGATGAGGACGCCGAGCACGATCCCCACCACGATCATTATGAGCTCCTTGGTGCTAAACTTGCGGCCACCGCGGCGTCGGGTGGCCTCTTCAGCAGGTGATGCCGGCGCCGGAGACGACGACGTCGGACAGGGCGTCGAAGCAAAGTAACCGCAGAGCAGAATGTTCCCGGTGAAGGAGGCGGGGCCGAATTTGTGCGCTAGCGAGGCCGGCACCGCGCCGGAGAGGTTGTTGTAGGAGACGTTGAAGGACTGGAGCATGGTGGTGTGGTTGGCGAGGCTCGCCGGTATCTCCCCGGTGAGCACATTGCCAGAGAGGTCGAGCGTCTTGAGGTCATGAAGCGAGCTGAGGTTATCGGGGATGGAGCCTGCTGAGTTTGTTTCGAATATGTGTACAAGTTGGTTACGAGTTGGACTAGAAAAGACATAGTATTATAATAGGGTACTACGGGGAGTCATAATAGGATACGGGTAGAGTCAGAGTCGGATTCATGTGTCTTAGGCCTTCTATATAAGGAGGGAGGCACCACATAATGTAACCAAGCCAACACAAAGAGATCAAGACAAGGGAAGAAGCGTCCGTAGTCAAGCCCCGTGGATATAGGCCTCATGTACAAACCACGTTAAAAACGTCGTGTCTCTCATTGCCAATTCTGTGGTGCTCTCGGTTTAGATCTATGCTTCCGCATGTGGTCTCGTGATTTCACAACAACTGGTATCAGAGCGCGAGGTTCAAGTAGATCTTGAGGCGGTGCAGAGGAATCCGGTGGTATGAGACGGAGGACGGCGGCATGCGCACAAGACGAGGTGGAGCCTGGGGCAAGTCGTTATTCGCTTCAAAAGGCGCGGGTATTTTTTCACAATTTTTTGTGAAAAAATCTTTGGCGCGAGTTGGAGTGAGGAAAAAAAGGAAAAAAAAGAGGTGCATCGGCACAGCAGCCGGCTGGCCCCGGCGCACCACGGCCTGGCAGCCCCCACAGCCCAAGGCGTGGCGCCGACCTGGCCAGGCGAGGCGGCCCGGCGGCCCATGCCGAGCGGAGCCAGGCGCCGACCCGAGGCGGGGGCGGACCAGGCGCGCGGTCAGCGCGGCCCAGGCGTGGCCTGGCGGGGTCGGGCGACAGCCCTAGGCGTAGGGCAGCAGGCCTAGGCAGCGCGCGGCCAGCCTAGGCGCGGCCCGTGGGGCGCGGCTGGCCCGAGGGTGAAAGGTCATCTATGCCCCAATATGGTTTTGATGGTTAATGGCAACCTAAACTGGAATCTAATGTTTACATTGAGTGTAAGCAGGATCTACAGGTTCCATAAAGAAAGGTTATCCAGAGAAGGATGGCCACCAAAAAGGGTACAAGGTGGTTTCAAGGACAAAGAGATGGCTATGCTAGGTAGCTGTGCCATAGCTGTGAAGAAGCCGGTGCTGTGCAGGGAGCTGCAAGCAAGGTGATGGTGGCTTGATGCGTCAAGGGCCGTGACTTCAGTTGGTGGCAGGTGAAGCCTAGATTTGCTAGTTTCTTTGAGTCCATAGGAATCACCCGTACTATCAAGAGGGATGAAACAGTAGCAGTTGTCTAAGAGAACCTTGCTCATTGCTCAGAGTGTTGGTCAAGGGGATTGGTGCTTTGAGGCCAATTGCCCTGTGTCAATAGCTTTGCACAAAAGTATGTAGCTGTGTGAAAACCCTAGAGTTTTAGGCACCTGTGTGACACAACTGTGTCACAGGTGGTCTTCCGCTCTATGACTCAGGTACATCTCTGTACCAGGGGAGAGCTTGTAAATGCTAAGGTACCTGCACTGCGATAGGCGGTCTGATGAGTCAGAAGTCTGTCGGAGGTTCTCTCCTTATAGGTATTAGAGTGAAGTACGCTGAGGGCATGTCATGTGCCAGGACCGGGCTGAGTAGTGTGGCTATCAGCTAAGGGTTCACCTGTGTGCGCCGCCGGTGACACAGGTGTCGGTCTGCCTGAGCCGGGTACAGTTGGGCGTAGGGTGTAGCTGTGTCACCGGTGGATGACACCGGTGGCTCACTTAATCCTACGTGGCAACAGGGTAAGAGTCCTGAAGGATCAGGTACTCGGAGAAGAAGCACGGTTTAGTGCTGGCCAGCTCTTAGGAGTGGTCTCTCCAACGGAGACGTACCTTCTCTGCAAAGAGTTGGGAACTTCGGTGAAAAACCCCTGAGTCTCATTTACTTTCTTGTATTGCATGCTTATCTGCTTATACTTGCTTGCTTGTGTCTCTTAGACTTGATCTGCTAAGTTTATCTTTTCACCTGTGCTAGATTACATTTATACCTGTGTGTGATCACATGTTTCTCAGTTGCTTCATTCACTTGTATTCACCTGTCTCAGCACTTGTGTCTCTAGCAGTCTAAGTAGAGCGTCTGTGTTAGGTTAACTCTTCACCTGTGCCTTCCACCTGTGTGACAGCTGTGTGTTAATTTACACATAGTCTCTACCTGTGTCACAGCTGTCCACTATAAACTTGTGAAGTTAATCTGACAACTCAAACAAAAGATTAAAAGAGGGAAATTTTATAAGCCAACTATTCACCCCCCTCTAGTCGGCATCTCGGTCCTTTCAGAGGGGAGCTCGGGCGGGCCCGGGAGGGGTCTGGCGGGGCCCGGGAGCAGCCCGAAATGCGTGGGGACGGCCCAGGTGGAGATGGGGAGGCCCAGGATGTGTTTTTTAGAGGTTTTTCCAGCCAGATTTCGGGAAGGAATTTATTTTTGACTCAAATTCGAATTGGAGTCCGAATTTTGGGAGGAAAGGGACTCGGAATAGGAGTCCGGCTTGGATTTCAGGGTCCAAGGACTGCTATATAAGCAGGGTTTGGGGGGAGGCTTCAACGGGCGAGATCTCAGGAGTTGAAAGCTTACAGACAACCTAGAGAACATGTGATCCGGAGGAGCAGAGTACTCGGTGGTCCGGAGGTGAGGCATGGGACTCGGCATCAATTGTGGATAAGTTGCTGGAGGGAAAAACAGCGGGGTTGGAAGAAGTGTGGGCTAGCTACCCAGGAGATCTTCGACCAGGGCTGGCGAAGGCTCGACACAGGAATTGTGGCGAGGCATGTGGCTAAAGGCGCACGACAGGTAAAGATGGTCTGGAAAGACTATTCAAGGAAAGGATAAGGCAATTGTGAATTTGACTCAGTGAGATGACTCAGGATATGACTGTAAAGTTTCTTCAGTATGAAGAAGGAAGTACAGTTGCAGGTAGAGTCATGATGGAGTCTAGGAGTAGCAATGGAATCTCATCGGCGGTTCAGGTCATTGAGCTGCAAAGGTGAATCTCAAAGTCCAAGGTAGATCTATGTTTCCGTGTGTGGCCTCGTGATTTCGCAACAGAGCCGTTGAGGCTGTTGCTGGCGAGGTCCACCTCCTGCAGCTTGTGGAGCCCCGCAAGCGACTTCGGCACCGGGCCATCGAGCGAGTTGTGCGCGAGGCTGAGGAAGACGAGCTGGTAGGTCCCGGTGATGGCTTCTTTCCACTCGAACGAGGACGGTGCCTTGGAGCCGCCGGCGAAGGTGTCGGGGATGCGGCCGGAGAGCCCGTTGTAGGACAGGTCGAGGAAGACGAGGGACGCGGAGCCAGCGACCTCCGCAGGGATCTGGCCGAAGATGTCATTGCGGCTGAGGTTGAGGTGGATGAGCTTGGTGGAGTTGGCGAGTGAGCCTGGGAGGACGCCGGTAAGGCGGTTGTTACTGGCATCGAAGGACTGGAGCGCGAGGCAGCGGCCGATGGAGGGCGGGACGGTGCCGTAGAAGTGGTTCTTGAAGAGGTAGACGCCGCGGAGGACGAGGAGGAAGCCGAGGGTGGCGGGGATGGCTCCGGCAATGGTGTTGTCGTGGAGGCTGAGGCGGCGGAGGCCGGTGAGCTGGCCGATGCGCGCGGAGAGGGTGCCCCCGAGGCCGCGCCATGGGAGCGTAATGGCGACGACGGTGCCGTTGACACACTTGATGCCGGCCCATGCGCCAGAGCAGGCGCCGAGGCCGGTGTCGTTTCAGTAGCGGAGGAAGCCATAGGGGTCGGCAAGGTCATGCTTGATGGCCTGCAGGCCCTGGAAGTCGGCTTGGCTGATGACGACGCCGTCGCCGGTGGTGTGGAAGTGGTGGCAGGCATCGACCGGGAGCAGGAGGAAGGGCAGGACGAGGAGAAGCAAGCGGTGGTGGGCCAGTGGCGGTGGCATGTTGAGTGTTTCTGTTTCAGCAGAAGAGGAGAGAAGAGGAGGGAGGGAGGGAGGGAGGGAGGGAGGAGGAGGAGTGCCGCCTCGCAACGGCTAGTTGGACGTGCTCACTCAGTCAGCATGTTGATGGTGCGTAGGCTTCTCTCCTCAAAAGGACGCCCTCCTCTCTCCTCAGATCCAAAACGCCAACTTCGCCATGGCCGCGCCTTCCCCTCCCCTCCTCCCCACCACCCTCCCCTCCGCGGACGCCACCTCCATCGCCTCCCCCGACCCCCCCACCTCCCGTGCCTTCCTCTCCCGCCTCCTCGACTCCTCCAAGCGCGCCCTCTCCGGCGCCCGCCCCTGGCCCGAGCTCATCGACCGCACCGCCCTCTCCCGCCCGGACTCCCTCTCCGACGCCGCCGCCCGCCTCCGCAAGAACCTCGCCTACTTCCGCGTCAACTACGCCGCCCTCGTCGCCCTGTCGCTCGCCGCCGCCCTCGTCGCCCACCCCTTTTCCCTCGCCGCACTCCTCGCGCTCCTCGCCGTCTGGTGCCTCCTCTACATCCTCCGCCCCGCCGACGTGCCCCCGCTCGCCGCCTTCGGTCGCACCTTTTCCGACAGGGAGACGCTCGGGGGCCTCATCGCCGCCTCCGCCTTCGTCATCTTCCTCACCTCCGTCGGCGGGATCATCTTCTCCGCGCTCGCGCTCGGCGCCGCCGTCGTCTGCGCGCACGGCGCCTTCCGCGTGCCCGAAGACCTCTTCCTCGACGACCTGCCCGACCAGGCAGGCTCCTCCCTCAACCTGCTCTCCTTCATCAACAACGCCACCGGGGGAGGAGGAGAGCGCGTCTGATCACAGGTGCTCTCTTCTGCTCATCTGCTATCTTCTGCTCTGCTCCTCGAAAGACAGACGCAGAGAGGGAGGTCACTCGTTGATTTCAGATATGAAATACTACACTTGGATGAGAGAGATCATATCATGTGTCACCAATGCATGGAGAGAGAGAGATTATAGAAGGATGAAGAATTATACACAATACACTACACCCATAAAAAGGATTCGATCTAGTTTTGTTTTGCATTTCATATTGGTGTATGATGACAAAGTTGAGACTTCTACTAGTATTAGTCTTGCTATCCATGTGATACGTCTCATAATTCATACCAAAATATATTGTTGCTTCTTCTCTAAACATCACAAAAGTTGTTTCTGAAACAATGATTACACCATTTCGTTCTAAAGATGCGGTTTTCATGAATGGATCTGGGTGAATGCAACCCCATTCTCATTGATTGATCATGTACATGTACTCGAGTCCGTCTGGTGATCGATAGACATGCAAACTGATGAAATGAGGTTCATTCGGCACTCTGATAAGGGTAACTTGTTTGACTATTTTGCCCCTCGCCTAAGAAAAGGAAAGGAAAAGGGAATTCCACAAATCAACGCTAAGCCAGACTTTCGTTACATATTTGCCATTTTGCACTGATTACACTGGCAAATGTGTAATGGGAAAAGATGTCGTTTTTAGATCATCAACATTCTCTTCCAATAAATCTACACATCTGCGGACAGATTACACGCACACATCCGCAGCGAAGTGTTGCTCCACAGAATAGTTAGGTAAATACGCAAGGTGATGCAACACCAAACAAGGAGCACAGCTTTCCTTGTTAGGCGAGGAAAACAGGTACAACATCATTAGCTACGACGCATCCTTCTTTCAAAATCAATTAGGTAGCGCCAATTTTGGAACTGGCAGAAACAAACAATGCACCAGCAAAAGCTCCATACTTGAAGCAGACCTAACTTGCATAACTCCCTTGATACGCAATTTGCCATCGTTTTAACAACTGTGTAAACCACCAGCATGATCACATCAATGTACATGATCTCTGAATTTTCTAGGCTCAAAACCGGAAATGATCTCCGTTGACACAAGGAACTAACATAAGGCATGTAATATATCTAGGAAGGGCCAATTAACTCAAGAAAAACCAAGATTAATTAATCAAACGTACAAATCACAAGTATGCTAAGTTGCATTCAGATGTCCATATCCCAGTTTCACATGACGGTTCTGACCATTAAACTGATAGCTTACTACATTGTCCTTGATAGACAATGAAACATGATATTAAATAACTCGAGTTTCCTGCACTGAATCCATAGGCACCGCAGTCTAAAATGTGGAACCATTTCCAAGTCCGAGCGCTGCATAACCAAATAACAGACTTATCAGCTCACACAATTAGCATGGTAGTATCAGTAGAGGATAAATATATTAAAACCATCTATAAGCAAGGAGAAAGGAGGTAAATGCAAAGCTAAGAACACGGCATGAAAGTATGAAACGACAGATGGTCATTTACATGGTCTATTCTTGATGCAAAGCATTCAGACACTGAGCGTGTTGTTGTGCCGGATGGGCCTAACAAACAGCAAAATTGCAACGAGAACATGATGACTGTAACGATGGATGAGCGGTGAGACGAGAAACAGGGACAGCTTGCCTTCGAGTCATGGAACTTGAGGTAGAAGCGAGACTTGGGAATGGACAACTTTGACTCCAGGATAGAAGCAATGCCAGCACCCAGCTTCTTGATGACATCAGGGTTCAGCCCTCCAATGGAAACCAGCTCACCATAAGCTGCAGGCTCCTGGGTACCTCCAAATGCCACAGGCACTGAACCCTTAAGAACAGCCATCACGTATTATGGGGAGGAAGCACTCTAGCTAGTATCTTGATGACTTGATGATAGATCCCCAAAAAGATAGCTTTGGTTAAACAAATCAAGTACAGAGAAGCAACGCAATCGAATTTACAGTAGTTCGAGTCTAGCAACACAAGTGACAACCACAAACAAGAGAGCAACAACATGAAAATTCAACAATATGAAATATTTGGGCAAATCGCTGTGGTACAAAATATATTGTCTATTTCCCTAAAAATAATTATTTTCTATTGGCAATGAAGCTGTCTGATTAATACTAGCAGGGCCATATGGCAAGTAGATAATGAACACAACTAAACTCTAGTATGGTCGCTCCCACGTAACAGCGGACAATTCCCTGCAAAACAGTTCACAAACAAGATCTAATTCCTACAAAAAAGCAAAACATCCGATCGTTAATCTAGTGAACCCTTTTATTATTAGTAGACTATAACCTATAGATCTTTATAACTGTACCTAAACAGATCACAACCAATAAATCTTCATAATTGCACCTAGACAGATCACAGCCGATAGATCTTTATAACTACACCTAAACATGTCACAGCCGATAAATCTTCATAGTTGTATCTAAATAAATCGCAGCCGATAAATCTTCATAACTGTATCTAAACAGATCACATCCGATAGATCATCATAATTGTACCTAAATAGACGGCTCGGTACAATGACTAGCAAGTCGGCTCGTGATTTGAACTTTTATTTCCCGTACTGATCTAATATCACGCATGCAGATAAAAAAAATAAAAATAAAAAGACATTGTACTAGTTTCAAATAAATTCCATATACAAGGTAATCAAAGGAAAAATGATAATTGATGCGCGTGGCATCAGAAAGCATGAAAAACGTAAACATGCAGTCCATGGTCCACAAATTTAACAGCACTTGTATTTCTGTAAAAGCAGGGCTACATGGATAATCAATTACCAAGAAAAGTTTCATAACCCAGCTACATGTTGTGGTACCAAAGCTAGTACAAGAAGTTAAATATCTCTTCCGAAATTGTGTACATGATGGCATGACTTTACATACAATATTCACAGGTAGCTTTGCTAAGATTACAATCGATCCCTCGTTCCTTTACAGGTTTCTTCCAGTTGTTGTATTGAGCCAAGGTGAAGCATGCACACTTTACTTTTTGGGAGGAACTTTAACTTATTTCTTCGGTTTAAGAATAGCTTATATGATATACTATCCTAGCAAAAGAACGACATATTCGTAAAGCTACATGTAAATTGCTGAAGACGACACAAGCAAGTCAAATCACATTAGTGTTTCTATTAGGCCATCTAGGGATGTTAGGCCATAAGGGGGGCGACTTCAGTGGCGGCTGGCGTTCCGGCCGAGCACCGGTGGCTCGCCGCCGTTTGACCTTGGCGCCGGGCCATTCCCAGGTTAGTCTAAGTTCTCTGATGGGTCTCGTTTACTTAGTCTTCAGGAAGATGACCAGGACGATGATGAGCCGCCATCTCCACCGGACTCGCCAACGGTGCTGCACGAGCTCATGGTGGCGCAAGGTTTCCCTAGATCGGAGGCAGCGGAGGCGGCCATGAAGATGGATCCAGCGTGGAGGCACCGGAACTACTCATGGGGTTTGTGGGCTGACGGTGGTGACTCGCCTTTGCCGGCAACTCCTCAACCAGCTCGTCCCACCACGCCGGACGACGGCAGAGGGTGGATTGTGGTCTCCAGACGCCATGCGAGGTCCGAGCCGGGATCTTCTTCGGTTAGGGTGCGTCCCTGGAAGGGATCTCTTCCGCCGGCAAGGATTTTGCCGCCTGTAACGATCGCTGACGCGCTGGAGAAGGCGGTTGCTGATCGTCGGCTCGCGAAGCCACCGAGATCGTCGCTGGGATCGTGCTCAGGCGCTTTCACCGGACGTTTCAAACGGTGAGGCCTACCGTGCCCCGCCTTACAGCTGCTGGGGCGAGGCCCATTGCACACCTTCGGGTTCTGCATCGTGGGCGGTCCGATGTGGCCATGCACAGCCTGCCGCAACGATCGGCTGTTTCGTCGAGACGTAAAGGCTATTATATTGGCTAGGGTTTTTGGCGTCGTCCCGATCGTCTCATCTTCACGCTGCCGTCGCTCCTACGCCGAAGCTTTGATGGAATCCTCCATGGCGGGTAGGGGGCGCAGTAGATACAAGGGCAAAAGCTGGTTACCTCCACACCTACGGCACGGGCGTGCGGGCCACCTTCAGGCCATCGGCAGCGACGTCGCCGCACACGGTGGCCAGCTGGCTGGGGGATCGGGTGGTGGCCATGGTTCTGCTGCATCCCGAGTCCTCGGCGGTGCACCTGCTGTGGGGCTGGCCTTGCACATGGGAGGTGTGGTTGCTCGGCAATGGAGGACAGGCAGCGGTGGCCGCTATCGACCGGGCCGGGATTATCAGCAACAAGCGCCGCAAGCAGCGAGTTACGCCTGCTGAAAAAGGGAAAACGTTGGACGAAAAGAGAGAAAATTCCATTGACGATAATAATACGGTGCTGCTATTTCGCAAGCGACTGAGATTTCGCTTGCGAACAGTCGACAACGAGGCGGAGCGCGAGCCGGAGCAAGCGACGACGCGGAGCGGCGGTGCCGTGCAGAGGCGAGGCGGAGTCACCGGGAGCCGCCGGGTTAGGGTTAGCGAGCCGGAGCCCGGCAACGACGCGGAGCGGCGGCGCCGTGCGGAGGCGAGGCGGAATCACCGGGAGCCGCCGGGTTAGGGTTAGGGTGGGGGGTGTCACCGGTGCCGGAGTTGAAGGGGGATCCACCGGGGTTTAGAGGGAGGCCTGATCCGGCGGCGGCGGCCGCCGGACAGAGTGTCGGGAGAGAGAGAGAGGCGAGACGGCGTCGGGAGAGAGAGAGAGACGGCGTCGGGGTGTCCTCAGGTTGAAGACGACGCGGTGGCCGTTGATTTAGATCCAACGGCCCAAAACAGCCGACTGAGATTTAAAAAAAATCTCAGTCGACTGTGCTCCAGGCAGACCCATAATAATACTGGTCAACGTTTCAAAGTTTTGCCGTGTCATTTGTGTGCGAGCGAGAAAAATTTGGCCAAAGGGTGTCCTCTTCTTAGCGCCTCGCTGCATGCAACTGGCTCCAGAGATGCAGGATCTGTCAATCCTGTGAGCACTTGCACTGAAGCACCTTGAAAACATACATTGATCGCGACATACTGCACTAACCGCACGGAGCACCAGCCAGCTTTTTTTTGTAGGGAAACGGCCACCAGCCAGCTTTATTATTCAATACTCAACAACCAGACGTGATTTTTAACCTCAACCTTGTGATGGTGGTCTAATTTAAATCCTCACCTTCAAATCCCGGAAATCATCACCCTAACCTCTCTAATCCCGTCAAATCACCCCCTAATCACGTTTGTGACCCAGGATAGGAAGGCCTCACTTGCGATCAAATTCACGTACACGGACCGGCGCCCACCCATAACTTATCATCTCCCTCGCGCGACTCTTTTCCTCTCTCTCTCTCTCTCTCTCTCTCTCTCTCTCGGCGGCAATGGCGACGTGGAGCTGGTGATCGAGCGGACGTCCGGACGATCTCGTACTCCGAATACCCCGTATGCGCCCCCATCTCGTTTTCCCAATTTTCCGATTTGAAATTTCGTATCTTTTGGTTTTCAGGTTCTGTTGGTTCGCATGCTACTGCGCCGAGGCATATACCTGGATCAGTTCTGTAGCTATGCAGTCAGACATGGTCAGTTCGGCGAGTTGTACAGATGATGCATATATACCTGGATCTTGTTGTGCTTAGGCTTCTTTTGTCGACGGAAACTTTCTGGACGATTAACTCGGCCGGCACAAATGATAATACATTAATTGGTCTACAGATGATGCATATATACATGCAATGCTTTGTAGTTCAGCATATTTTGTAACCATATAAGACCATTTCGCAACCATTCTGCAAGAATTTAGATTGTCAGCTGCACATGTGCCAAAATACACTCCTTTTGTCAGCAATTCTTGCTCAAATACAGTTGAAAAGATCATTCATTCATTTCAATATATCACTGCATTCACTCAAATACATAGTACACCATGAGCAGAACAACCCAACTACATACATGCATAATGAACTACTCCTTCTGTCTCAGAATGTAAGGTGTATTTTGATTGGTTAAGACAAGATGTTAACTAATAATTATTTTATCAATATATAATTTACGTGATATTAAGTTATGATTATAAGTAAGTACTTTGAAATATGAATTTAATGAAATCATTTGTATATCACATAAACTATATAGTAATAGAGTAATTATTGATTAAAGTCTTGTCTTAACCAATCAAAATATGCCTTACATTATGAGACGGAGGGAGTATATCTACACTGTTGTCCTTTTTTTGGACAGTCATACACAGTGGTTAAATATTACACCGAGTCATTACATTCTCTAGCTAAAACTTGCTCCAGAGTTATAGGAAAAGAAGACAACCACACTCTCAAACCATCCATTTCACAACCTTGCTTTGCCATCATATGCGCTGCTTCATCCGCCAAACGCCTCATCTGACCATTAAACTGATAGCGTACTACATTGTCCTTGATAGACAATGAAACATGATATTAAATAACTCGAGTTTCCTGCGCTAAATCCATAGTCGCCGCAGTCTAAAATGTGCAGCCCTTGAGAACAGCCATCACATGCTGTGGGGAGCAAGCACTCTAGCTAGTATCGTGATGATAGATCCCTAAAAAGGATAGCTTTGGTTTAGCAAATCAAGAACAGAGAAGCAACACAATCGAATTTACAGTAGTTCGAGTTTATCAACACAAGTGACAACCACAAATCAGAGAGCAACAACATAAAAATTCAAAATAGTGTGTCCAGGTATGAAATATTCAGGCAAATTGCTTGCATTGTCGAAGTTTTAATTTTAATTTTCTATTGTTTAAAAATATTTCAGTTTCTCTTGTTTGCTATATCACTTCAGGGAAACTGAAAGAAGCTAGTTGCAATTTTTAGGCGCAAACCTAAGATGAGGCTGATCCAATTTCAGAACTTGTCATTCGTAAAGTAGTGAACACCAATGGTAAATATGGAGAAATTGGTAAGTTCACGCAAGACACTATTTGGTCAGAAGCTAACAATCAAAACTAAGTTAATGCAACCTTCTCGGCTTTCCTAGTTAACATCAAATGCCCTGTAAACGGTATATTGGTTCTACCCTTTACATATTCCAGCTGTTAAACTGATAATTTGCTGCTCTCTTGATTAATCTCATGATGTTATTCATTGCATGTATTGCATCTAACCCAGTCCACCTAGATCTGAACCAAAAATTGTAGAAGCTAGCCATGATTCCAGAGCAGTAAGGAACAGATCAAGGAGTTCCTCTTCCAACTCGAAACTTAGCTGAAGTGCTTACAACTAGACTGACCAGCAACAGTGGCATAAGCCGGTCGTGTTCTCAAGAAAAGGGCTATGCTTGACGCCAACCCCAGCAATGTGATGCAACCCCACACGAAGAACGTGGTCGAGTAGCACTTCGCACCCATGCACACTATCACGGTGTCAACCATACCAGTGCGGTTGTCCAGTACCGTCTTCCTTAGCCCATTTGCATCGTATACCAGGGCCGCAATCTGGCCGTAGAGGAGTGAGCCAAGCGGGATATTGGTGATGAGGATGTTGTGGTTCACACCAATGCTATTTGGTCCAAAGAGCTCGGATGTCACTGACACTGCAGCAGCGAAGATGAACCCGGAACTTAGGCCAATTAGCGCCGTTCCTGCTACCAGAGTGTTCTCATCATTCAACATTAGGAAGAAGGCCACTGGCATGGGCACCAACGCAGCCGCAAGCCACCCTGTCCGAGCAAATGAGACCTTCCTGCATGCAAATTGCATATATAGTGTAGTTAGTTAGGAGCCCAGATGATGATGAGTATGATACTCTATGCATGTAGATGTAAGGCGGAAAGACCTGTGAAGGAAGTCAGGAAGTGCAGAGAGAAGGCGGCCGAAGAAGGAGCAGGAGGAGTAGACGGCAAGAAGCATGCTGAGCTGCGCTTGCCGGTGCAATGACTGCGCAATCTGTCCCAAATTGTTGCTGTACACCAGCCCAACTGTGGCGCCACAGAAGTAGGCTGTGTAGTAGAGCCAGAAATCGACACACCGAATGAGCTTCTTTGCGCTGTGCTCCTCCCCAAGAACCCTCACGCGGCCCTTCTCCAGCATCGTCCCATGGCAACAGCCCTGCAGCTGGTACTCCACTGATTTCTGCGTCATGCCGCCATTGGGCTCCCTCTGGTGATCATTGTTGATGAGGAGCGGCCTTTGTGGGTCATCGTGTGCTGTGTCCACATGAGAGCAAAGAGAGGCGACGGGGATGATGAGAGGAAGTGCGAGGAGGACCATGGCGCCCATGATGACGGTCCACGCAGTGGAGCCGGTTGCGTCGAAAGATCCGAGGATTGCAAGATATATGCCAGTGACGAATGCGATGATGTAGAAGCCGAGAAAGACACGCTCGTCATGCTCGGGCACACTGTGTTGGAGGTGGCCATCCTGCGGGTGGCAGAGGAGGATCGCTGGGAGCGCGGCGATGGAGACAGCGAGAGGGAGGATGGCGTTCAGGAGGAGGTAGACGGACGGGGAGTAAGGGGACAGGGCGTTGGCGAAGAGTGTGTAGAAGGCGGCGCTCAGCCCGTTGAAGCTTGTGGAGAGGGAGAGGGCCAGAGGGCGGCTGCTTGCGGAGAAGCTGCGTGTGCAGATCACGTAGCAGACCGTATTGAACCAGCAGATGCTGCACCCTGCTACCAGAGAGGCCAAGAACACCTGCGATCGATGATGCAACACATGAATCAGAATTACTCAATCGATTGATCAAATTCAGTTCAGTAATTCCATATTGTAGGTAGCCTCTTCACCATTTACCTTTCTTTTTTTGGATGTACATCACGATTTAATGTCAGATGTTCATACATTTCAGTTTCAATATATTCGATGAAGTGTACACAAACAGTTGCCTGTCCTGGGAAGTTGTGTACCAATGTTGATTCTATATACGTTTGGTGTAAGCTATCTATGCAAGACTCTGAGGTTATCTTGTTGGAGTGCTATGTAATACGCAATGCATGTGTACAGATAATCCTGATGTGCTTGTTGAAAGTGTGTACGGGGGCATCTGAGTATTATTGTTGGTGTGTATCTGAGGATGCTATCATCGTTCGTGCTGGATCTGGTTGAGGAGAGAAGATATGAAGCAGGTGTGGATGATGCTGCTCTGAGAATGCAATGCAACAGGCGTGTGTTGCGTTGAGGTGATCTTCATCAGGCATCAATCTTGGTGATGCGCTTGCGACGTTTTTGTGTGTGCCACTCAGGCCCTTGTCTTTGCTGATATAGCTTTCTTCTGTTGTTGTTCTCAGAGTCTGGGGCCTATGCCTGTCCCGGTTCATGTGTCAATGTTGAGTGTGATGATTAGTTTTGTAAGTTGGGTTTGTGGTGTAGAAGAAGGCTAGGTGTCTCATCTCATCTGCTAGTCAGAGCAGGAGAGTGGTAGCTAGCTAGAGTGGTAGGTGGGTGGCAAGAGAAGCCTTGCAATTAAGCTGCAGATTATAGTGTGGAAGAGGAGCCTCACTGACTGACACGCATGCACAGAGATAGGTACTGCACTATTAACTATTCCCTGTTTCGCTGGACCCCATACTGATACCGTACAATAAAGAAGAGCATTGGATGGTGAAACTTTAAAATTACTTAATGGAAATGAAGTCCACAGATTTGTAGTAGGTGGCAACGAGAAGAGGGATCGAGGCATTGAATGATAATTAATCTATCGCCATGCATGCAGCTCGGTAGCTCGCAGTGCAGTGAGCGTGAGCGAGTGAGTGAGTGGAGTGGTAAATCACGTAGCAACCGCACAATCCAATGGCCACTGGTACGCACGTAAAGGAAGGTGATTGATTGGCTAGGAGCAACGGAGTTCGTCGTAGCTACTAAAAAACTTGAGGCCACTGGCGGCCGGAGATATGAATGGTCGACGGCAACTCGATCGATCGAGCTACTGCAGAACCAAATTCTTGAAGAACTGATCCTACTTGTGACTGACGATGGAATACTTATGGTTGCAAGTTGCATGGATTAATAAATCAAAATCTTTCCTGATTATACATCGCATTAGTAGACTTAATTAACAAGCTAGCAAATACGCATTAAGACGAGTAAAAATTAATGGAGATGGATGTGATGACTGATTAGGAGGAGGAGCGCGCACGTACGGCGGGGTAGGGGATGGTGGCGACCGTGGAGGAGGACGACAACGAGGAGCGGAGGGCGCAGTACTGGATGGCGTAGGAGGCGAGGCCGAGCGCGGCGGAGAGGAGGAGCACCGCCGGTAACGGCATGTAGAGCAGCGCGAGGCCGGATGACCAGCCGAAGGCCTTGCCGAGGTCGGAGGCGGTGGCAAGGTAGTTGAGCGCCTGCTGGGAGATCCCCAGCGACGACTTGAGCGCCGACGAGTAGGCCGAGAAGTCGAAGTTGGTCCCCGTCAGCGCCTGGATCCACACCGTCGCCACCAGCGCCGCCCACCTCCGCCACTCGCCGCCGCCGACGTCATGATGGCGCCGACCACCGTAGCTGTCCATCTTCCTCGCCGGCCGGCCACCAAGAGGAGAGGAGGATCCTTCTTCTTTCTTTCTTTTTCTTCGACCTCCCCCTCCTTCTACGTACCCGGCAGGCAATATACACTAGTTGTGTAGGTAGACGATTGATCTCTCTCGATCGATGCCTAGGTAGCTATATATGCTGCTGCTGCTGCTTAATCAACTGTGGAATCATCTCTCTCTATATATATGCACGTGGACATGAATCTATGCAGCATGGGTATATAGTAGTTGTACTCTCTCCGTTCAAGAATGTAAGGCGTATTTCAATTGGTTAAGATAAGGTTTTAACTAACAATTAGTCTATTCATATGCGATTTATGTGATATAAAATTGATATCATTATATTCCTCTTCAAAAGTATGTTTTTATGATTATAATTTTGTATCACATAAACTGTATATTAATAGAGTAATTATTGATCAAATGCTTGTCTTAACGAATCAAAATACGTCTTACGTTTTTTTACGGAGGGAGTATATGCGTGCATGGTTGACACGATCGATAAATGCACGGGGCAGTGAATCAAGGAGGATTGATTTGGTTTGTCAGCAGAGTCCAAGGTACGAAATAAATATTGGCGCGCGCGGAACATGAGGCGGGCTATCTCTGCCCGCCCAACATGTGATGATGGATTATTTAAGGATCAGGCTCAGAGCACAGCAACGTAACGAATGAATCAGACCACCCTTCTTTTTTCAGACGCGACACTAGGATACACGTGCGATTGTAATGTTATGATACGTTGATTCTTAGGAAATAAAATCACGTAAATTGTTCAATTAAAACCGATGTTTGGGGGAAAACTCAGAATTATCGATGGTATTACATGGTACTCCTGGCTACTTGATTAGATAGAGAAGAGAGAGAAAATACATCAGAATTCTCAAAGAAATTCGTAAAATGTAGAAGGAAATTTCTCTATTCTACGAAGTTCCCCTTAAAGAAATCTTATAATCTTACCGTCTCAAAAAGGTTAATTAAACTAAAAATGACTGTTGCATGTATTGTTGTCCACATCATCACCCGATGAGGTGAAACTACCTCCAAATGCACCCGATCAATTTAGGTGATATCATCCTTTAGGTGATACCATGAAACTAACGTTGAAATAATTATCCAAATGGTTGTGATTTTTTAAAAAAAATTATTGGCTATATAGGACATGATATAGTGCAGCATACTGTAAAAACTCAACTGAAACCGAGATGTATATCATGAGCAACAAAAAAGAAATTTTTTGGTGAATAGTGCCTTCTTCTTTTCTTTTCTTTCGGATTGATTTTTAAGCCGATGCTGTCTTTTTTTGTTTCTCAATGTGTTGATTGAATTTAGATGACATGAGAGATTGATTTTATATCAATATTGTAAGAAAAATTAGAATATTTTCATAGCCATTTACACTACTAATTTAATACCGGTATCACGATATCACTTAAAGGGTGATATTCAAACAACACCTTCTCTAGGAAAGTTAAGTTTTTTTAGAGCACTTATTTATTAAGTAAATATAGTACAACAAATAGAATAAATTGGAATGAAAAAAATAACAAAGACCCATATTAAAACCAAAGTTACATCAAGATCCTTCGAAGTCATCATCTCCAGCTCCCTTCACATCTCGGCATTCATCCAAGCTTCCGATAAAGAAAGAGTAGAAGACTATATATGCACAAGCTGGATTAACCTCAAATGTTTTGAAGAGCTATATGAGCCACTCACCTCAATATATGAGAACCAACGATCACGAAACGAATTGTTGCCAGGAACATATCCCTCGCAAGGCAGGTTATCGAGATGCTGCTTCTTAGTCGGATCGCTAGGAAAGGAGAATAAGAGCACGAAAGGATAATACTAGAAAATAAGAAACTAAAATAAATTTGACATCACCAACGTCGCCACCATCACCAAGTCAGGCCAAGGCGCTCTACGATAATCCATGGGATCAGGAGGTATCGCTCCACGTGACCAAAACTTGAATGACTCTTTAATTTTAGCCACGACGGACACATCAAGACGAGGATGGAACCGAGGGACCTTTATTTCGTACAACATCACCTCCATCGTCAAGTCAAGAATACACGAACTTATTATGAAGGAAAATTTAATCCACCCGTCAAGCGTTAATCTCGGGTTTAGGGTTTTTCCGATGTATTGGCGGTGGCAACCCCAGCGAAGTTAGCGAGTAGTACGAAGGAAAACCCGGGGCCCACAAATGTAATCGGGTCCATGTTTCAGCCCATTTGGCACCCCCTTCAGTAGAAGAAAAGCACACGCGCACTGCCACCGCCAAGCGGGCCCCACCCCCAAGAAAAGCTAAATTTTACAATTCGGTCCTCCAACTCTCTCGTCCTTGTCAGAAGGCCATCCGAGGTGAGCTCCGTTCCGCTCAATCCCTTCTCTCCGATCTCCTCCCGCGCGCGCTCGATCTGTCGCGGCAGCTCCCGCCGGCCGCGTACTACTACTGCCTGCTTTTCGCGGTCGCGGCGGTCGGGCTCCTCGGCGGCGTCGTGCACTATATGCTTCCCCGGAAGCGGGAGATCATCGCCGGCGAGGTCGAGGACTTGCAGAAGAAGACCCGCGCCCAGGAGGCTAATAAGGACGTCATGGCTACGAGGGGGGCGGAGATCGACGAGGACCTCCACAGCCGCCAGCTGGCCGTCTATGGCCGCGAGACCATGAAGAGACTCTTCGCCTCCAACGTCCTCCTCTCTGGACTCCAGGGCCTCGGCGCCGAGATCGGTAACTAACAACCGCTCCCTTAATAGTTTCCCATGTTTTAATTCTTTCCATAATTTTTTACCTTGTCTACAGTGGTAAAGTTGTAACGAGAATTGGGCAGGTCTTACTAGCTGCGTTCATTTCATTCCTAGATCAATTTGATCTAGTGTAGGTAAGTAGCGATGCTCCTCGTGCACAGGTTAATCTATTTGATCTAGTGTAGGTAAGTAGCGATGCTCCTCGTGCACAGGTTAATCTTCTGTTGGTCACGCGAGCTTATATATCCATGTGCTAGGATGTTATATGCTGAGTTCTTGGCTTAGCTCTGCCTCTGCTGGTGGTGTTGCTAGTTTGATCCAACTCAGTGATATGCTTGCCCTGGTGGGATTGATTTGATTCTTTAACCCTCCTAGATGTGCTCTTTTTATTTTGTCTTATGATTCTCTTCAAACCATCAACCCAAAGCTTCTGTCTTGCTATGTTTCTGTAGTAGTGCTGTTCATCACAAGATATGATATATGTAGTGGCAAGTAATGCTTAAGTTCTCTTCTGGAACTTGAAGTGCTTTTGTGGAGTTTTGAATTATTGGATGTCAAAGGCTTTTTGCTTACAGTTTACTTACTTAATACCCATGTATTCCTGCAGCAAAGAACCTTGTCCTTGCGGGTGTCAAGTCTGTAACCTTGCATGATGACGGTGATGTGGAGCTATGGGACTTATCAAGCAACTTCTTCCTCTCAGAGAAGGATGTTGGCCAAAACCGTGCTCAAGCTTGTGTTCAGAAGCTACAAGAGCTTAACAATGCTGTTATCATCTCTACTTTAACTGGTGATTTGACCAAGGAACACCTTCCTAATTTCCAGGTATTTGAGCATGACATTGATGTGTGATCTCCTTCCTTGCTGTTTATTTTTTCTACTTCTCCGTGTCTTCAGTTTAAAGTTAGTACTATGCTTGTACTCTCTGTCCATGTGAGTTGTAACAACAGGCTGTCCATCTTTTTGTTTTGTTTGAGTATAGAAAATATGTGCCAGTTACTGTGAAGCATTGGAATTTCAAAAGAAGTGACAAGCTACAATTTTAGCCGTGCTGAATATTTCTTGAATAAATAAAGTAATAAAATGAAGAACCAGACTTCATAAACAAGGTATATTAATGTGTATACAGTCAAAATGTTTTAACTATAAGATGACGCATGCATATTGATTGGCAATTGCCACGAGCTTCAAAAAATGCCTCATCTGCCTGACTATTTGGAATAGATTAAAAGTTAGTTGCACTCATATATCCTAGGTTACTATATCTATTTTCTTGATCCTTTAATTGCCTGATTTTTTTCCAGAAATAGCACTTTGTCTATTTATTTATTTTACTGTGAATTTTGTATTTGCCAATGTGTAATTGTGGATTGTATAATGTCATGTTGCTCTGATGCGCGCTGCCGCTAGGCACCCCTAGGGTCGGTGACTTAGCCTTCAATCCAGCCATAGTTATCTTCCCAAATTAGTTTGATTAGATTTAATTTGTTTCTTAGTTTATTAGCCATTTGCCTTATCCTTAAGATTTGGTTCAAGCTTTCCTTATCTCTAAGACCTCTATATAAAGAGAGATTATTGTTGTAATTCAGTTAAGCTATCAATATATCAGAAAGGAGATGAGACTCCAAGCCTAAGCTATTGCCTTAGCCACTGGTTTCCCGTCATGGCAACCCAGAAAGCGAAGGCTGTACGGCCTCGTCCCAAAACCCACCACAATTACAACCTACAGAACGCTGCATGTGACATATAAACTAATGAAATGTTGCCAGCATTCAATGTGCTGACATCTATTCCTTCATGCCAGCATTGCCCACAAAGAGTTCTATTTTTTGCCCAAGCTAATTGAATCAAAGCCATGTTCTTGCTTTGGGCAATGACAATATTTTGCTTTCGGCAATGACAATATTTTTCTGTATTCCACACTAGTTTGCATGGTTCTAGCTTTTGAGGAGGATTAGATGATATATTGCACATTTGGTATGCTTCTCGATTATACTTGTAAAATTTTGGTCATTTCTTATTCTCAGAATAATCATTTCCTGATGAACTCACAGGCTGTGGTCTTTACTGATATCACGTTGGAAAAGGCAGTTGAATTTGATTATTACTGCCACAGCCATCAGCCACCCATTGCTTTCATTAAGTCTGAAGTCCGTGGACTTTTTGGCAGTGTCTTTTGTGATTTTGGTCCTGAGTTTACTGTTTTGGATGTCGATGGAGAGGAACCACATACAGGAATTGTGGCATCAATCAGTAATGACAATCCAGCACTTGTCTCATGTGTTGATGATGAGCGACTAGAGTTCCAGGATGGTGATCTTGTTGTGTTCTCTGAAGTACATGGAACGACCGAGCTGAATGATGGAAAACCAAGAAAGATTAAGAATGCAAGGCCTTACTCTTTTACTCTAGAAGAAGACACTTCCTCATTTGGTACATACGTCAGAGGTGGTATTGTCACACAGGTCAAGCCACCAAAGGTTCTTAAATTCAAACCTTTGGAAGAGGCCCTGAAAGAACCAGGAGAATTTCTCATGAGTGATTTCTCCAAGTTTGAGCGCCCACCTCTTTTGCATTTGGCTTTCCAAGCTTTGGATAAGTTTAGGAATGAATTGAGGCGATTCCCTATTGCCGGGTCCAGTGATGATGTGCAAAGGCTGATAGATTTTGCTATTAGCATTAATGAAACTCTGGGTGATAGCAAACTTGAAGAAATTGACAGAAAGCTCCTGCACCATTTCGCAAGTGGTTCCAGGGCTGTTCTGAATCCTATGGCTGCAATATTTGGTGGTATTGTAGGTCAGGAGGTCGTGAAAGCATGCTCGGGGAAATTCCATCCTCTTTATCAGGTTAGAATCTGCTGCCTCTTTTCTTAAATATATCATTATATTTGTTTGCAGAAATTTGTAACGCTAGTATTTTGCAGTTCTTCTATTTTGATTCTGTTGAGTCTCTCCCTGTTGAGCCCTTGGAGCCTGGCAATTTGAAGCCAGAGAATAGTAGATATGATGCACAAATCAGTGTGTTTGGATCTAAGCTTCAAAACAAACTGGAGCAGGCAAAAATCTTTATGGTCGGCTCTGGTGCGCTTGGATGTGAATTCTTGAAGAACTTGGCACTAATGGGCATTTCTTGCAGTCAGAATGGAAAGCTGACTGTGACAGATGATGATGTTATTGAAAAGAGCAATCTCAGTCGCCAGTTTCTTTTCCGCGACTGGAACATTGGGCAGCCCAAGTCCACGGTTGCTGGTACTGCAGCTATGGCAATTAATCCTAAGCTTAGTGTTGAGGCCCTTCAGAACAGAGCGAGTCCTGAGACCGAAAATGTGTTTAATGATGCCTTTTGGGAGAGTCTTGGTGCTGTTGTTAATGCCCTTGATAATGTGACTGCAAGAATGTACATAGACTCCAGATGTGTATATTTCCAGAAGCCACTTTTGGAATCTGGGACTCTGGGTGCTAAATGCAATACTCAGATGGTCATACCTCACCTAACAGAGAACTATGGGGCGTCCAGAGATCCACCTGAAAAGCAGGCACCTATGTGTACTGTACATTCGTTTCCTCATAATATTGATCACTGCCTGACCTGGGCTAGGTCTGAGTTTGAGGGTTTACTTGAGAAGACCCCCACTGAAGTAAATGGTTTCCTGTCAAATCCTAGCGCATATGTAACTGCAGCAAGAACTGCTGGTGATGCACAGGCTAGGGATCAGCTTGAGCGTGTTATTGAATGCCTTGAAAGAGACAAGTGCGAGACGTTCCAAGATTGTATTACTTGGGCGCGGCTTAAGTAAGTTTAACCCCCACTCCCCTCCTCCTCTCTCTCTCTCTCTCTCTCTCTCTCTGTGTACATTTGTAGCTTAATATGACATAGTGCACCATTGAGCTGTGTACACCTGCTTCGTTTCACATTTATTGAACTTGCTTTACAACGTGCAAGGAAGTTATGAAATTTAAAATACTGCAAGCCAAAACATTTGCCTTTTGACCATGCTGTATATTTCAAAGGACTCTGTGAATCTTTTACTCACTCTACTGTTCTTATTGATGGTTTATCTTAGGTTTGAGGATTATTTCTCCAACCGTGTGAAGCAGCTGACGTTCACCTTCCCAGAAGACTCGATGACCAGCTCTGGTGCTCCTTTCTGGTCTGCACCAAAGCGGTTCCCACGACCTCTGGAGTTCTCGTCCACTGATCCAAGTCAGCTTAACTTTATTTTGGCTGATTCAATACTAAGGGCAGAGACATTTGGAATACCCATACCTGACTGGGCCAAAACCCCAAACAAAGTGGCTGCTGTTGACAAGGTGATTGTTCCTGAGTTCCAACCAAAACAGGGGGTTAAGATAGTTACAGATGAGAAGGCTACTAGTATATCGTCTGCGTCTGTTGATGATGCTGCTGTCATTGAAGAGCTTATCGCCAAGCTAGAAGAAATTTCCAAAACACTGCCACTTGGGTTCCACATGAACCCAATACAGTTTGAAAAGGTTAGGATACTATTAATCTTCTCTAGCACCACTTGTATACTCTAGCTTTTATGCTAAATGTGTAATTTCTTTTTGAAACATAAATGCTTGATTTCTTTTAGTTTTTCCTTGCGTGGGCAGCCATCTGTCTCTATAATCAGCATTCATGCATCCAGAAGTTCCATTTATGTTTGATAATTGCTGAGCTGCTTTTCTGCATGTGCAGGACGATGACACCAATTTCCATATGGACGTGATAGCTGGTTTTGCTAACATGAGAGCAAGGAACTACAGCATTCCTGAAGTGGACAAGCTGAAGGCCAAGTTTATAGCTGGCAGGATCATCCCGGCCATTGCCACCTCAACCGCAATGGCAACTGGCCTTGTCTGCCTAGAGCTTTACAAGGTCCTTGCTGGTGGGCACAAGGTTGAAGACTACCGGAACACATTTGCAAACCTTGCAATCCCCCTCTTCTCCATTGCCGAGCCGGTCCCGCCCAAGACCATCAAGCACCAGGACATGTCGTGGACAGTCTGGGACCGGTGGACCGTAACCGGCAACATCACACTACGGGAGCTCCTGGAGTGGCTCAAGGAGAAAGGCTTGAACGCATACAGCATATCGTGTGGCACCTCGCTGCTGTACAACTCCATGTTCCCCAGGCACAAGGAGCGACTGGACAGGAAAGTGGTCGATGTCGCCAGGGAGGTGGCCAAGATGGAGGTGCCCTCGTACCGGCACCATCTCGATGTGGTGGTGGCCTGTGAGGACGACGATGACAATGACGTCGACATCCCACTTGTATCTGTCTACTTCCGGTGAAGGGCTCCCTCAGCATTTACATGATCTGATCTTATGGTGGAACTTGTCGGAACAACGACAGTGTGTGAGTTGCATTAGTGACTGTAAACTAAGTGGGGGTTCTAAGCCACATTCACTGATTTTCCTTTGTACAATCTCGTTAGAGCTCGTTCAGATCCTCGGGGAGATTTGGTATTAAACTTGATACCATACCACCTTGATAATTGATGCATGATACCCTGTCACTAGAATGAGTCGTCTGTTTCTTGTGTTATCCACATGCATGCTTGTTGGATGAGCGTTGTTCATGAGCTCCGAGATGATGTTATACATACATTGTCCAATGTGGGGCAATGGACATGCATCATGCATGGTTGCGTTGGTCCACCCTCACGAACATGACCACTTCATTGTATCTGAGAGATCCATTTCATGCGCCTGCTGCATGGTAAATGCGGTATTTTGTGGTAAAGGTGCTTGAAATTTATGTGAGGCACAAACAAAAAAGGGAACAGGAGGGCCCGACGACATTGACCTTGAAAGGAGGACCTGAATGTAAAAACAAGAAACTTGGGGGTGTTGCGAGAATCGAACTCGCGACCTCTCGCACCCGAAGCGAGAATCATACCACTAGACCAAACACCCGCGTTGATGTGTGACATCAACCAAAAGATATATATCCTTTGGTTTCAGAACAATCATCCCTGGCATCTGTCTCATGCATATATGCATAGACGACACTGAAAAATGTATGCAGCAGTAAGTTAACGCCGGTCGAGAGGTGGAGTTCCTGATCAACATCTTGTTATATTTTCACGAGTAGGGATGTTATGAGAAAAGCCTCAGCCACTCTCATCTCTTGGGTGTACGCTGTGAGAAGAGAGCAACATGCATTTGCATTTTTCAGAGCAAGGAATTAACGTTCGTGTTGCAGCTTTGCAACCTAGGCTTCTCTTTGGAAGATGCCTGCCGTTGTTATCCACCCCTAGGATTAGGAATTCATCTCTTCTTAATTGGTTGTAAAATTTACACAAAACGTTCATATTGTCTTTGCAAATTCGCCTTTTTGGTCTGGTTGGCTGAGCTAGAAGCTTCGATAAAAGGTACGAGTTCCTACATATATCGATACATAATTGTATAGTTCTTTTTTCATTGGATTATAGACTCTTACTTCATAACTACATCCACCCCATGTTTTCGTTATCTCTGTGCATGGCAGATTCGTTAGCAAGTTCTCATAGAAGTCTTTGTTCTACCGATGAAGAACCATCCACGAGAGCCTTCAAATCAACGAGTTCAACAAAATATGATTTAGCCATATCTTACATTGTACATTTTGGAAGAGTCCTTCTTCATGTTTGATAAAATGTTTGAAAAGAGCATAGCAGACGAATTTTCAGCAATGAATTCTTACATGTGGAACACTTAGCGCAGATCACTCACGAGGTGATCAGCTCCGAACGATCGGCCAACTTCTTTGTGCTCCCTAGTAGTGCAGTCAACGGCGTGTAGTCCCTTTCTGTAATCTCGGAGGGGATAGGCCTCCTCCTTCTAGTTTCAAAGAGGCCTCTTTTGTACCTTACTTCTTTTTTTTTATCTATTGAATGAATGGCAGAGCTCCTGTTGATTTCTTAAAAAAAATACATTGCACACTTTGTGTTTGTTTCTATTAGTTTTTTTTGTCATCTGATCAATTATGCTGAAAGCATAGAGGTGTAGCTATTTCCTTGATGTTGCACAACTCGTTTTATAATGTCAAACTCATTGACTAATATGTGGCTAGATATTTATTTCTAAGCAGATCATGGCTCGCTATGTCGATTATACTGCTATATTCAAATTACTGTCTATTAGTTTTTTTGTTATATGCTGTTAACAACAATTTTATGTCATTCGTGTGCCACTTAAATTTACCTTTTTTCAACCGCCTGAATAGCATGCTCTTAGAAATATTCAAAGCAGAGGCTAAATCTCGAATAGTCATTCTCCTACTCAAAGGCACATCTTAGATGCTGTCGGGGTTGAAGGCTACTCGTTTGTGGCCACAATTTTTAGCTTTCTTACTACAGACAGCATGCACCCCACCACCACGCTGTCCACTATGCCATATTCACTGCATGACTCTCAGAGGCACGCCCGTTTCAATTAACACGGCCTTCGTCACTCCATGGTTTAGTCCTGAAGTTCCAAAAGATTTTCTCTCCAGAAGCAGGGTATATATGGCACGGCGTTGCTTGTCGGTGTACTGCTTCCTCCTTTTGATATTACCAACTTGATCTACAAACGCAAACAAACAAATAAAGTAATCATAGGTACACATATATGAAAGTCTCAATACTTGATCTACAAATGATTAAAACATGGAGTACACAAAGTTTCAATACGCCAATCTCTAACCACAGATGGAATAACCAGCTAAACGGAGTACGTGCACTGTTTTCTATCCGACAATAGAAGAGTATGACAAGGGAATAAATGGCTTACTTGTCTCGGTGGCCGTTTCTCCTTCGCTGTTGTCGGCTACACCAGCTCCCTCCCCATGGCTGCCAGCACCATCTAATTCACCATCGTCAGCCGCACCGTCTCCCTCTCCATAGCCGGCAGCACCATGGCCATCTCCCTCTTCATTGCCGACCGCACTATGGGCAGCACCTGCTCCTTCTCCTTCGCCATTCACGGCCACATTATTTACTTCACCATTTGTAAAAATAGAAAGGACAGATTACATAAGCATTTTGGCACAAGCATGCTCCATGATTGATAGACTGGGAACTTAAAGAATGATAGAAAGGAGAACTTACATACATACGTAGTTGAGTGATTATGACATGACCAAAACAAAAATTAGATCGAAGCAAACATTTCGCTCCATTCTCTGCAGGGGAGCATAGCATCGCTAGAATCAAATCATAAATAGGCAAGGAACCATGTTGGTATAGCAAGACACTGAAGAATCAAAAAAGGTACATGTATATTGTTTTATCGGTTCTACTTTCTTCTTAGGCTGCTCATTTTCTTCAGGATTTACAAGCAACCTCCCACGTTTCTGCCCAACCTATATAATTTGAGGGAAAAGGCTCATGATTGAGATACAAAAGAAGCAAACTAAATGATACATAAATGGGAAAGACAGTAGCACACACCTTAAGAGCCCCATCAATTCTGATGGGTCATGATGCAGGTGCTTCAATCAAACCATCAAAGAGAGAAATAAGTCTGGCATAATTTGGCTCTTCATCAAATTTCATATTTGTGACAACCTCAAGAAACTGTTTGAATGGAGCTGGACAGAAACAACATAGCATCTCCGGAGAAGTAGCCATTTTCTTCTTGCAAACAAGAAAATTCTTGGTATCTCCCTGTGTTGTTAAGCAAGTAACATTGGCATAAAGCTGAAGTGAGAACCTGGAGAATATCATGAAGTTAACTCAATGGGCATATTAAAATCTACCTGGTAGCCTTGCTAAGGCAATATTCCTCTTAATAGAAATATAAGGGTGTATGCCACTGACTCCAAATCATCCCTCCTACTACCTGCATGACCTAAATAGGCATGAACACTGGCATATCAAATTGTTCCCCTGGAAAAAAGAAAAAAGCAGAGAAGTAAAGAGTTGTCATAGGACAAGAAGAAACAAGTGCAGAGAGAACGTAACCAACCTAAAGATATCAGGCCTTTGATCATAATCAACATGTTGACTTGATGACTCCTTCCACTTCGATGCTATACAATTTGGACATCACCGTGTCAACAAAAAATGGTAATCAAAGACAAGAACACTAATAGGAAGAGAAAGGGAGAGATGAGAACATGGAAGGAGCACCGAGCACTTTACGTTATTACAATATCACCATAGCCTTAGCCTACAAGTGTACAATTATCTTTCTTCCTGCACAAGAGAGTAGTGTCAACTAACATATTCAGCGATCATCTCAAAACATTTAATCCGAAATTATGAGTTGGCTGAAGGAAAGAACATAACCTATTGAACAAGCCCGACATTAACTATCTATGTTTGGTGCTACTGCTACCAGCTGAAAGTTGAATTAATGTGCACCATTTCAGACTTCACAACAAAGATTCTGTTGGTTATCTTATTGAAGAATTGGTGAAACATTTAACTTCTTAATAATCCACATGGAGGTAGAAATTAAGTACTTTTTTGGATATAAATTTTTTCTATGAATACTCAACTTCTGCAGAACTGAAGAGTAAAATGCACCTTGGTAGCCGTTCAAAGAAATGCTGAAGCGATGCACCCTAGAAATAACTAAGTAAATAAGTAAAGAGATGAGCGAGAAATGCTTGTACATGATTAACCAAAAAAAATTCGAAATTAGCTAACAACACAGAGTCAGCAACCATACCAACAAAAAGTACCAAACATACCTGCAATTTGTTGTAGGATCAGAGTGAAATCTAGCTTCACATCTCGCATTGAATAGACCTTTTTTCCATGATAATTGTTTCTTCCAATCTGAAAAGAATGCATGCCATTAAGAATGAAGTGAACGGTAATTAGTCTGTGGACAGTGCTTGAATTAGTTCTCCCGTAAGGCTAGCACAAATATTCTAAATAGTGAGATAGACAAATGGTAATTAGTCAAATTTAATACTTGTATAACACTTGAGCACTAAAATTCTTGTAAAATAAACATTTATGCAAAGGAAGAAAGGTAGGCCTCGGTAGCTCCATGACCCGTTGATGCCGAGCGATCCCATCAGGTGCGGCTTTACGTCTGATCTAGCATCGACGGCCGCGACGACGCCAGCCGCGATCCACGCGGGGGAGTGCGTTGCACGCTTCTGGGCTGGCCTACCGTGCCTCCATGTGCTGCACCATGGAAGAAGGAGATCATCCAAGCCATCAGAAAAGGAAGAGCGACTTGGGGGAAGAACACCAGTAGATCAGTGAACCTGTCTCCCCTTACCGAGGTGGAGGTCACGGCCGCATTGCAGCCTCGTCGTGGACCTCTCCTCGCCAGCAGTTATCGTGTCGAGACAGATCAAGCACTCTTTCCCACCACTTGCCGCTCCTTCCTCGGCTCCGTCCCGACCCCCATCATTTCCGATCTCTCCTTCAGAGGCGAGCATGTCGTACTCACCGACGTGGTAGGCAACCGCGCGGTACGAAGCAGAGGGACGACTCGTCGCCCTCCCTCTCCCTTCCTCTGTGCCTTCTTCCTTCCCTTGTCTCCTCCGCTGCCATCACTCCGTTGCCACCGCAGAGCGTGTCTAGGGTTTCGCCTGGCGCTGCTCCGAGAAAAGAGCGTGGAAGGCGAGGGGCCGAACAAAGCGTATCAGGGGTGGAGGAGGCATCACCCACCACGGCCTAACGGGTCCTCAGGCGCTGACCCGCCGCCCGGATTAAACACGGATCAACGATTTTGCCAGTAGAATAGCTGCCCAAGCATGTTCGCGCCGCTCGACCCGGTAGCGACCCACATGTGCCTGCCCGCCTCAATCCTGGCCGTCGAGCGACGATCGGACGTAATGAATTTACCGCTGAACGAGGGAGCTCCTAGGCTGCCCAGTTTTAATGTCCGTTAAATGATAAAAATCCCTTGAACTTTTTGCTCGGAGCAATGCGGCTGGAAATGGCCCTGCCTTGTTCTTTCTCCCCCACCACACCTCCTCTCCCACCGCCACCTTCTTCCTCCTCACACTCTCTCCTTCACCCACTCTCGAGATCGAGGTCCAGGTCCAGGCCCTGTCGCCTCCAACCCCACCCACATCTCCTCCCCATCCACTCCCGCCCTCTCGCCTCCACCTCCACCCGCTGCTCCTCCTACAACGGCTGGGCCGACCTCGCCGCCGACCCCGGCCTCCCCTTCGCCCTCCCGCTCCGCCTCCCACAACCCCACGGCCCGCTCCTCCTCCTCCTCCTCCTCCCCGTCGCCGCGCGCTCTCTCTCCCGCCTCCCTCCCCTCCCACTCCTCGCCGCTGCCTTCACCGCCGGCTTCGCCACCGCCAGGCACCTCACCCCTTCCTTAACCTCCTCCCAGCCCCACCATCAGCGCCTCGCTGCCCTCCTCGCAGATCTCGATGCCCGCCTTCTCTCCTTCAAGGACCAATTGGCCTCCTCCGGCGCCACCGCCAACGACGCGGGAGGCCTCCTCCTCGAGGCCGTGGACCGCGCGCGCGATGGGGTCCTGGACTACGCGGCCACGGTGGCTGTTCAGGGCAGTACCACCACCAGCACCGCGTCGGACGACGGGGCGCTCGGCGATGTGGCCAGGGAGGTCGCCGGCTATTTCGGCGGCTGGGCTCGGAAGACCCTGCGGGAGCTCAGCTTCGCCTCACCGCGGAAGAAGCCCAAGGAGATTACCAAGGTTTCCCCTGCTGCTGTGGTCGATGCCAACAGTAATTCTGACGCCGGAGTAGTGGACAAAGTTGCTCAAACTCAACAAGGGGATGGGGATAAACACCCGGATTCATCAACGATCCAAGCCAGTACAAGACACACCGGCATTGCTCAAGACAAGGCATTGGGTTCAGCAGTCACTGAAAGTGCGAGGCCACTTGACATGCTGCCGTTCGATGGCAATGATGCCGATGGATTGGAGGATGCAGGGCTCAATGCGCAGAGTACACAGGAAGATGACAGATTGGAGAGGCTGGTGTTCAACCACAGGCGCGGCAGCGGTGTGTGGAATGATGATCCCTTTGAAGGTGGTAGGTTTGCCACTGAACCCACTGAGCTGGAGAGGACACTTGAGATTCGGGACAGGTCCTACAGGTTGAAGATTGAGCGTCGCAGCGGTGGTGAGAGCCGAGCAAGTGAAGCACGGGAGAGGCCGGCTGATGAATTTGTGCGTAACGCTGCTGGTGTCGATGAACCTATAGACGATGAGGGTGCTGCCATGGGTTCAGATGGTGAAGAATTCAGCCACAACGTTAAGGAGGCTGCAGAGATCCTGAGGAAGGCGAGGGAATGCATGATGGCCAGGGCTGATGAAGAGACTGCTGATGCATTGCTGTACAGATCAGCGAGGCTTCTTTCTGCAGCTGTAGCTTTGAGACCAACAAGTTTGGTAGCGGTGGGTCAGCTAGGGAACACGTACCTCCTCCATGGGGAGCTCAAGCTCAAGATTAGCCGCGAGCTGAGAACGCTCTTGGCCAACAGCGGGGCTTACCTAAATGGAAGAGAACATGTCTCACGGTCCAGGAAGCTGGATAGAAGAATCCTAAGCAGAGAGAACATTTCGTCCGCACTAGTTGGTGTTTGCGAGGAGTGTGAAAGCCTCCTTATTGAGGCTGGGAGAAGCTACAGAATGGCTGTGTCAATTGACTCGGGTGATGTCAAGGCATTATACAATTGGGGACTGGCGCTTACCTTTCGTGCCCAACTACTTGCAGATATTGGACCGGTATGGACATCAACATACTTGTATCAACTATATGGATGACTCACATAACAAGCTGTTGTTGTCTTTTATCACTTAATAGTTCGTGTATGCCACCTTTCTTGGGTATTAGCATTATCGCATAGTTGCCCTGTGATATTGGTAAAACGAGAATGATAAATATCTATTTTAGTTCTCTTGCAATCCTTTAACTCAGTGTGGATGTCTTGTTTCGTACCCTAGAATACTACGCATCCATCAACACATTCTGACAAAGTAACATGCGCTAAGTATTTAGGTTAATTTATGCTTTGCTATTTGTGCATTTGACTTGAAACTTGCATTCTAGTTACATTTACTGGAAAAACTGATGCAGGAAGCGGCAGTTGATGCTGATCGGGTGTATTTGGCTGCAATCGATAAGTTTGATGCCATGTTATCCAAAAGCAACACTTACGCTCCAGAAGGTTTGATACCCCTCTGCTTTTGGCCTGAATTTTCTTCTGAATTTAAAGTCTGAACTTAATCTTTCATTTTTTATCTCTGGTTCTTTCAATGTGGTTGGCTATGGTGCTCATATGTAAATAATACGGCGTTGCAGCTGTCTACAGATGGGGCAGCGCGCTGCAGCAGCGATCCCAACTATGCTCTCGGAACAACAAGGAGAAGATAAGGCTTCTGGAGCAGGCAAAGAGTTTGTTTGAAGACGTTCTGTATGTAGAGGCAGATAACAAGATGGTAAGGGAGGCACTGTCGTCATGCATATCAGAGCTCAACTACCATGGACGATGGCTATAGCCAATTGGCATGGGGAAAACCTTATGCATGTAACTAGGCATGTGCTGGATGAGGATTGAAGACACATCGGAATGAAATAAGATAAATCAGCTGTATGAAGGTCACAGAGATCCTCTATTGCGACGAAAATGCCACTCCAATAATATTAAAATAAGCTTACAGAGGTAGCATTCCAGTCTATGGTTGACAGATGATTTTATACTGATCCGTCATGCTGATACTGACATAGAAGCTCTGAAAGCTTATGTTCTCTGCTTTCTGTTTGTGGCTTTTGCTGTGTACCAAACAACCATTTATTCCATTGACGCCTAGGAAATGTTGAGAGATCTGTCTCTTCAGGGTTTCCATGCTGATGGTGGTGGTGGAGGGGTTTCTAACATTGCGGGAATTGCTGAGAAGATGGTGTTTTCTTATCAATTCCAGTACTTTTGGCAGTGTCGATGTCGGTCGGCTGGAGAAATCAGAGCTGCAACCGAGCCAGCGTTTGCTGCAAGAGTAGGCTCTGTGTAATTGTGGTCTGTGCGGACATCTTTGAAGCCATCATGCCTGTCAGGGCCAGCAACCATTGCTCCGATGAGGATATTAGGGTTTGCCTTCTTACTGTCCCTCCATTTAACTCCTCCTTGGCATCCGTACTTGCCTTCTTACTGTCCCTCCATTTAAATCATCGGCATCCGTACTTGACACCATCATGAGGGACTGATGCCCCTCTGTGATGAACACGCTTGGGGTACTTGTTTCCAAAACCCACAACGTAGCTCATCTTTAATGGGTTCTTGCCTAGGATGTAATCAAGCTGCAAATTGATTGAAGGTTAATTTCGAGTGTCAATTCCTGCTAATGTAGCATTATTTTACTGCATTAGTTAGCTCAACAGTATATTGAGAACACTTACCTGTGACATTGGAAAGTCACGGAGGACTTGTGTGGTGTAGAAATTAGGTCCACAATACCGCCCTGGTGTGTCTGCAGTGTCCAGATAATCAGCATGTAAAGAAGCAAGGAAAGCTGCATTGACAACATATTGAAGTGGCTGAGGCCCACCATGGTTGAGCTGTATTAATCCTCCTGCCAGCAAAAACATTCCATTACTTATTAACTTTCCTTTGTGGAGGTGGAGCCAGGAAAAAAGACATTGATCGCCAATCTTTAGTGAAGTTGAATGAATTGAATACTGGTAAATATGAGCACATAGCATTGTCGTTTTGCTTGTGGGTTGTCCTTAGTATTTCTTCGTAAGGGTACCCTGGACTTAGGAAGAGTGTCGCTTTTGTGCACACGGTGCTATTTGTACCCTTTAAGTTTGACGATTTTTAAAACCACGTATAAGTTTAGAAAAAATATAAAAAAATACACAGTTAAATTTTTATAAAATAATATGCTCATTTGTGATCTGTGCAAAAAAAAACACATCAGGGGTCATGAACGGTACAAGCAGGGCATATGCATAGATTTGTTTTTGTTGCACAGGTCATAAATGGGCATATTATTTTACAAAAATTTACCTGTGTATACTTCATTCCATCATATATCGGTATGAATTTTTTAAGATTTTTTTGAAACTTGTACATGATTTTAAAAATCGAGAAAGTTAATAGACGCACATGCCACCGTGCGCACCCTGCCCTTTCCCCCTGCCGAGAAGAACCTGGATGATAATGTAAAGAAAAACTTTGTTAATGCTGGATCATTATTCATTAGAATCCTGCAGTCTGTATTACCATTGATCATCCTTTCCTATGCAACTCAATTTTCTTTCTTCTTATTCAGACTGTGTCGGTTAGACGGTTGTTATTCGTTTTGTGCGAACTTAACTTCTAAGCAAATCAGTTAACTGAGTAGTGAATACAGATAGGTGTGAAAGAAGTCTAACCTGAGATCCTGGAGGTTTGTCATCCCCGGAAAATACTGCATATTTTCGAGTAGCAGGCCCTGGCGTTGTGGGGATGGAGAGGTACGATGTGGCCACCCCCACAGGTAGCTGGTGGAATTGTAGAAAAGTGCCATTGGAGCTGTATCGCCCAGGCTGCAACCCACCGAACCCATACAGCTTCTCCGCGCCATGAATAAGCTTGTCAAGTATGTCTTGCTGCTGTCCTTGAACCCTATGGAGCTGCAGCAAGCGGCCTCGGGAGTTGTTTGGTTAGGACCAAACACCCGGTTTTTGACTAGCTTTTTGCAATAGCGGCTTTAGCTTTTATGTGTAAAAAGAGCCACAAGGAAAAGCTAGACTGGATCAGCTTCCCGCAATAGACTTAGGGGCTAAACCAAGTTGCCCTTCGATTTAGAAAGAATTACGCCCGTTTTCCCAACCCGATCCCCTTTCTCCACAGCAGCCATAGCCGGATCCCCTTTCTCCACATCTCGCCACGCCCGCTCCTCCGACCGCAATGCCTCCACGGCCGTTGCTCGTACCGGCACTCCTCCAAGGCCCCTGCTCCGACCCGCGCTCGTCCACCGGCCCCTGCTCCGACCGACAGTCCTCCACCGGCCCCGCCTCCGATCGGCGCGCCTCCACCGGCCCCTGCTCCAATTGAGGCTCCACCGGCTCCTCATCCAACGGCAGCTCCACCAGCCCCGTGCATACATTGCCCAGTGCCGACCGGCGCGCCTCCACCGGCCCTCCTCCGAGCACAGCTGACCCCCTGCGCGCCCACCATCTCGCGCCGCCACGGCCCCTGCTCTGATCGTAGCTTCAGCAGGGAGGGATCCCCACCGATGCGCGACTCCAGTAGGCAGAGATCCCCACCGATGCTACCCGGCAGCCTCCTCTGCTCACACGGCCACGACAATTCCTTCCCTCCCATGCAGCATCTTGTATGCATTGCCCCTGCTATTTGCCATCGATTGCATGCTTGTTGCAAAATATCAGAGATCCCGTATTTTTACATTGATATAACGTGGCTCTTGATCATGAATATATGATGCAGTTAACGCCGACCATCGTTAGTTGCTTCTGCCTATGACTTGCAAAATGATTCATTACTGTCAAGATTCCGAGTCACCGGAATCGACAAGTACACGGACGAAACTCGACCAGACATTTGGCTGGCCGACTACCACACGGTGTGCAGAACCAATGGTGGGAACGACTACGTTGCAATCCATTACTTGCCGCTGTTTCTAGCCGACTCAGCACGAGCCTGGCTCACCAGCTTACCTCCGGGTTGCATCCAGTCATGGAGCGACCTCGAGACCCTCTTTGTGAACAACTTCCAGGGCACTTATAACAGGCCCGGAAATGCGTGGGATCTCCACAGTTGTACACAAGAGGCGGATGAGACTCTCCATGAGTACATCCAGCGCTTCTCCAAGAAGAAGAACTCCTTACCCAAGGTCCGAGAGGGTGACGTCATCACCGCTTTCTCCAAGGGAGTTCGGAGTACCGACCTTATTCACAAGATAGCGCGTAAGAATCTCCAGACTACGCGCGAGCTCTTTGACATAGACAACAACTTCGCCACCGGCGAAGAGGCTGTCCGCAGTGCTACTCGGGACGACAAGGGGAGAGGCAAGGGCAAGGCGTCCGAGTCCCCCAGTCGGGATGCTCACCCCGAGTCGTCCAGAAAGAAGCACCGGAAGCGTAAAAGCGGAGATCTCGTTGCTGCTGCTGAGCGCGCCCCGCCGCGTCGTCCTCAGCGCGCCAATGCGACTGATGAGGACATGGCACCCGGGTATCATCAAGGAGGACGAATCCGGCCTCCCGGCCACGGGATGGGCCGGGCCGACTACTCGGAGTCCAACTACAACACGGGGGCGTCTCATTAACGTGGAGTACAAGACAAGGACTAATACCCATCCGGCTTACCCGGAATCTGTTGTAACCGAATAGAAAATCAATCTGTTAAACCGATCCGAACTCCTGTAACCCTATCCCGGCCGGCTATATAAGGCCTGGTAGGGGACCTCCTATCGGCATCCAATCGATCTGACCTAGTCTCCATTGTTTCATAGCTCAAGCCCCCTCGAGATCGATTCTCTAGGGCTTGCGGCACTCGGGATACACGCAATACCAGCCACCAAACACAGGACGTAGGGTATTACCTCTCCGTGAGAGCCTGAACCTGCATACATCTTGTCTCCCGTGTGCAACCATCCTGATTTTCTGTGCTCACACCGCCCCATATTAAGTATTGTCGGAATAATACTCCGACAGTTGGCACGCCAGGTAGGGACGTGCGCATAGATCTATCTACACGAATCGGGATGGCTTTCGTCAACAGCAACAACGTCTTCGTCCCGGGAAGCATCATGAGACTCGCTTTCGTGAACGCTGTCCCGGACCCCGGCCAACTTTTCCAATTTGGAAAGTTGAACTTCATCGCTGACCAGATCGGCCAGCTCCACCTCTGCTACTCGGCGACATCCCGGTCGGCAGAGGCTTCATCAGCTTTTCAGCACGGGCCTCCCACTGAGCCCGCGCTTTCGGCCCCTCTCCCCAGGGAAGAGGCTTCGCCGAAACCAAATCCGTTTGTCGCGCATGAGTTCGCACTCGGATCCCGACTGGTGGGGGCTATTGATTCTCTCCTCCCCGTTCTCGAGTATTACTCGGACGAGGATGAGAGCTCTGGCAGCCACCATCCATCCCGGGAAGTCTTCATGGCCAACGCCGACTCGCCAAATAACGGCGATGGCCAAGAGGTCCCCATTGTGGAACAAACACCGGCTGAGCTCGAAGCCACCTGACTCCGACTCCTTGCTAAGGAGGAAGAGTTAATCGAGCAACAGACTCGGCTCGCCCGCCAGCGTGACGAACAATGACATGAGGGCTCGTGGACGCCAAGTCCACAATGAGCTTCACATGCGCGAAAGGTAAGGGGTTCCGATTTTTCTCCTCCCGAGTCACAACATCGTCGCGGCCACGATGGCGGCACGCACCATTGATATCCCCGAGGGCAACCCGGGGCACGACGAATTTCGGCGACTCCGCGTTCTGCTAGAGGAAACTACCCTCCAGCATGCCGAAGCTTCAGAAGGTCATCCCGGCTCCTCAGCAGGTGCAAGGAGTCGGCGCTCTACGCCGCCGAAAAGCCCATCAAACATGGGTGGACGGCGAGCAAGCACCGACCGACATCAGCCGGCGGGAGCAGTACATAACCGACTCGGGCCCAATCCCGACGCCCGGGATACCATAGCTGCGAGACACCGCGCCCGCCAGGACGCGGACAAAAACGCTCGTCAAGCTACACCGGCCCGCGATCGACTCGGGCCAAGGAACCACGCAGACGCTCAAAGGAGTGCTCATCACGGTTCCAGGAAGGACGATCGTGGCGACCACCGCGACGACAGCGGCGCTATCAGCCGGGGACGTTCGCCGGCTTCCTCTGGCATGGGGTATTCGGGTCCGAAAGCATTCGGCCCCCGTATCCGCAATGTCATCTTCCCGTCAAGATTCTGAGTCACCGGCATCGACAAGTACACTGGTGAAACTCGGTCGGACATTTGGCTGGCCGACTATCACATGGCGTGCAGAACCAATGGTGGGAACGACTATGTCGTGATCCACTATCTGTCGCTGTTCCTGGCCAACTCGGCCAGAGCCTGGCTCACCAGCTTACCTCCGGGTTACATCCAGACGTGGAGCGACCTCGAGACCCTCTTTGTGAACAACTTCCAGGGCACTTATAACAGGCCCGAAAATGCGTGGGATCTCCACAGTTGTACACAAGAGGCGGATGAGACTCTCCGTGAGTACATCCAGCGCTTCTCCAAGAAGAATTCTTTGCCCGAAGTCCGAGAGGGCGACGTCATTACCGCTTTCTCTAAGGGAGTTCGGAGCACCGACCTTATCCACAAGATAGCACGCAAGAATCCCCAAACTACGCGCGAGCTCTTTGACATAGCCAATAACTTCGCCACCGGCGAAGAGGCTGTCCGCAGTGCTACTCGGGACGACAAGGGAAGAGGCAAGGGCAAGGCATCCGAGTCCCCCAGTCGGGACGCTCACCCCGAGTCGTCCAGAAAGAAGCACCGGAAGCGTAAAGGCGGAGATCTCGTTGCTGCTGCCGAGCGCGCCCCGCCGCGTCGTCCTCAGCGCACCAACGCGACCTTCGAAGAGATGATGAGTCAGCCATGTCACTTCCATGGACCAAAGTCCAATCATCTGATGCGCGACTGCAACCTCTTGAAAAACTTGAACAAGCCCTACGTCCCCAATAAGGGCAAAAAGGAGCCCCCTCAGGACGAGGGTGAGAGTTCCCGAATGAGACCGCTTGCTTGATGATCTTTGGCGGACCAAACGGCTACGAGTCCAAACGTCGCCAGAAGATCATTGATCGAGAGGTCAATGCAGTAGAACCGGCCGTGCCCAAGTACCTGCGATGGTCCGAGTCCGTAATTTCATTCGGACGCGCGGATCACCCCGACTACATACCCCAGCCGGGACGATTCCCCTTGGTGGTAGACCCGATCGTTTGCGGCGTCCGCCTCACCAAGGTCCTTATGGACGGCGGGAGTGGTCTCAACATCCTCTACGTCAAGACCCTCGACGACATGAAGATTTCTCGATCCGAGATCAAGCCGACTGGTGCCCCCTTCCACGGGGTGGTACCCGGCAAGATGGCGAGTCCACTCGGGCAGGTCAGCCTGCCCGTTACCTTTGGCACTCTCGACAACTTCCGGACCGAGACCCTCACCTTTGAGATCATCGACTTCCCAGGATCATACCATGCTATCCTGGGGCGTCCCTGCTACGCCAAGTTCATGGCTGTCCCCAGCTATGTCTATTTGAAGCTCAAGATGCCGGGTCCCCACGGGATAATCACAGTGCAGAGCAGCTTCCAGCATGCTTACACGTGTGATTTGGAAAACTGCAACCTCGCCGCGGCCCAGATCGCCGAGGCCACGCTTTCCGACCTCAAGTCGGCCGTGGTTGAGGAAGCACCGCCATCCAAGAAGGCTTCAACGTCGACATCTTTTCAGTCGGCGCGGGACACCAAGTCGATCCAACTCGACCCTGAAGACCTCTCTAAGACGACGCAGATCGGGACTGCACTCAGTGACAAATAGAAAAGCGCGCTCGTCAGCTTCCTTCAGGATAACCGGGACATCTTTGCATGGACATCCTCCGACATGCCCGGGGTTCCAAGGGAGGCTGCCGAGCACTCTCTCAACGTTCGGCCGAATGCCAAGCCGGTCAAACAGCGCTTACGCCGATTCGCTGAGGACAGACGTCAGGCCATAGGAGAAGAAATAGCCAAGCTTTTAGCAGCTGGCTTTATTAAAGAAGTGTATCATCCCGATTGGTTAGCGAACCCAGTTCTTGTTCATAAAAAGAATGGAAAGTGGAGGATGTGTGTTGATTATACTAGCCTTAACAAGGCATGTCCCAAAGATCCTTTCACTCTCCCTCGCATCGACCAAGTGGTTGATTCCACGGCCGGGTGCGAGATTCTGTGCTTTCTCGACGCTTACTCGGGCTATCACCAGATTAAGATGAAGGAGGATGACGAGATCAAAACATCTTTCATCACTCCATTTGGCGCTTTCTGCTACGTCTCCATGCCTTTCGGCCTCAAGAATGCCGGCGCTACGTACCAATGGTGCATACAGCGTTGCCTTCAGTCGCAGATCGGCCAGAACGTACAAGCCTACGTCGACGATGTGGTGATCAAGTCCCAAAAGAAAGAAGACCTCCTGAGAGACTTGGGAGAGACCTTCTCCAACCTTAGAAGATTCAGCATGAAGCTTAACCCCGAGAAGTGTGTCTTCGGGGTCCCTTCGGGCAAGCTACTCGGTTTCATCGTTTCCGAACGGGGGATCGAAGTCAACCCGGAGAAGATCGATGCCATCGTCAAGATGGGCCCACCAAGGAACCTCAAAGACGTTCAGAGGCTGACCGGGTGCATGGCAGCTCTCAGTCGATTCATCTCCTGACTCGGCGAGAAAGCCATGCCCCTCTACAAGCTCATGAAGAAATCGGAGACCTTCACCTGGATATCCGAGGCCTAGGACGCTCTTGATGGCTTGAAAAAGTTTTTAGCTACCCCCCGGTGCTGGCGTCTCCCACGCCCAACGAGCCACTGCTTCTCTATGTCGCAGCGACTACTCAGGTAGTCAGTACGGTCTTGGTCGTGGAACGCTCCGAGCCCGGTCATATTCAGAAGGTCCAGCACCCGGTCTACTTCATCAGTGAAGTCCTCTCCGAGTCCAAGGCGCGGTACCCCCAGATCCAAAAGATCATCTATGCGGTGTTCATAACGTCACGGAAGTTAGTCCACTACTTCCAGGGACATCCCATTACGGTGGTCAGCTCCTTCCCGATCTCCGACATCATCAACAATCGTGATGCCACGGGCAGGATTGCCAAGTGGGCCATGGAGCTCATGGCCTTCAGCATAGTCTATGCTCCCCGCACGGTTATCAAGTCTCAGGCTCTTGTCGACTTCATGGCCGAGTGGACAGAAGTCCAGTCCCCGCCCTCCATCGTCGACCTCGAACACTGGACACTCTATTTCGACGGCTCCCTGATGCTCCAGGGCGCGGGGGCTGGCGTCGTGCTCATCTCTCCCAAAGGCGAGCGCTTCAAGTACGCATTACAGATCCACTTCCCGGCATCCAGCAATGTTGCCGAGTACGAAGCTTTGCTTCATGGTCTTTGACTTGCGGCCTCACTCGGGATCCGCCGGCTCCTCGCACGCGGAGACTCCGAACTGGTGGTCCGGCAGGTCATGAAGGACTGGTCGTGCAGGGACCCCTCCATGGAAGCCTACTGCCAAGAAGTGCGCAAGCTCGAAGCCAAGTTCGACGGTCTTGAAATTACCCATGTTCTACACCGAGACAACGAGGATGCGGACGCACTCGCCAAACTGGGATCCAGTCGGGACGTCGTGCCGACTGGAATTTTCCTTCACGAGTTGCATACTCCCTCTATCAAAGCAGAAACAACACCCAAGACCGAGGAACAGCAGGCCCCGGCAGGCGACGCCATTCAACAGCCCTCTCCGGCGGTCCTGGCTGTCACTCCCGACTGGACGGCACCCTTCCTGGATCATCTGCTACGGGACGTCCTCCCACCAGACAAAACTGAGGCACGCCGCATTGCGCGACGCGCCAAGTCCTTCGTTGTCATCAACGACGAGCTGTACAAGAAGAGTACCTTCGGGATCCTCCAGCGATGCATACCACAAGAGCAGGGGCAACAGCTGCTGTCTGATATCCACTCGGGCGTGTGCGGCCACCACGCGGCGCCCAAGACGCTAGTCGGGAAAGCTTTCCGACAAGGTTTCTACTGGCCGACCGCCGTAACGAATGCCGACCACATCGTCCGAACATGTGAAGGATGCCAATACTTCGCCCGGCAGACTCATTTTCCTTCTACGCTTGAGCTTTTTATAAGTGTCTTGGAACCATGAATAAAGAGTTTCCTTTTTGCTCCATTTAAAAGCAAGCATTCCTTTTTCCCGACTGACCCGCTACGCCCGTTCGTAGCGGGTACTCGGCACATGCTCGGCTTTGCCGCCATTCGCGAAAACGCTTAAGTACTGTGTATAAAGTCTAACGTTAACTCTTCGACTCCAATCGCTGGTTTACGCCGCACCCTTACGCTACACGGGACACACGCCAACGGCTAATCCCTACGCAAAGGAGGCTACAACGGGTTGGCGAAGAGCAAAAACGGACAAACTCAAATACGCAGGAACACAAGTCTTTGCACGATCAAATCAAAGCTTACTTGTTAACCAGAAAGTATTTACATAAGTCACTCGGCATCCCGAGTGCACAACCAAGCCACTCGGCATCCCGAGTGCACACAAAACTCACTCGGCACCCCCAAGTCCTTTACAAATTTTACTCGGCTAGCCCGAGCAGTTTATAACTGTCCCTATTTTTTACAGGCCCGATCGCTTTATAAGCGAATCAACGGTGGACTCGACGGACCGCATCATTTCCGGAATATCTTCTTCCGGGAAGTCAGCGGCGTACCCTTCCCCGATTGCCTCCATATCCAGCAATAGGTAGTGGGACCGCGCCACCGCCAGGACTATGCTGGCTCCCGTCCGCGCGCCCTCCGCCTCAATGTCCGCAACCTTGTTGGGCACCCGGCTCAGACGCTCGGCGACCGCCGCGACGGAGTCCGGGGCTGTCTCGTCCGGCCAGACGGCGCCACACGCTGTCTGCCCCGCCTTCAGCAGCGACTCGATCATCCCCCGGGACTTCTCGAGACGCGCCTTCAAATCTGCACCAACAAAAAGCAAGCATGAGCAATGCGACCAGCAGGCCGGGCCAAAAACGAAGTCAGGAGCAGCACTAACCTGATCCCGCGTCCGTGGCAGCTTTCTTCGCAGCCCCGGCAGCCGCCTCCGCGTCCGCGGCAGCTTTCCTCGCGGCCTCGGCGGCCGCCTCCGAGTCAGCGGCCTTCTTGGCCGCCGACTCGGCCTCGCGCCCGAGCTGCTCCGCACGGGCCTTCTCTGCCAGGAGTGCCTCCTCGAGCTTTCCAGCCTGCTCCTTAGCGGCGTCCAGGTCCCGGGCGCGGGTCGTCATCGCCTCGAGCTCCGCCCTCAGCCTGGCAACTTCTTCTTTGGCGGCTGCAAGAAACAACGCGTCAGCAAGACATAAACGCGACAAAGCGAGGCAGCAAGTCACTCGTCGCACTCACCTCGGGTCTTGGTGATCTCCTGCGAAATGCTCGCCTGCAGGGCGACAACTTCCACTCCGCGCTTGCGGGCCGCGTCCTCCGCCGACTGCCAACTCGTGGACATCTTGTCCCACTCAGACTTTCGCAGTTCCAGGCGTTCGATGACGGGCAGTCGGTCTTGGAGGAAGGCGGTCTTGTTCTGCGACCGCTGGTTCAGATTCTGCATAAAGGAAAATGACAACACAATAAAGTCACTCGGGAAGATCGTTGAAACCCTCCACTCGGTCCCAAGGACCCAGCGGAGGCTCGGGGGCTACACCCTCTGGGTGCATTGTTCGTGCACCCAGAGTCAGACTGAAAAAAAGAGAGACAACTCTACCCTCCGCCCGACTATCCTAGTCAAACGCAGGCTCAGGGGCCACACCCTCTGGGTGCACTGTTCGTGCACCCAGAGTGAAGACTACAAGAAAAAAGCAAAGGGCCCTCCGCCCGACTAACTTAGTCGGGCAAAGGCCCGGGGGCTACCTCCTATGGACACACTCCTACGAGGGCAAAAACGACTTACCTCCATCAAAGGACGCAGCCTGCCATTCAGCAGGTTGGCGCCCTCCTTCGCTGCCTTCAGCAAGGCCGGGAGGATCTCTCCAATTTACGCAGCAGCGTCCGCGGCCGCCTGCCACTCCTTCTCTTCCTCGACGTCGTCGACCTCCCGCACCGTGGCAGTTGGCGATCCCGGGCCCGTTTCTCGGACTCGGAGAGATCGGCGCACCAGCTCAGAGCACGGCCTCGGAGGCGGAGCCGCGCTGAACTCCTGCATAGGTGAGGGCACGCCGGGACTCGCGCCCTCCGCCATCTCCGCGTCCCGGCTGGCGCCCGCAGACCCCACCGGCACCAAAGCTCCAGGGGAGGTTTCCTCCTGAAGAGCGACTGGCGAGGTGGCTTGCACGCTGGGCTACTCGGAGGACAGCTGGGGAGTGCTCGCGGGCTGAGGCGACGGAGGCCGAGGAGACGGGGAAGTCGCCGCAGGCGGAGGTGACGAGACCCGGGCATCCGACGCCGGGGGATCTCCGCCTTGGCTGGACGCCGGGCCACTTGGGGGCGCCTTCGGGACGTCCCCCACCCTTCGAGTCCTGCAGATTTAAAGCCAATCACGTCGGCATGTGAAGAAACAAAGACTGGGAGACAATCGCGAATACTTACTTGGAGGATCGGGGAACCTGGATGCGCCTCTTAGGCCCTGCACCTTGCCCCCGGGCGCAGCAGCAGTCGGGGTTGCCGAGGCCCCCGGCCCACCTTGCGCCCCAAAGGCGGTGTCGGCATCTCTCTTCTCCCCCCGGCCGGGGGGAGCATCATCTTCGGCCGCCCGTGAAGCTTCACTCGGGGCTGCAGCTGGCGCTGTCGGTTCAGCACCAGCGGCGGAGCCTTCCTGCATGCTCCATCGGCGCAGTCCCCCGCGGCGGCTGGCGCTACGGGATCAGCGCCGGCGGCGGAGCCCTCCTGCTCCGTCGGTACAGCCCCCGTGGCGGCTGGCGCCACCGGGCTAGCGCCGGCGGCGGAGCCCTCCCGCTCCGCCGGTACAGCCCCCGCGGCGGCTAGCGCCACCGGGCTAGCGCCAGCGGCGGAACCTTCCTGCTCCGCCGGGGCATACTCAGTAGCGGTAGGCGCCACCGGGTCGGCCCCAGCAGCGGTGCCGTCCTGACCCGTCTGGGTGGTGCCCGCCGGCCGCCTCCATCTCCTCACTAGGAAGGCGCTGACGTCGTCCGAGTCCTCGTCATCTTCCTCCTGGGCAGGCGCGCTTGGCGGGGGTGGACGGGGCGGAGCGGCCGCCGGTGCCTTAGAGGGCCCGGCTCCCTTTGAAGACCCGGCGCCCTTTGAGTGGCCGGTGCCGGAAGAAGAAAACCCGGTGCCCTTCGATTGGCCGGCGCCGGAAGAAGAAGGCCCGGCGCCCCCCGAGTGGCTGGCGCCGGAAGAAGGAGCCCCGACTGCTCCCGGCATTGGCGCCCCGCTGCTCGGGACGTCGGCATAGCGTGGCTGGTTCCAAATCTCGTCCTCTGGGAGGAGAGCTTTGGAGTAGAAGCCAAACAACACCTGCAGAAGCGCAGAAGCAAACCCCGAATAAGATTCGGCGAAGAAGTAACGAAGGAACCGAAAAGGCAGGTCTCGGGTGCTTACATCACTCGTGGGGTTCGCCCGACTGAAAGGGGCCGGCCGCCCGGAGAAATCCAGGCTCGTCCCTTGAGCCAAGATCCTCTCGAGCCGGCCTTGGACCTCGCCCTCCATGAGCTCTTCCGCCGACTCCCGGGTCGCGTCGCCCTCGCCGGCGTACTCGAACATCGGATGCGCCCGCAGCTTGGCGGGCTACAGCCGCCACCAGACGAAGGTCGCGGCGACGACTGCCCCGGTGACCCCGGACTTCATCGCCTCTTCGAGCTGCACCATCACGACGGCGACGCTGTCCTGCTCCCTCTCGAGTGGCGGGTCCGACCAGCTCGGCCTGATCACCGGCGGCTGACCCGAGAAGGCCGGCAGTGATGGCTCCGGATTGGCGCAGTAGAACCAGTAGGCGTGCCAGCCCTTGTTTGACGACTGCATTGGCGGAGCCGGGTAGCTCTTCGCTGTTCCCGACCTCAGCTGGAACCCGGCGCCGCCTACTACGGCCGGGTTGTCCCTGCTCGGCTGCAGCTTCACCATGAAGAGGTGCTTCCACAAGGCGAAGTGTGGTCAGATGCCGAGGAAGCACTCGCAGAGGGTGATGAAGCAGGAGACGTGGAGGATGCTGTTGGGGTTAAGGTTGTGGAGCTCCAACCCGTAATAGTAGAGTAGCCCCCGCAAGAATGGGTGCGCTGGCACGGAAAACCCCCGCTCGAAGAAGGAGCCGTGGACGACCAACTCGCCGGTGTTCGGGGTAGGAATGGTCTCCCCGGCGATGGCGCGCCACTCGACCAACTCCTTCGGCGGCAGCAGCCCGAGCCGCACGAGGATCGACAGCCGAATGTCCGTCGCCATCGACTTCACCCACGGGGCCATCGGATTGGCAGGCAACTCCTCTTCACCCAGCAGCTTCCACACCAGGGCGTCCTCTTCGGCTTCCGTCGGATCGGCTTCCTAATGCGGGGATTGCATCCGAGGTGGCTGAGGAGGGGGTTAGGGTTTTGGGAGGAGCAGTGCGCGCGGGTGGATTTGGGAAGACGAAGAGTTCGGGCGCTGAAGAATGAAGAAGACGAATGGGTGCGTGGGCCAGACCCGCGGACTCTTTGGAATATAAAGGGGCGGGCCGACGGTTCGGCTTCCCCACGTCGGCACGTGTCCGGATCCGCCGCTGCCCCACGATGCGCCTTTTTAGTTTCTCCCGCGCGTGTCTCGCGGGCCACGTCGCGCCCTTTCCGGGCCCACGACCTGGCGGCGCCGCGATTCGTGCGGCTTAATGAAGGGAGATCTGGCGGTTGGCTTTTCCGGCTTTACAACCCGACGGAGTACGTCTCCGCTATATGGTGGCCAAAGCGTATTTCCCGTAAATCACTAGCCGGTTGCCGGGACGAGTCGGCACCGGGCGCTTTGGCTGCGAAGGGTATCAGAGGCTGGCCTCAAGCAGGAACGCAGTCGTCTGAGTACACCAGAGTGAGGGACAGTAATGGCGTGCCTCCCGTAGGCCACAAGTCGGATGCTAAGCAACTCGGAGCTGCCGGATTCTCCGCTCAGACTTATCGAGCATTTAAGTCTCGAAGGCTCTGGTAACTAGGATTCCCAGATTCAGTGGAATGACCCGGCAAAAGACTTCGAAACTTAGGAACCTATGCGCCATGTCTGTTTTCTCTGGTTCGAATAAGAGTTTCGGAGGCATTCCTTCAGGGGACTCCAGTTGGCCTTAACCCGCTCGGGAAGGCTGGGTGCTACTCAGAAATTCAATCGAAATTCTGATGGGATTCGTAGCATAGAAAACAAAAATTTTCCTACGAGATGCAAACGAAAACCAAGATCCAATCTAGAAAACCAAGATCCAATCTAGAAGAAGCTTGCAACGAGAGACAGATCATATTTACATACCCTCGACGAACACGTCAACGCAGCGGAGAATTTGACCGTTGTCGATGAAGCCCGCAGCCTCCCGCAGCTAGGTTATACCTCCCAGCCGCGAGAGGGATCTTCTCGTGTTCCAATCCGATCAAGCACCGCAACGAGCGGCACCTCCGAGATGTGCACACGTACGGCTCGAAGACGTCACCTCCTTCTTGATCCAGCAAGGCGGGAGATGAGGTAGATGAGATCAACTTCGGTAGCACGACGGCATGGTGGTGGAGGTGGTGGGGTTTCTCCGCGGACAGTGCTTCGCCAAGCGCTGCGCACGAGAGAGAGGAGATGGGAGAGAGGGAGGCGGCGGCTGGGATGGATCTCTCTGGAGGGCTGCCCCTCCCCTCCTTTATATAGAGGAGGAAACTTGGAGGAGGAGGAATAGTACCCATGAACAGTACACGCGTGAACAGTACGCGCGTGAACAGTACCCTCCCCCAAGTAAAGCCTCCCCTTTCGATCTTATCTCCTATTTTTAAGGGATTTGATCTTATCCCTTGGGGGGTTACTGTTCACGCAACACTATTCACGTGTGTACTGTTCATGCAGTACCCTTGGTCCATGTGGACCCCTCCGGGATAAGTGGGCCCCACCCGGGGACCCCCGGAACCTTCTAAAACCTTCCCGGTACGATACCGGAAAAATCCCGAACTTTTCCGGAACCCTAAAAATACTTTCCCATATATGAATCTTTATCTCCGGACCATTTCGGAGCTCCTCGTGACGTCCTGGATCCCATCCGAGACTCCGAACAAAATTCGGTCTCACCATATTAATATCTCATTTTATACCCTAGCGTCAACGAACCTTAAGTGTGTGACCCTACGGGTTTGGGAATATGTGGACATGATCGAGACACCTCTCCAATCAATAATCAATAGCGGGACCTGGATGTCCATAATGACTCCCACGTATTCAACGAAGATCTTTATCGGTTGAACCACGATGTCGAATATTCCATTCCCTTTGTCTTGCGATATTTTACTTGCCCGAGATTCGATCGTCGGTATCACCATACCTAGTTCAATCTCGTTACCGGCAAGTACTCTTTACTCGTTCCGTAATGCCACATCCTCTGTGACCAACTCTTTAGTCACGTGCTTGCAAGCGATACAGAATTTGCTTTACCGAGTGGGCCCAGAGTATATCTCTCTGTCACATGGATGGACAAATCCCACTCTCGATACATGCAACCCAACAAGTACTTTCTGAAATACCTGAAAGACACCTTTATGATCACCCTGTTACGGCGTGACGGTGATGCCCCCAAAGCATTCTTCCGGTACCAGGGAGCGGCATTATCTCATGGTCTAAGGATCGGAACATTTAACAATGGAAAGCTATGCAATATGAACTTTGTGACGTGATCGAATTGCCTAACTTAATTTGGGTCTGTCCATCATGTCATTCTCCTAATGACATGACCCCGTTATTAACCGACATCACATGTCCATGATTAGGAAACCTTAACCATCATTTAATCAACGAGCTAGCCAGATAGAGGCATTGCTAGGGACACGGTGTTGTTTATAAAACCACACATGTATTATGTTTCTGGTTAATACAATTATAGCATGGAGTATAAACATTTATCATGAACAAGAAATATGAATAATAACAATTTATTATTGCCTCTAGGGCATATTTCCAACAGTCTCCCACTTGCACTAGAGTCAATAATCTAGTCAATAAGTAAGCACTTAACACCTATGGCATTCCGGTGTTATTCATATGCTTTGCATGTGGTAAACTTTATCAATGGATCTGACATGTTCAGGTCCATGTATTTGCAAATCTTTTGCGTCTCCACGCATCACTCATTCTCGAATGAGTTGGCATTGTATATGTTTGGTCACTTGGTGGGACCTTAATTCCTCGTCCTGAATTATGTTGCCACCATTGTCGCACAATAGAGCTTCATAGTACTGGCTCACTTGGAACTACACCAAGTTCGATAACGAACTTCTTGACTCAAACATCCTCCTTGTCGTTGTTAAAACAACGATATACTCAGCCTTCGTTTGTGGAATCCATCAAAATGTTTAACTTTGGAATTCATCCAAATCCAGCATGGAACCTCCTTCCAGCCCATTGTGCCACCTTTTATTAAACACATAGCCTAATTGAGATAAACTGTTTGTATCTGTAACAAAACTAGCACCGATGTAACACCTTACAATGGACCGTTGTCACCTCTGCATACAAAACATATCCTTAGTTCTTCCAAAGTACTTAAGGATATTCATAGTATTGTTCAAAGATCAACATGTGATCATTCTGGTATATGCCCGTAACACTCAGAGCATACGACATATCTGGTTTGTGTGCATAGCATGGCGTACATGATTACAAAAAAAATGCTCATGCGTTTAGCTCATCAAGTGTTTGTAAAACACTGAGTCTTGCATCAACCTCTTCCATGCGACAAGAACCCTTTCTTGGCGTTTCCATACTGAACCAACTCAATATCTCATCTATGCACTTTGGCTTAACCATATTCGGTGCCTCAATCTATCTCCATAGATTTTGATGCCCAATATGCTGTTTAGCCTAAGTCTTTCATCAAAATCTAATTTTAATGAAATCTCTACCGTATCAAGAAAAGACACATAATTTCCAATCAACTATATATCGTCTACATAAAGTATTAGAAATATGTCTTAGCGCTCCCACTTACTTCTTGTAAATATACAAGCATCTTCACTGTCCCTGATGAAACCAAACTCTTTGACAATTTCATCAAGTGAAAATTCCAACTCCGTGATGCTTGCTTCAGTCCTCAAATAGAACGCTGAAGTTTGCATACCCTTTCTAGCATTCTCTGGATCGACAAAACCCTTGGTTGTATCTCACATACATCCTCGGTTAGCTTCCTGTTAAGGAACTTAGTTTTGACATCCAGCTGCCATATCTCTTAATTGAAATATGCAGTGACTGCTAGAATAATCCTTACAGACTTAAGTATCGCTACGGGAGATCCAATCTCATCGTAGTCAACTATTTGAACTTAGTCGAAAACACTTTGCGATAAGTCGAGCCTTTTAATGGATGGACACATCCACGTCTGTCTATTTTATAGATCCATTTACGTCCGATAGGCTTCATGCCTTCCGGAGAGTCTACCAAGTTCCAAACTTGATTTTCGCACATGGACTCTATGACGGAATTTATGGCGTCTAGCCATTCAGCGGAGTCAGGGCCCATCATTTGCTTCCTTGTAAGTTGCAGATCCATCGTTGTCACAACAACAATACTTCATCCTCAAACCACACGCTGGTTTAGTACAAAGTCTGCTTAACCTACGCGATTCAGCTGCAATCTCGACTGAAGTCTCTACAACACATGTAGTGGCTTCCATTTCAGTCATAATAGGAAACTCCAGAACAACTTCCGGTGTTGCGCTACTCTGACCTAATGACAAAGATTCTCCAATCTTGCCGAGCTGCACTGTCCTCCCACTCACCTTTTCGCAAGAAACACTTTCTCGTGAAATCCACCTTTTGTGACAAACACTTTTGTCTTCAGTTCGGTGATAGGAGAAATACCCAAAAGTTTCTTTGGGATAACCTTGAAGAATCTTTAATCCGATTTTGGTTGTAAACACTTTACATATGCTATGCATACCAAAATTTAAGAAAAAACAATTTGGGTTCCTAACCATGCCATAACTCATATGGTGTCATTTCAACGGATTATGATGGCACTCTATTCAGTGTAAAAGCGGGTAGTCTCTTAAAGCATAATCCACAAAAATATAACGGCAGTTTTATTTAATTACATCATCGATCTAACCATGTCTAACAAGGTTTGATTACATCTCTCGGACACTCATCACTCTATAGCGTTCCGGGATGCGCAAGTTGTGGAACAATTCCATAACTCTTCAGATGTTCGCTAAACTCGTAACTCAAATATTCTCCTCTACAATCCAATCATAGACATTTGATTTTCTCGTTACGATGATTTTCTACTTCACGCTGAATTTTGAACCTTTTCAAATATTTCATACTTCTTTCTCATCAAATAGATATATCCATATATATCCACTCAAATCATTGGTGAAAGTTATGAAGTAGAGGAATCCACCATACACGGCTACACATATCGTACTTCATACATCATTATGTATAATTTTCAAAAAGTTAGTCGTCCGTTCAACTTTGGCCTATAAACGGATTTTTAGTCATCTTCCTTTCAGACAAGATTTGCAAGTGTCAAATGATTTAAAATCACATAACTCCAAAAATCCATCAACATGGAGTTTCTTCATGCATCTCTTTCCAATATGACTTAAACACAGGTGTCACAAATAAGTGAAATTCAAATCATTAGCCTCGCGGCGTTTTAGCGTCAGTGTTATGGATGTTGGTATTACCATCAAGATTTAAATGATCCATCCATTATGGAGCATGGCCATAATTTGAACAACCATTGTTCTCATAAAGCCGAAACAAAATAACAATTACTAAGCACTTATAATCAATCTCAAAGGCTCGAAAGGATGCAGACGGTGAACATAATAAACCCTTTTATTTAGTTCGCAATGTGCATCACTACCACATCGTTTGCTAGTCTTTTAGGCCATTGTAGTTCTTGTATCGTGTTGCATTGTATGACACTCATACCAACCGATCTAGTATCACATACCCGAGAATTACATTGTTTGCTAGCAAAGAATACATCTACAACATGTATATCATCTATATACCTGAGCTGGACTTTTCCAGTCTTTTCTTTTCCTGCCAAATATTTTTCAGATCCTCTTTCAGCATCCCCTCTCCTTTTAGAAGAATCTATCAACATCAACAATGGCACCAGTCACATTGGCACATAGTCTTAGGATTTTAGTCAAGTACTAGCACCCTTAGACTTGCACTTTGAAATTGATCACCATCATCACATGATTGGCGTTCTTTCGGATTCCACTTTTAGCTATCTTTAAGTATGGTAAATAAATTACCCATACACTTTATCCATCCCATCATAACATTTTATGATGAAGCTACTATAGCTTGTAGGGAAGTATGCGAGAATAATTTCAGTACCAAACTATTTAGAAATCAAGACGCCTAGCGTCTTCAATCTTTGCATATACTCATACAATATGAGCACACGCTTTCTCACTAGATTATACTCAGTCATCTTGCAGCAAAACAAGGTTTTAGATATCACATATCTGTTACTCCTTGCTCACTTCTGAAACAATCCTTTCAGCTCCTAGATTATCTCATAATCTCCTCAATTCTCAAAACAATTTTGTAGATCAAGTTTCACGGAGACAAACATGACTTTAGACACTAAATTGGAATCATTGCTCTTGGATTAATACAACTTATTAAATCACATGGAGCTAGGTCAGGTTACCGAAAGTTTGCAATAGGACTTTATCTTAACTTGGCACTAATATGGTACCATTCCGTATCATTACTACCAGATCAATTCAGTTTTTCTATCTCAATTAACAAGCTAAGTGTAAGGTAGATAACGGATGCCAATGACTACTACGAACTATGCAAATTCACTTTGATTAGTTGTTCATGATAATAAACTCCCACTAAATTCAACATCCCTCATAGTTGTTTTAGTGGTACATGATCCAAATCCACTACACCAAGTCCGATCATCACGTGAGATGCTGTAGTTTCAATGGTGAACATCAACATGTTGATCATATCGTCCATATGACTCATGTTTAACCTTTCGGTTCGCTGTGTTCCGAGGCCATGTCTGTACATGCTAGGCTCGTCAAGACAACCCCAGTATTCTGCATGTGCTCCGAGGTCATGTCTGTACATGCTAAGCTCGTCGAGACACCCGTCGTATGTGAACGTAGAGTCTATCACACCCGATCATCACGTGGTGCTTCGAAACGGCGAACTTTCACGACGGTGCATACTAAGGGAGAACATGAACATGATATTACTTTGTGAGGGATCATCTTATAATGCTACCGTCGTCATACAAGCAAAATAAGATGCATAAAAAGGATAAACATCACATGCATAGATAATGTGACATGGTATAGCCTTTTTCTTCTTGTGCCTTTGATCTCCATCTCTAAAGCACCGGCATGATCTCCATCACCACCAGCATGGCGCCTAGGTCCTTGGGCGCCGCACATGATTGTCACCACCACGCGTTGCAACTACAACTATCGCTAACCATGGCGATAAAGTAATGCAATTACATGGCGTTTAGAGTTGACACGCAGGTCATACAAAAATATTAAAGACAACCATATGGCTCCTGCCAGTTGCCGTACTCATCGACATGCAAGCCGTGAAATATTACAAAACATGACCATCTCATACATCACATATATCACATCACATCTTTGGCTATACCACATCATATGCCCCTGCAAAAACAAGTTAGACGCCTCTACTTATTGTTTGCAAGTTTTACGTGGCTTCTAGGGGCTGCATACAAGAACCGTTCTTTACCTACGCAAAGCCACAACGTGGATTCAAGTATTGCTATTAACTTCTTCAAGCCTCCCGTTGCAATTTAGATCTCACTATAGCAAGAGAGACAGACACCCGCCAGCTGCTTATGTAATACAAGTTGCATGTTGATCGCAGAACCGGTCTCATGTGCGAGGACATGTAAAGTTGGTCCGGACCGCTTCATCTTACTATCCCGCAAGATCCAAAGTGCACGAAAAGAGGTAGCAACAAGAGAATCAACGCCCACAATTCAATTGTGTTCTACTCGTACAAAGCATCTACGCATAGATCTAGCTCTGATACCACTGATGGGATTCGTAGCATAGAAAACAAAAATTTTCCTACGAGATGCAAACGAAAACCAAGATCCAATCTAGAAAACCAAGATCCAATCTAGAAAACCAAGATCCAATCTAGAAGAAGCTTGCAACGAGAGACAGATCATATTTACATACCCTCGACGAACACGTCAACGCAGCGGAGAATTTGACCGTTGTCGATGAAGCCCGCAGCCTCCCGCAGCTAGGTTATACCTCCCAGCCGCGAGAGGGATCTTCTCGTGTTCCAATCCGATCAAGCACCGCAACGAGCGGCACCTCCGAGATGTGCACACGTACGGCTCGAAGACGTCACCTCCTTCTTGATCCAGCAAGGCGGGAGATGAGGTAGATGAGATCAACTTCGGTAGCACGACGGCATGGTGGTGGAGGTGGTGGGGTTTCTCCGCGGACAGAGCTTCGCCAAGCGCTGCGCACGAGAGAGAGGAGATGGGAGAGAGGGAGGCGGCGGCTGGGATGGATCTCTCTGGAGGGCTGCCCCTCCCCTCCTTTATATAGAGGAGGAAACTTGGAGGAGGAGGAATAGTACCCGTGAACAGTACACGCGTGAACAGTACGCGCACGTGAACAGTACCCTCCCCCAAGTAAAGCCTCCCCTTTCGATCTTATCTCCTATTTTTAAGGGATTTGATCTTATCCCTTGGGGGGTTACTGTTCACGCAACACTATTCACGTGTGTACTGTTCATGCAGTACCCTTGGTCCATGTGGACCCCTCCGGGATAAGTGGGCCCCACCCGGGGACCCCCGGAACCTTCTAAAACCTTCCCGGTACGATACCGGAAAAATCCCGAACTTTTCCGGAACCCTAAAAATACTTTCCCATATATGAATCTTTATCTCCGGACCATTTCGGAGCTCCTCGTGACGTCCTGGATCCCATCCGAGACTCCGAACAAAATTTCGGTCTCACCATATTAATATCTCATTTTATACCCTAGCGTCAACGAACCTTAAGTGTGTGACCCTACGGGTTTGGGAATATGTGGACATGATCGAGACACCTCTCCAATCAATAATCAATAGCGGGACCTGGATGTCCATAATGACTCCCACGTATTCAACGAAGATCTTTATCGGTTTGAACCACGATGTCGAATATTCCATTCCCTTGTCTTGCGATATTTTACTTGCCCGAGATTCGATCGTCGGTATCACCATACCTAGTTCAATCTCGTTACCGGCAAGTACTCTTTACTCGTTCCGTAATGCCACATCCTCTGTGACCAACTCTTTAGTCACGTGCTTGCAAGCGATACAGAATTTGCTTTACCGAGTGGGCCCAGAGTATATCTCTCTGTCACATGGATGGACAAATCCCACTCTCGATACATGCAACCCAACAAGTACTTTCTGAAATACCTGAAAGACACCTTTATGATCACCCTGTTACGGCGTGACGGTTGATGCCCCCAAAGCATTCTTCCGGTACCAGGGAGCGGCATTATCTCATGGTCTAAGGATCGGAACATTTAACAATGGAAAGCTATGCAATATGAACTTTGTGACGTGATCGAATTGCCTAACTAATTTGGGTCTGTCCATCATGTCATTCTCCTAATGACATGACCCCGTTATTAACCGACATCACATGTCCATGATTAGGAAACCTTAACCATCATTTAATCAACGAGCTAGCCAGATAGAGGCATTGCTAGGGACACGGTGTTGTTTATAAAACCACACATGTATTATGTTTCTGGTTAATACAATTATAGCATGGAGTATAAACATTTATCATGAACAAGAAATATGATAATAACAATTTATTATTGCCTCTAGGGCATATTTCCAACAAATTCATGGCATGTCCCACGCTGGGCTATCAGTCGGTCCCTGTCCCTAAGGATGGACCGGGTGCCACCAGAGATTACCTGTTAATAGCTCACCCGCCTTAGCATTCCTGCCTTACGGGTGAATGTTACTTGGCTCTAACTGTCTTGTTTGCAGAAGTTCACTTAGCCCTTCGCAATCTCCCAGCGAGCTGGAGTCAGTCGGAAAGCTCATTCAGATGCGAGGACCGGCAGCAGTAAGATCGTGAAGGACTCGGGGGCTACTGATGAGGACATGGCACCCGGGTATCATCAAGGAGGACGAATCCGGCCTCCCGGCCACGGGATGGGCTGGGCTGACTACTCGGAGTCCGACTGCAACACGGGGGCGCCTCATTAACGTGGAGTACAAGACAAGGACTAATACCCATCCGGCTTACTCGGAATCTGTTGTAACCAAATAGGAAATCAATCTGTTAAACCGATCCGAACTCCTGTAACCCTATCCCGGCCGGCTATATAAGGCCCGGTAGGGGACCTCCGATCGGCATCCAATCGATCTGACCTAGTCTCCATTGTTTCATAGCTCAAGCCCCCTCGAGATCGATTCTCTAGGGCTTGCGGCACTCGGGATACACGCAATACCAGCCACCAAACACAGGACGTAGGGTATTACCTTTCCGTGAGGGCCTGAACCTGCCTACATCTTGTCTCCCGTGTGCAATCATCCTGATTTGCTGTGCTCACACCGCCCCATATTAAGTATTGCCGGAATAATACTCGACAGCGACCTTCGAAGAGATGATGAGTCAGCCATGTCACTTCCATGGACCTAAGTCCAATCATCTGACGTGCGACTGCAGCCTCTTGAAGAAATTGAACAAGCCCTACGTCCCCAACAAGGGCAAAAAGGAGCCCCCTCAGGACGAGGGTGACGAATTCCCAAAAGAGACCGCTTGCTTGATGATCTTCGGCGGACCAAACGGTTACGAGTCCAAACGTCGCCAAAAGATTATTGATCGAGAGGTCAACGCAGTGGAAACCGGTCGTGCCCAAGTACCTGCGATGGTCCGAGTCTGTAATTTCATTCGGGCGCGCGGATCACCCCGACTACATTCCCCAGCCGGGACGATTCCCCTTGGTGGTAGACCCGATCGTTTGCGGCGTCCGCCTTACCAAGGTCCTCATGGACGGTGGGAGTGGTCTCAACATCCTCTACGTGAAGACCCTTGACGACATGAAGATTTCTCGCTCCGAGATCAAGCCGACTGGTGCCCCCTTCCACGGGGTGGTACCCGGCAAGATGGCGAGCCCAGTCGGGCAGGTCAGCCTGCCCGTTACCTTTGGCACGCCCGACAACTTCCGGATCGAGACCCTTACCTTCGAGGTCGTCGACTTCCCAGGATCATACCATGCCATCTTGGGTCGTCCCTGCTACGCCAAGTTCATGGCTGTCCCTAGCTATGTCCATTTGAAGCTCAAGATGCCGGGCCCCGACGGGGTAATCACGGTGCAAAGCAGTTTCTAGCACGCCTACACGTGTGACCTGGAAAATTGCAACCTCGCCGCGGCCCAGATCGCCGAGGCCGTGCTTGCCGACCTCAAGACGGCCGTGGTTGAGGAAGCGCCCCCGGCCAAAAAAGCTTCAACATCGACCTCCTTCCAGTCGGCACGGGATACCAAGTCGATCCAACTCGACCCTGAAGACTCCTCCAAGACGACGCAGATCGGGACTGCACTCAGCGACAAATAGGAAAGCGCGCTCGTCAGCTTCCTCCAGGATAACCGGGACATCTTTGCATGGACATCCTCCGACATGCCCGGGGTTCCAAGGGAGGCTGTCGAGCACTCTCTCAACGTTCGACCGGATGCCAAGCCGGTCAAACAGTGCTTACGCCGATTCGCTGAGGACAGACGTCAGGCCATAGGAGAAGAAATAGCCAAGCTTCTAGCAGCTGGTTTTATTAAAGAAGTGTATCATCCCGACTGGTTAGCGAACCCAGTCCTTGTTCGCAAAAAGAATGGAAAGTGGAGGATGTGTGTTGATTATACTAGCCTTAACAAGGCATGTCCCAAAGACCCTTTCACTCTTCCTCGCATCGACCAAGTGATCGATTCCACGGCCTGGTGCGAAATTTTGTGTTTTCTCGATGCTTACTCGGGCTCTCACCAGATTAAGATGAAGGAGGATGATGAGATCAAAACATCTTTCATCACTCCGTTTGGCGCTTTCTGTTACGTCTCCATGCCCTTCGGCCTCAAGAACGCGGGCGCTACGTACCAACGGTGCATACAGCGTTGCCTTCAGTCGCAGATCAGCCGGAACGTGCAAGCCTACGTCGATGATGTGGTGATCAAGTCCCAAAAAAGAGAAGACCTCCTAAGTGACTTGGGAGAGACCTTCTCCAATCTCAGAAAATTCAGCATGAAGCTCAACCCCGAAAAATGTGTATTCGGGGTCCCTTCGGGCAAGTTACTCGGTTTCATCGTTTCCGAACGAGGGATCGAAGTCAACCCGGAGAAGATCGATGCCATCATCAAGATGGGCCCACCAAAGAATCTCAAAGACGTCCAAAGGCTGACCGGGTGCATGGCTGCTCTCAGCCGATTCATTTCCCGACTCGGCGAGAAAGCCATGCCCCTTTACAAACTCATGAAGTAGTCGGAGACCTTCACCTGGACATCCGAGGCCCAGGATGCCCTGGATGGCTTGAAGAAGTTCTTAACCACCCCTCGGTGCTGACGTCCTGCATGCCCAACGAGCCACTGCTTCTATATGTCGCAGCAACTACTCAGGTAGTTAGTACGGTCTTGGTCGTGGAGCGTCCCGAACCCGGCCATATTCAGAAGGTCCATCGCCCGGTCTACTTCATCAGTGAAGTCCTCTTCGAGTCCAAGGCGCGGTACCCTCAGATCCAGAAAATAATCTATGCGGTGTTCATAACATCGCGGAAGTTAGTCTACTACTTCCAGGGCCACCCCATTACGGTGGTCAGCTCCTTCCCGATCTCCGACGTCATCAACAACCACGACGCCACGGGCAGGATCGCCAAATGGGCGATGGAACTAATGGCTTTCAGCATAGTCTACGCCCCCCGCACGGCCATCAAGTCCCAGGCTCTCGCCGACTTCATGGCCGAGTGGACAGAGGTCCAGTCCCCGCCCTCCGTCGTCGACCTCGAGCACTGGACACTCTATTTCGATGGCTCTCTGATGCTCCAGGGCGCGGGGGCTGGCGTTGTGCTCATCTCTCCAAAAGGCGAGCGCTTCAAGTACGCACTACAGATCCACTTCCCGGCATCCAACAATGTTGCCGAGTATGAGGCTTTACTTCATGGTCTTCGACTTGCTGCCTCACTCGGGATCCGCCGGCTCCTGGCATGCGGAGACTCCGAACTGGTGGTCCGGTAGGTCATGAAGGACCGGTCGTGTAGAGACCCCTCCATGGAAGCCTACTGCCAAGAGGTGCGCAAGCTTGAAGCCAAGTTCGACGGTCTTGAAATTACCCATGTTCTACGCCGAGACAACGAGGATGCGGACGCACTCGCTAAGCTGGGATCCAGTCGGGACGTCGTTCCGACCGGAGTTTTTCTTCACGAGTTGCACACCCCCTCTATCAAAGCAGAAACAACACCCAAGACTGACGAACAGCAGGTCCCGGAAGGCGACGCTATTCAGCAGCCCTCTCCAGAGATCCTGGCCGTCACTCCCGACTGGACAGCGCCCTTCCTAGACCATCTACTACGGGATGTCCTCCCACCAAACAAAACTGAGGCGCGCCGCATTACGCGACGCGCCAAGTCCTTCGTGGTCATCAACGACGAGCTGTACAAAAAGAGTACCTCCGGGGTCCTCCAGCGGTGCATACCGCAAGAGCAGGGACGGCAGCTGCTGTCCGATATCCACTCGGGCGTATGCGGCCACCATGCGGCGCCAAGACGCTAATCGGGAAAGCCTTCTGACAAGGTTTCTACTGGCCGACTGCCGTAACGGATGCCTATCACATCGTCCAAACATGTGAAGGATGCCAATACTTCGCCTGGCAGACGCACTTGCCGGCTCAGGCTCTCCAAACTATCCCGATCACCTAGCCCTTCGCGGTCTGGGGTCTGGACATGGTCGGCCCCCTCAAGAAGGCTCCCGGGGGCTACACACATCTCTTCATCGTGGTCGACAAGTTCACCAAGTAGATCGAAGCCAAACCGGTCGCCACGATAACTGCTGAAAAGGCCGTCGAGTTCGTTCGGGGCATTGTCTTCCGTTTCAGCGTGCCCAACAGCATTATCACAGATAACGGCACCCAGTTCACCGGGCGAGCTTTTCTACAATTCTGCGACGACTATAACATCAGCCTCGACTTTGCCGCCGTGGCACACCCACGCACCAACGGGCAAGTCGAGCGGTCCAACGGCTTGATACTACAAGGCCTCAAGCCTCGGATTTTCCAGCGACTGAACAAGTTCGCAGGCAAGTGGGCAACCGAGTTGCCATCAGTACTTTGGAGCCTTCGGACCACGCCCAACCGGTCAACCGGTTACACACCCTTCTTCATGGTCTTCGGTGCTGAGGCCGTCCTCACGACTGACCTGGAGTACGGGTCCCCACGCGTCCGTGCCTTCAGCGAGGCCGAGTCAGAGGAGGCCCGGCAAGACGCCCTCGATCAGCTCGAGGAAGCCCGCGAGGTGGCGCTCCTTCGATCGGCTAAGTACCAGCAGGCCCTGCGGCGCTACCTAAGTCGGCACGTACGCGGCCGCTCATTCAACGTCGGCAACCTGGTTCTACGCCGAGTGCAGACCAACAAAGAGCAGCACAAACTTTTCCCGCCATGGGAGGGTCCGTACATCATCGCCGAAGTATTGCGCCCGGGGGCTTACCGACTGAAGGACAGCGACGGCAATGTCTTCACCAACGCATGGAACATAGAACAGCTACGTCGTTTCTACGCTTGAATTTTTTACAAGTGTCTTGGAACAATGAATAAAGAGCCTCTTTTGCTCCATTTAAAAAAGCAAGCCTTTCTTCCCGACTAACCTGCTACGCCCGCTCGTAGCGGGTACTTGGTGCATGCACGGCTTTGCCCCTCCCTCGCGAAATGCTTAAGTACTATGTATAAAGTCTAACGTTAACTCTTTGACTCCAATCGCCGGTTTACGCCGCACCCTTACGCTACATGGGACACACGCCAACGGCTAATCCCTACGTAAAGGAGGCTACAACGGGTTGGCGAAGAGCAAAAACGAACAAACTCAAATACACAGGAACACAAGTCTTTTCCCGACCAACTTAAAACTTACTTGTTAATCGGATAATATATACATAAGTCACTCGGCATTCCCGAGTGCACCCAACATTTACTCGGCACCCCCGAGTCCTTTACAAAATTCACTCGGCATCCCCGAGTCCTTTACAAACTTTACTCGGCTAGCCCGAGCAGTTTACAACCATCTCTATTTTCTACAGGCCCGACCGCTTTATAAGGGAATCGACGGTGGACTCAACGGCCCGCATCATCTCCGGAATGTCTTCTTCCGGGAAATCAGCAGCATACCCCTCCCCGATTGCCTCCATATCTAGCAATGGGTAGTGGGACCACGCCACCGCCAGGACTATGCTGGCCCCCGTCCGCGCGCCCTTCGCCTCGATGTCTGTCACCTTATCGAGCACTTGGTTCAAACGCTTGGCGACCGCCGCGACAGAGTCCGGGGCCGTTTCGTCCGACCAGACGGCGCCACATGCTGCCTGCCCCGCCTTCAGCAGCGACTCGGTCATCCCACGGGCCTTCTCCAGACGCGCCTTAAAAGCTGCAAAAACAAAGTGGTGAGCAGTGAGGATTCGCGGACCTTGACTAGCTCCAAGCTCGGGTAGAAAACTTACCAGTCTCGGCCTCGGCGGCTCCCCTCTTCACCGCCTCGGCGGCCGCTGCTGACTCGGTGGCACTCTTCTTCGCCGCTTCGGCAGCCGCCGCCGAGTCGGCGGCCTCCCGCTCAAGCCGACCCGCACGGTCCTTCTCCGCCGCGAGCAGCTCCTCGAGCTTGCAAATCTGGTCCTTAGCGGCGTCCAGCTCCCGGGTGCAGGCCTGCGCGGCCTCAAGGTCTGCCTTGAGCTTCTCGGCTTTTTCCTCGGCAGCTACGCAAAGCAACGCATGAGCAAGATAGACGGCAACAAAGGACGGCCGAAAGCTACTCGGATCCCTCACCTTTGGTGCGGGCGATCTCCTGCAACAGGCCCGCCTTCAGACCGGTGATCTCCGCCCCATGCTTGCGGGCCATGTCCTCCGCCGACTGCCGGCTCGCAGCCATCTTGTCCCACTCGACCTTCCGTAGGTCGAGTCGGTCAAGGACTTCGAGTCGGTCCTGCATGAAAGCAGTCTTGTCTTGCGATCGCTGATTCAGATTCTGCAAAAAGAGAAGACAACAGAGTAAGGTCACCCGGGGAGATTGGCAAAACCCTCCACTCGGTCCCAAGGACCCAGCGGAGGCTCGGGGGCTACACCCTCTAGGTGCACTGTTCGTGCACCCAGAGTCAAATGAAAAAATGTAAGAAAACCCTCCGCCCGACTATCCTAGTCGAACGCAGGCTCGGGGGCTACACCCTCCGGGTGCACTGTTCGTGCACCCAGAGTAAAGACTACATGGGGAAAGCAAAGGGCCCTCCGCCTGACTACCTTAGTCGGGCAGAGGCCCGGGGGCTACTTCCTACAGATATACTCCTACAAGGGCAAAAACAACTTACCTCCAGCAAAGGACGCAGCCTGCCATTCAGCAGGTTGGCTCCCTCCTTCGCTGCTTTTAGCAGGGCGGGGAGAATTTCCCCAAGTTGAGCAGCGACGTCCGCAGCCGCCCGCCACTCCTTCTCCTCCGCGAGATCGTCGATCTCCCAGTCCGTCGTACCCGGCGCCCACGGGTCCGACCCCCGAACCCGAAGTGGTCGGCGCACCAGCTCGGAGGACGGCGGGCGAGGAGCAGCACCGCTGAACTCCTCCATTGGCGGCGGCGGGCCGCGGTTGCCGCCAGGATCCCGCGGGGCGGCCCCGGCTGACCTGGGACTTGCTCCTCCCGCGACCACCAAGGCCCGGCAAACGTCCTCAGGCGCTTCCGGAGCCGGCGCTCCGGCGGAGGGCTCCTCCCCCCGAGGCTCGGCGGCCGAGTCAGGCTGCACGCTGGGCCGCTCGGGAGAAGGCCGGGGAGACGATGGCAAGTTCGCAGGCGGGGGCGACGCAGGCCGGACGTTCGCCGCTGGAGGGTCCTCGCCTTAGCTGGGTGCTGGGGCGCTCGGGGGAGCCTTCGGGATGTCCCCCGTCCTCCGCGTCCTAGGTAATTTGAGCTCGTCAGCCTTTGAAGAACACAAACAGGAAGACAATCGCCGAGAACACTTACTTGGAGGATCGGGGAACGGAGATGCGCCTCTTGGGCCCTGCATCTCGCCCCCCGGGTGCAGCAGCAGTCGGGGCTGCCGAGGCCCCCGGTCCGCCTTGCGCCCCAAAGGCGGCATCGGCGTCCCTCTTCTCCCCCCGGCCGGGGGAGCATCGTCTTCGGCCCGCCCGAGAGGTTTCACTCGGAGCGGCAGCTGGCGCTACCGGATCAGTGCCAGCGGCGGAGCCCTCCTGCTCCGCCAGAGAAGTCTCCGTGCCGGCTGGCGCCACGGGATTAGCGCCAGCGGCGGAGCCCTCCTGCTCCGTCGGCGAAGTCTCCGTGGTGGCTGGCGCCACGGGATCAGTGCCGGTGACGAAACCCTCCTGCTCCGTCGGGGTAGTCCCGGCGGCGGCCGGCGCCGCCCGGCCGGCGCCGCCCCGGCCGGCACCAGCGGCGGCGTCCTCCTGACCCGTCGGCGTGGTCCCTCCGGCAGACGGAGCTGCCGAGCCGGTACGGGAGGCAGAGCCGCCCCGTCCCGACGAGGCGGTGCCCCTCACCACGGTGGTCGAGCCGGCGGCGGAGCCACCCCGTCCCTTCTGGGTAGTGCCCGCCGGCCGTCTCTGTCTCTTCACTCGGAAGGCGCTAGCGTCGTCTGAGTCCTCGTCCTCCTCCTCCTGAGCGGGCGTGCTTGGCGGGGGAGGACGGGGCGGAGCGGCCGCCGGCGCCTTAGAGGGCCCGGCGCCCTTTGAAGACCCGGCGCCCTTTGAGTGGCCGGCGCCGGAAGAAGAAGACCCGGCGCCCCCAGAGTGGCCAGCGCCGGAAGAAGGAGCCCCGACTGCTCCCTGCGGTGGCGGCCTGCCGCTTGAGACATCAGCATAGCGTGGCTGGTTCCAAATCTCGTCCTTCGGGAGGGGAGCTTTGGAATAGAAGCCGAACAGCACCTGCCGAAACGCAAAAGCAAACCCCGAATGAGATTCGGTGAAGAAATAAGGAAAGAACCAAAAGGGCGGGACTCGGGTACTTACGTCACTCGGGGGGTTCGTCTGGCTGAAGGGGGCTGGCCGCCCGGAGAAATCCAGGCTCGTTCGTTGGGCCAAGATCCTCTCGAGCCGGCTCTGGATCTCGCCCTCCGTGAGCTCTTCCGAAGACTCCCGAGTCGCGTCGCCTTCGCCGGTGTATTCGAACATCAGGTGCGCCCGCAGCTTGGCGGGCTGCACCCGCCACCGGACGAAGATCGCGGCGACGACTGCCCCGGTGACCCCGGCTTTCATCGCCTCCTCGAGCTGCGCCATCACGACGGCGACGCTGTCCTGCTGCCTTTCCAGCGGGAGGTCCGACCAGCTCGGCTTGGCCACTGGCGGCTGACCCGAGAAGGCCGGCAGCGATGGCTCCGGGTTGGCGCAGTAGAACCAGTAGGCGTGCCAGCCCTTGTTCGACGACTGCATCGACGGAGCCGGGTAGTTCTTCGCTGCTCCCGACCTCAGCTGGAACCCGGCGCCGCCCACTACGGCCGGGTTGTCCCTGCTCGGCTGCGGCTTCACCATGAAGAGGTGCTTCCACAGGGCGAAGTGCGGCCGAATGCCGAGGAAGCACTCGCAGAGGGTGATGAAGTAGGAGACGTGGAGGACGCTGTTGGGGTTGAGATTGTGGAGCTCCAACCCGTAGTAGTAGAGCAGCCCCCGCAAGAATGGGTGCACGGGCACAGAAAACCCCCGCTCGAAGAAGGAGCCGTGGACGACCAACTCGCCGGTGTTCGGGATAGGAATGGTCTCCCCGGCGGCGGCGCGCCACTCGACCAATTCCTTCGGCGGCAGCAGCCCGAGCCGCACGAGGATCCCCAGCCGAAGGTCCGTCGCCGTTGACTTCGTCCACGGGGCCATTGGACTGGCGGGCGACTCCTCTTTGTTCAGCAGCTTCCAGACCAGGGCGTCCTCTTCGGCTTCCATTGGATCAGCTTCCCAGTGCGGGGATTGCATCCGAGGTGGCTGAGGTGGAGCTTAGGGTTTTGGGTGGAGCGACGCGTACGAGCGGATTCGGGAGAAGAAGGCGAAGCGTTCGGGCGCAGGAGGAAGAAGAAGGCGAATGGGCGCGTGGGCCAAACCCATGACCTTTTCGAGGTATTAAAAGATGGGCCGACGGTTCAGTTTCCCCACGTCTGCACGTGTCCGAATCTGCCGCGCCCCATTACGCACCTCTTCGGATTCTCGCGCGCACGTCTGGCGGGCCACGTCGCGTCCGTTTCGCGCCCACGACTTGGCGGCGCCGCGATTCGTGCTGGCTAATGAAGGACGCTTCGACGGTTGGCCTTCTAGGCTTAAATAACCCGAAGGAATGCGTCTTCGCCAACCTGCGGCCAAAGCGTATTTTTCGCAAATCACTAGCCGGTTGCCGGAAGAGTCGACACCGGACGCTTTGGCTACGAAGGGTATCAGAGGCTGGCCTCAAGCAGGAACGCAGTCGTCTGATTACACCCGAGTGAGGGACAGTAATGGCGTGCCTCCGATATGCCACGAGTCGGGTGCTGAGCAACTCAGAGCTGCCGGATTCTCCACCCAGAACTATCGAGCATTTAAGTCTCGGAGACTCTGGTAACTGGGATCCCCAGATTCAGTGGAATGACCCGGCGTAAGACTTCGAAACTCGGGAACCTATGCGCCATGTCTGTTTTCTCTGGTTCGGACATGATTTTCAGAGGCATTCCTTCAGGGGACTCCAGCTGGCCTTAACCCACTCGGGAAGGCCGGGTGCTACTCGGGAATTCAGTCGGGATTCATGGCATGCCCCACGCTGGGTTATCAGCCGGTCCTTGTCCCTAAGGATGGACCGGGTGCCACCAGAGATCACCCGTTAATAGCTCACCCGCCTTGACATTCCTACCCTACGGGTGAATGTTACTTGGCTCTAATTGTCTTGTTTGCAGGAGTCTAATTAGCCCTTCGCAATCTCCCAGCAAGCTGAAGTCAGTCGGAAAGCTTATCCAGAGGTGAAGACCGGCAGCGGTGAGATTGTGAAGGACTCGGGGGCTACTGATGATGACATGGCACCCGGGTATCATTAAGGAGGACGAATCCGGCCTTCCAGCCACGGGATGGGCTGGGCCTACTACTCGGAGTCCGACTAAAACACGGGGGCGCCTCATCAACGTGGAGTACAAGACAGGGACTAGAACCCGTCCGGCTTACCTGGAATCTGTTGTAACCGAATAGGAAATCAATCTGTTAGCCGATCCGGATTCCTGTAACCCTATCCCGGCCAGCTACATAAGGCCCGGTAGGGGACCTCCGATTGGTATCAATCTATCCATCCATCTAAGTCTCCATTGTTTCCAACTCCAAGCCACCTCGAGATCGATTCTCTAGGGCTTGCGACACTCGGGATACAAGCAATACCAGCCACCAAACACAGGACGTAGGGTATTACCTCTCCGTGAGGGCCTGAACCTGCCTAAATCCTGTCTCCCGTGTGCACCTATCCTGATTTGCTGTGCTCACACCGCCCCATATTAAGTATTGCCGGAATAATACTCCAACACGCAGATAGATGGGGAACTCGGCGGCGCGTGGGCAGGGCGTCGGGCGCGGCGTCGGGACAGAGCCAGCCCCACCTGGCTCTAGCACCGAGGACGAACGGCACGGCGAACGCCGTTGCTCCTCGGGCAGCGTGACGGGACGGGGAGGCGACGAAGACGATGGCGATGGTGGGCTGAGCGGGCCGCGATTTGGAAAGGGCTGAGAAGGTGAATGGGTTGAGGGAGAGAAGAATGCGGCCCAGAGGAGATTCCGGATTTCAAAACCTTTGCAAAATTGACATTGTTACATTAGTCCTTGGATTTCACAATCCATGGAAGCAATTTCTTCACCTCGATCGATATTGCTCTGGCCTTACAAGAACCTGTCGACCGTGGTGGCCAGTGCGGTGTCGGAGACGGCGCCGATGACCGTCTCCTTCCAGTCGCCGTTCTTGAAGATGAGGATGGTGGGGATGCTCCTGATGCTGTACCTCATCGCCACCTGCTGGTTCTCATTGGTGTTCACCCTCAGACATCTCAGCCTGCCGGTGTACGCCTTGGCCAAATCTGTGATAATAGGGTGCATCAGGCGGCAAGGGCCGCACCACGGCGCCCAAAACTCGACGAGCACCGCCATATCGTACCCGAGGACGGCGTCGTCCCATGTATGCTCCCCTACATCGCCCACTGCAAGTGCAAACATACACGCAAGATGGATAGATAGAATCTGTTTTGTTGTTTTGTTTCAGAAGAAGAATCCAACAGACAGGGCAATCATGCAGATAGTTTTGTGTGTGATGCAATCATGAGACGCACAATCAATAGTGAATGCCTAGAGTTTGTGTTCTGTTGCAGTAGGAATGATCTATTAGTAGTTCATTGTGACACTATACAGGAAAAAGAGGAAAACAGGAGGTTTCTGTTATATAGTTGCAATATAGCTCAAAAGGTGAGACCTTGTATAGATAGAATGCGGTGAAATATATATGCTAGTCAAAAGGCGATACCTTGTATAGCATGCAGTGAAATGAAATTTTTAGTGCTTATGCGTTTTCTCGAAAGGATTTTTGATCATATGCCATGAAGTTGGATAGCCTTTGATCATTTGTTAGTTGAAGTGCCTCTCTTTAAAATGCTCTAAAGTTGACATAGCAATTGATAATTTACCTTAAATAGGTTTTTTTGCAAAACAATATTGCTTATCCTTTAATCCCTAGTTCAAAATACTATTCTATCCTTAGCTTCTAGGGATCCCTTTTCTATTCCTTGTTGTGCGCCCCCGACACCCTCCATGTGCACCAGTGAGACCCGAGCACCGCCGCCGGTCCCCTGACCTCTGAGCACCGCTGCCAGTCCCCTGACCCTCGAGCACCGCCGCCATCCACCGCCCTCCGCCACCATCAGCCATCCCCCGCAACCCTGTGCGCCACGTTTACTGCAGCCTCCCATGACCCCTCCCTGCATTGACCGCCGCCCCCGGTGACACCCTCCCCTCCTCAACTGCCGTGACCAGCATCCCGATCCCCGAGCGCCGCCGCCCTCGGTGACACCCTCCCCTTGTCAACCGCCGCAACCAGCCTCCCGACCCCTGAGCGCCGTTGCCCCTCTATGATGCCCTCCCTCGAGCGCCGCCGCGACCAGCCCTCGAGCGCTGCCGCCCTCTACCATCCGCTGCCCCCGCATCCCCTGCCTCAAGCGCCGCCTGCCTCCCCCGGCCTCCCCTACCTCGACCCACGGCCAGGCAAGGCGACGCGACAAGGAAGCAGAGGCCACTTCTGCCACCGGTGAGCACGGGCTTGCCCTGATCGGCGAGACGCTGCGGTTGATCCCCGCGTACAAGATGCCCCAATAGCAGCAGCAAGGGTAGAATTGTCTTTTGAACTAGGGATCAAAGGTTAAGTGATATTGTTTTGCAAGAAACCTATTGTAGGGAAAATTAACAATTGGCATGTCAACTTTGGGGCATTTCAAAGAGAGACACTTCAACTAGGGCAAATAATCAAAGGCTATCCAACTTCAGGGCATATGATCAAAAATCCCTTTCTTGAAAGAAAAAACAGGTGGATTTTTTAGTGATGACCAGTGACCACACACATGAATGGTGAGTAGTTGTTAGACAAAACCATAACTCGGGAGCGGAGGAGGTGTCCTTGGCCTTGCAGGCGACGCGGCTGCCGGAGGTGGAGGTGGCGACGGTGCTTCCTAGCGATGGCAGCCGACTTGGGTGCGGGCGGATGAAGGAGGCGGCGCGGAGGAGGGGCTTAGGGCGTTGGGTGGTGGAAACCCCCGGAGAGGCCGAGGGGGATATCGCCGTGGCCGGCATGGGATCGAAAATGCAAGGGCAAGGGCAGAAGGTTCTGGAAGACTCGTTGGGTTTGGTTCGGATCTAGGCTGCTGCAATCTGAGTTGAAATTATATACAACTTATTAATGACCTAACAAAACAGTGGGCGTTTGGTCTAGTGGTATGATTCTCGCTTTAGTGCGAGAGGTCCCGAGTTTGATTCTCAGAACGCCCCAACAACAACATACTTACTTATCCTTTTTCCCCTACTCTATGCGCGAGCTTGCTGCTGCGTCTGCAATGCTCACTAACACAAAAAGCTACACGCACGCAGATGTGCAATGCACACGAACAATAAGGAACTCTGAAAGAGTAAAAATCCCTCCAGTTTAGTCCTCTAACTTCTAAAGTGGATGTACTGTGATCCACAACGTGCTAGGCTGGCACTGACCGTTTATGTGGCGCGTTAACTGTATCCGCGTGACATTATAGTAAGCAGAGATTCACATGTCAAATTTATTATTTTCTCTATATCCCCTATGCGGTCCTTAATCTCTTTCCGGCATTCCTTCAAACACATTTTGGGCATGACGAAGCGCGTTTCACCCCGAGCTGCAATGACAATGGGAGCTTCGAAGCGGCCTACGCCGCACGTTACGCATCTTGGTGGCCGCTGGCGCGGCCAAGATGGGCACTGTCGTAGATACAAGTCTAGACAGTAAATTTATGGCACCCCCGGTCGGTTACGATGACCTCCGGACGTGCCTGGGGAAAACGAGCGAGAAGCAATGCGCGAGGCGGATGTCGACGTAAACCCGTTTCCGTGTTTAGAGAGTGGAATTGAGAGTTTACAAATTAGAGAGAGCCCCCTTTCTCTACCCCCATGTGGGGTATTTATAGGGTTTGAGAATGGGAAATGAGAGATTACAATTTCGCCCTCACATGAGAGAGAATTTACAAGGGTATTATGGTCATTTCCCCAATCCTAGGGGATTTTTATGGAAATATTCCCAGGCATCTTCGGAGGAATCTTTGGTCGGGCCGAAGTGATCCCTGACGGCGTCGGGGTTGTGCTGGACGAGACAGAACGTAGCATCGGGGTTGTTCTTGACGGCGTCGTCGGGGTTATGCCGGACGAGGCAGAATGTAGTGTTGGGGTTGTTCTTGACGGTGCTGTCAGGGTTATGCCTGACGAGGCAGAACGTAACGTCGGGGTTGTTCTTGACGGCGTCGTCGGGGTTATGCCTGACGAGGCAGAACGTAGCGTCGGGGTTGTTCTTGACGGCGTCGTCGAGGTTATGCCTGACGAGGCAGAACGTGCATCGGGGTTGTTCTTGACGGCGTCATCGGGGTTATGCCCGACGAGGCAGAACGTAGCGTCGAGGTCGCTCCTGATAGCGTCGGGGTTATGCCAGACGGCACCGGGATTCACCCTGGACGGCGCCGGGATTCGCCGAATCCCGTCCGTCATCCTGAGGACGACGGGATTTGGCCTGGACGGCGCCGGGATTCGCCGAATCCCGTCCGTCGTTCTGACGGCGCTGGGATTCACCGAATCCCGTCCGTCGTCCTGAGGGCGACGGGATTCAGCACCTTGATGGTGTCGGGGTTGTTTCTTGACCGCGGAGGAAAAAGTCGATTCGGGGTTGCGCGGGGAACCCTTCTCCAACAGTAGCCCCTTACCGGTTGGGGCGGTCGAACAGCGCCCGTCCGAGCCGGTACACTAATCCCAAGGTGTTGGTGCGCAGGCCGGATCGACGACGAGCCCTTCTCCTATTCCTTTTTTCCTTCTCTTTTTTCTTCTTTTCCTTTTTCTTCTTTCTCCGGGCTGAACTTTTCCTGCCCACTTTGGGCCGTGGCCTAGCTCAAGCCGTGGGGCAACCGATGGGGTGAGTTTTAACGCTGGACGGAGCATGTCGACTTCGGTGGAGTATGTCGACGCCAGACGGAACACGTCGACGCCGGACGGAGCGTGTTGACGCCGGGCGGAGTGTCGTCGCCGGAAGGAGCATGTCGACGCTGAGGCGTATGTCGACTTCGGCGGAGTATGTCGCCGCCAGACGGAACACGTCGTCGGCGGGCGGAGCGTGTCGACGCTGGGCGGAGTGTCAACGCCGGACGGAGCATGTCGACGCTGAGGCGCATGTCTACTATGGCAGAGTATTCGACGCCGGACGGAACACGTCGACGGCCGAGGGAGCGTGTTGACACCGGGTGGAGTGTCAACACCGGACGGAGCATGTCAATGCTGAAGAGTTTGTCGACTTCGGTGGAGTATGTCGATGCCGGATGGAAACACGTCGTCGCCGGGCGGGGTGTGTTGATGCCGGCGGAGTGTCGTCGCCGGAAGGAGCATGTCGACTTCGGCGGAGTATGTCACCGCCGGACGGAACACGTTGACGTCGGGGAGCATGTCGACTTCGATGGTGTATGTCGACGCCGAGGTGCATGTCGACTCGGTGGAGTATGTCGACGCCGGACGAAACACGTCGACGCCGGGTGGAGCGTGTCGACGCCGGGCGGAGTGTCATCGCCGAAAGGAGCACGTCGACGCTGAGGCGCATGTCGACTTCGGCGGAGTATGTCGCTGCCGGACGGAACACGTCGACGGCGGGCAGAGCATGTCGACGCTGGGCGGAGTGTCAACGCTGGACGGAGCATGTCGACGCTGAGGCGCATGTCGACTTCGGCGGAGTATGTCGCCGTAGGACGGAACACGTCGACGGCGGGCGGAGCGTGTCGACGCCGGGCGGAGTGTCAATGCCGGACGGAACATGTCAACGCTGAAGAGCGTGTCGACTTCGGCGGAGTATGTCGACGCCGGATGGAACACGTCGACGCCGGGGGGAGCGTGTAGACACCAAGCGAGACAATGATGCCAGGCAATCGGCTTTGTTTCTAGGGGAACCCCTTGCCAAGATGGAAGGTGACGAGGTACATATAGACCGTGCCCATGGAGGGCATTGGGGCACATGCGGTACACTTGGCACTCGATGACGACAAACACATGACACTCGATGGTGGCAAAACACTTGGCGCTCGATGGCGACAAAACAATTGGTCACTCAATGGTGACAAACACATGACACTCCATGGTGGCAAACACTTGGCGCTTGATGGCGACAAACAATTAGTCACTTGATGGCGACAAACATATGACACTCGATGGTGGCAAACACTTGGCGCTGGGTGGTGCGTGTAAGAACATTTCTACCTTACTTTGACGTATATATGCCTGTTTCGACGTCACGGGGAGCTTACCGTCGCATGATCTCAGAGGGAAAGGACACTCTATCCCAGACGGAGATGGCTCGACATCATGGGGAGCTTACCGTCGCACGACCCTGGAGGGAAGACAGTCTATTCCGGATGGAGGTGGCTCAACATCGCGGGGAGCTTATTGTCGCACGACCCTGGAGGGAAGGGACACTTTATCCCGGATGGAGGTGGCTCGACATCGCGGGGAGCTATTCGTCGCACGACCTCAGAGGCAAGGGACACTCTATCCCGAACAGAGGTGGCTCGACGTCGCAAGGAGCTTACCGTCACACGACCCCGAAGAGAAGGGACACTCTATCCCAGACGGAGATAGCTCGACATCGTGGGGAGCTTACCGTCGCATGACCTTGGAGGGAAGACAGTCTATTCCGGATGGAGGTGGCTCGACATCGCGGGGAGTTTATTATCGCACGACCCCGGAGGGAAGGGACACTCTATCTCGAATGGAGGTGGCTCGACATCGCGGGGAGCTATTCGATGCACGACCCCGGAGGGAAGGGACACTCTATCCCGGACGGAGGTGGCTCGACGTCGCAGGGGGCTTACCGTCGCACGACCCTGGAGGGAAGGGACACTCTATCCCGGACGGAGATGGCTCGACATCGTGGGGAGCTTACCGTCGCACGACCCTGGAGGGACGGGACACTCTATCCCGGATAGAGGTGGCTCGACATCGCGGCGAGCTAGTCGTCGCACGACCCCAGAGGGAAGGGACACTCTATCACAGACGGAGATGGCTCGACATCGCGGGGAGCTTACCGTCGCATGACCCTGGAGGGACGGGACACTCTATCCCGGATGGAGGTGGCTCGACATCGTGGGGAGCTTATCGTCGCACGACCCCGGAGGGAAGGGACACTCTATCCCGGACGGAGGTGGTTCGAGGTCGCGGGGAGCATGATGCCATGTCAATGCGTTAAGCCCTTTGCTGAGACAGAGTTGTCTACACTTGTGGATGAAGCGTGGTGACGCTAATGTTGATGTCCGCTACTGACATGCTTAGTCGAAGCGGCACGGGCAATGCGGACGTGCGCGTGACTGATGTCGATGATGACCCCGTGCATTGTCGATGATAATAGGAGCGAAAGACACATAGTCCAAAGTGGCAAGTGGTCATCGAGACGACGAGGTCGCGCGATGTCACCAAGGGCGAGACAGAGGACACTTAAGTCCGAGCGCACGCACGGGCGATGTTGATGAGGAGCCCCTAGTGTCACTGAGGGTGCGTAGGCAAGTGAGCGAGCCGCAATCTCGTAGGCGACCGAGCGCGTGGGGCGTGGGCGATGTTGACGAGTGCCTGATATCGTCGAGGATGGGCGCAGAAGACGCCAAGTCCGAGAGCGCGTGTGATGGCGATGTCAACGACGAGCCCCTGGTGCTGCCGAGGGCGGGCGCGGAGGACGCCAAGCCCGGGAGCATGGACGAGAGTGACGTCGATGGCGAGCCCCTGGTGTTGCCGAGGGCGGGTGCGGAGGACGCCAAGTCCGAGAGCGTGGACGAGGACGATGTTGACGACGAGTCCTTAGTGTTGCTGAGGGCTGGCGCGGAGGACGTCGAGCCCGAGAGCATAGACGAGGGCGATGTCGATGACGAGCCCTGGTGTCGCCAAGAGCAGGCGCGAAAGCGTGTGGGCGAACGCGCGCGACGTGCAGGCGATGTGCGCGCGACGTGGACGAGGGCGATGTCGATTACGAGCCTCTAGTGTCGCCGAGGGCGGGCGCGGAAGCGTGCGAGCGACGTGCGGGCGAACGCGCGCGACGTGCGGGCGACACGCGCGACGTGGACGAGGGCGATGTCGATGACGAGCCTCTGGTGTCACCGAGGGTGGGCGTGGAGGACGCCAAGCCCGAGAGCGCAGGGTGAGGGCGACGTCGATGACGAGCCCCTAGCATCGCCGAGGGCGGGCGCTGAGGACGCCAAGCCCGAGAGCGTAGGGCAACGTCAATGACGAGCCCCTAGTGTCGGCAGTGCCTGTGGAGAGGTCGCGTGCATCGCGGTTGCCGACGTCGTTCTGGAGTTTCTCCTCGACATCATCCTAGTTGACATGACTTCTTGCCCGTGTCTCCACGGTCGGCGCTAACTGTCATAGATATAAGTCTAGACAGTAAATTCGTGGCATCTCCGGTCGATTACGACGACCTCCGAACGTGCCTGGAGAAAACGAGCGAGAAGCAATGCGCGAGGCGGACGTCGACGTAAACCCGTTTCCGTGTTTAGAGAGTGGAATTAAGAGTTTACAAATCAGAGAGAGCCCCTTTCTCTACCCCCATGTGGGGTATTTATAGGGTTTGAGAATGGAAAATGAAAGATTACAATTTCGCCCTCACATGAGAGAGAATTTACAAGGGTATTATGGTCATTTCCTCAATCCTAGGGGATCTTTATGGAAATATTCTCAGGCATCTTCGGAGGAATCTTTGGTCGGGCCGAAGTGATCCCTGACGGCGTCGGGGTTGTGCCGGACGAGGCAGAACGTAGCATCGGGGTTGTTCTTGACGGCGTCGTCGGGGTTATGCCGGACGAGGCAGAACGTAGCGTTGGGGTTGTTCTTGACGGCGTCGTCGGGGTTATGCCTGACGAGACAGAACGTAGCATCGGGGTTGTTCTTGACGGTGTCGTCGGGGTTATGCCTGACGAGGCAGAACGTAGCGTCGGGGTTGTTCTTGACGGCGTCGTCGGGGTTATGCCTGACGAGGCAGAACGTAGCGTCGGGGTCGCTCCTGATAGCGTCGGGGTTATGCCGGACGGCGCCGGGATTCACCCTGGACGGCGCCGGGATTCGCCGAATCCCGTCCGTCATCCTGAGGGCGATGGGATTCGCCGAATCCCGTTCGTCGTCCTGGCGGCGACGGGATTCGGCCTGGACGGCGCCGGGATTCGCCGAATCCCGTCCGTCGTCCTGGCGGCGACGGGATTCGTTTTGACGGCGCTGGGATTCGCCGAATCCTGTCCATTGTCCTGGCGGCGACGGGATTCGCCGAATCCCGTCCGTCGTCCTAATGGCGACGGGATTCAGCGCCTTGACGGCGTCAGGGTTGTTTCTTGACCGCGAAGGAAAACGTCGATTCGGGGTTGCGCGGGAACCCTCCTCCAACAGGCACACACCATAGCGACGGGCTCTAGCTACAGTGTAAGGGCGTGCACGACGAGGACGTGGAGGCATTCCTGGACGAGGTAGATGATCAAATCAGGGCCAATGCAGCTGCGAGGCTGATATGGCTCGACGAGGTGTTGAGACGAAGTTGCACGATTTTTCTAGGCATAATGCTGTAGCTCTTCCAAATAGACACAGTGATATAACAGATTGTTAATATCTCGACGTTTTAGCCTCCTCTTTGCCCACACGTCGGAAATGCACGAACAGACCGATAGGATCACAAGAATCAGCATGTGACAATGATCTCAAGAATCTCACCACACACTATGCATAATTCCTAGATGAAAATCACAAAACACCAATAATATGGTCATCCCCGATTGGATGATTTTCTATTTTCTCATTACTCAAAATAAACTGGTCTGATTTACGATAGGACTTATCCTAGTCTTTTATATGGCCGCACGTTGTCCTAACTTAGACGATTTTTTATTCTCATTACTCAAAATAAACTAGTCTGATTTACAATGGGCACTGGCTTGGTCTTTTATATGGCCGCACATACCAAGTCCTAATGTCAACCGAACAGAAAGTAAGTGTCCACGAGTTCCTTCGGAAGTAAACAATCGCGTTGGACTCCCGTTATAAAAAGAAATAACAGAATGCACACCTAATCAAAAGGAACACAAATTACCACGCGATCCTAATTGGAATGGATCCTATTTCTATCCAAGTTGGAGGTGTTCTAAATGTTGGTCGTATCTCTTCGGTCTTTCGGTCCTGGCTTTATCTCCTAACTCTGCTCGTTAAAAAACGTGATTAGCAAGTACATCAGGTGAATCACGTTTATACCTTCCTTTGCAGGTTTGCCTCCGGATTTTTTTTTGCCAACCTAACTGACCTCCCCTTTCAAAACACGATGTTCTATGGTTCTTACGTCACAAGAGAATATGCCACGTAACATGATACTGGTTTTTATATAGCACTGATACTAGGACCGCACAACACGCACACAACTCTATCTTTACCTTGGTGCATGTTATATACATACACTTTCTATGTTTCTACAATCTTTTCATGGCCTGTCACACTCTCCTCCCTCGCAGTCACGGTAGATACTTTAACGGAATAATCTGATTGAATAATTTCAATCATGCTCACCTCCTTAACTAGTTTAGATTGAGTAGCGTGAACACATGATGATACCGTGACAGTATCAGAGGCCAAGGAGTTGTACGTCCATGCATGTCGGCAGCGTGCTCCCCACCTCCTAGGACCTGAAGGACAAGGAGCGTTGCGCCATGTCGTCACCTTGGCCTCCTAGCTTTGCCAACACCATGCTCAAGTTGAAAGTATAATTATGATGATCTATTAGTTATGATATATCTAATACAGTTATAAAGATCTAATGGTCGTGATTTGTTTAGACACAATTATGATGATTTATCGTAGTGATATGTTTAGATAGAGATATGAAGATTTATCTTCTGTGGTCCACTAATAAAAAGATGGATTCATTAGATTAATGGTCAGATTTTTTTTAAAAAAAAATTTAGCCAATCTCTCTTTGCTTTGTTGTATTGTACTTTTAGTACATAATACATTATTCTCGGCAATTTATTACCCTTAATCTCGAGTTATGGTGTAGCGAAGTTGGTGTTTAGTTTGTTGAAAATTCGGGATTTACCACTTCAAAGTTTTTTTCGTTCTTGTCGCTGGTGCCGGAGAAGTAGGGAAGGTGGTGCAGAGGAGGCATGTGGGAGGAAGCATTGACTTGGTCGCTGGGTGGGACGTCGGTTCAAAAGCCCTTGCCATGACTTCGCTACTGAGAAGCTGACGCAACTTCATAAATTAAGAAATCTCAGTTTTTCATAGATCATATGTATCTAATATAATTTACATAAAATGGCTTAATAAAATACCTTTTCCTTTGGATAATGTAGGATGACACGTTTTCAAAGATTTAAATTTAAACAATAATTAGTTTAACATATATGAATTATATGATACAAAGTTGATACCATTAGATTCGTATTTAAAAGCAGTGATTTTATAACCATAAAGAAAATATAGTATAAAAAACTTACGGTCAAATTTTAATCTTAAAAAATATGGACGTCCTACGTAACAAAATGGAGCGAGCAGGAGCTTATGAACTCCCATAAAAAATCCGTCCATCTCAGACAGAGTATCAATGCGTCCGGATCCCGTGGAGTTGGAAAAGAAAAAAAACTCGAGCACATAGAGTTGTCCTGAGCTCCTACGATAGATATTAGGCCCGTAATACTCTTTTCCCTGATTTACTCGTCTCTACTGGGAACTCCGGAGCCTCATGGACAAGGAGCCAAGGACGCCATGGCCTCCCAGCCGCAGCTAGCTTAATTAGCTTGTGAAAACCAGAGACTTCTTCAACCGTGAGCTACGCAGCTAGCAGGATTCGGGTACGGCATCTAACGCCGCCGACCACCCACCCACCTCACCTCACCCATCCACTCTTGCACCAGCGCGGCGTCCACTCTCTCCTGCCTCGCAGATTGCCTCCGCCGCAACGCTCAGCTCCCGTTCTACCTCTCCTTTCACCACGCAGCACCAAACAAATTTCGAGTAACCAAAACGCCGCACAATTGCTGGCACGAGCGCACCGAGCACCATGGCCATGTCCTCCTTCAATTCCCTAGACAGACACCACTACACTAAGGAAACGTAACCATGGAGGAAAGAAACGTAATTAGCATTTTTAGTGGTTATTACGTGGAATAATATTTCCCATGCATAGAAAGCAAGGAAAGGCTGGGATTTAGGCAACACCTGGTGGAGTTGCTCCTAACTCTAGGGGATCTGAGCCAAGTATCAATACATGCAACTATACAAGGAAAGTGGAGAATGCCAACAAAAGCCGGTGTGGCCTGAAGGAGAGACGGCGGCACAGGTGGCCTGGATGAAGGAGATGCAGCGGCAAAACTCGGAGTAGGCAGAGGAGCAGCGACAGAAATGTGATCAGCGACGCACGCGAGAGAGGGCGGAAGGGAGATCCTGAGCTGCCTGGCGAAGACAAAATGGGCGTGATGATGGTAGGCGGCGGCACTACGCATAGGGATGCTGATACGGCAATGGTGACCACGGACGGCACGGGAGGCGGCGCAGCGGCAGCCGAATACTTGGTGGTGCAGCGGTGTCAAGTACATCCTGCCGGAGTGTGGACGATCCGATCGTGCACTCATGTGCACACGATGAGATCATACATCCAAGTGCAATTGGATTTTTTGAAATATTATTTTTTTTTAGAAATTTTAGAAATAATACCGCGACTGAAAAATTTGCAAAAATGAGCTCCCCGTAATCGCCACGGGTGGTGGCGATTTCTGGCTATCGCCGCGGGCCGTTACGGCATTAAATCCTATCGCCACGCGTGCTGGCGATAACGGTCCAACCGCCACGAGTCATGGCGATTGGAAGTTAATTCCCCGCGGAAATAGGTAACCGGCACGCCACGTGGCGCAATCGCCACGACCCGTGGCGATTACGGGGAAATCGCCACGAGTGGTGGCGATAAGCCTCGAGCCTATATAAACTCGCAATCGCCTGCCGACAGCGGCGTCGGTGGAGGAGGGAGTTCGAGTGGGGCGCCGCGGGAGGAGAAGAGAGGAGATTTCGGGTAGAGAGGGAGAGAAAAAATAGAGAGGAGAGAAAGGGAGAGAAAGTGCAAGGTATTTTTGCACTAATTTGAAGGTATATTTCTAAATTTCTTAGATGTTTTACTAGATATAGAAATAGAGGTAGATTTAGAGTATATTTGTAGAAGATATAACTTAGGGTAGTTAGTATTTAGACATTTGTAGAAGATATAACTTAGGGTTTAGGGTTTAGATATTTGTAGAAATTATAACTTAGGGTTTAGGGTTTAGATATTTGTAGAAAATAGAACTTAGGGTTAGGGTAGATGTATTCGTAGTATTTAGAGATAATAGTAGATCTAGAATCGTGGTAAATTTAGTGTAGATTTGTAGGAAGATGCAATTTAGGGTAGATCTGTTCATAGTATTTAGATCTCGTAATGTGTAGAAATATGGTGATATTTTAAATAGAAACGTTTGGTATATTGCATAGATAATTAGTTCAGAACAAATTGTACCCAGTCGTACTGTACTTAGAAATCGACTAGACTAAATTTATTTAGTCCAAATTATATCCAGTCGTACTGTACTTAGAAATCGAATATACTAAATTTTTACGCACGAAAAATCTTAGACTGTGTAGCCTAAATTATTACGTTTTGGATGGCAGGAATGTCAGAAGTAGTAGAATTTGTAGTCTACTACGGTATTGGTACCGTCCGTATAGATGAATCTGGATCCGTTGATCTTAGTAGCTTCCAACAAACGACACAACGTATGCGAGATCCACACAGATACCACATCAGTAATATTAATGAATGGTTCACATGGGCCTTTGGTCTTGATCCGGAGGTCGCAAGTGTAACCTTGCAGGCGTATTTTAGCAAGTCTTGCAAGCATGTCCGGTGGGATTTGTTCCCGCTCGATCTAATAAAAGACTGGCAGGCTTGGTTGAGGGCAAGTAAGAAACGCAACGGTTCCCATTATCTGTTGGTTCAGGCGGTACCTAAGCAGGTGTCATATGAAGAAGGCGGAAGCGGAGGCAACGAAGTTGGACAGAACAGCGGAGGCGGAGGCAATGAAGAAGGCGGAGACGGAGGCAATGAAGAAGGCGGAGGCGGAGGATAGAACAGCCCAGCGGCGGACGAAGTTGTTGGCGAAGAAGGCACTGTAGTGGAAGTCGGTGGAACTTCCGCTAGACCTTCCGCGACAGGAGGTACTGAATACCTCAGCGGTTCGGTGGACGAGAGGGAGATACGTCCTGAACTAGTGCAGATCATGGAGCATGATGATGCCGTTGCTAGAGAGGAACAGGCGAATGTCGAAGACGGTAGCAGCGAAGAGGACGAAGATGAGGATGAAGAAGGAGGCGTCGATCCGATTCCTAGTATGTGGAATCTTGACATGTCCAGCAGAATGAATCTCGAGGGCGGAAGTCACGACAGGTATCCGTACAAACCCAACGAGATTGTCCAAGGCGCATTCTACAACACGAAGAAAGAGGTGAAAGAGGCGGTGAAGCTTTGGGCGATGTCGACACAGAGGACATTTGGAGTGCAGAAAAGTTGCAGGGATCAGTACTCAGTGAAGTGCAAGTCTGCTGGGTGTGAGGGCAACGTGCATGCGTCCCTAAGAAAGTATGAAGTGCAGTGGGTCATACGACGGGTGGTGCCGCATACATGTGTGATAAGCGGAGTTCCTGACACCCATCGGAATATCAGTGCTGAACTCGTGGCTGGGTTGATGTATCACGAGATAGTGAAGAATGTCTGCATTCCAACACAGTTCATACAGACATCTATAGAGAGCAAATACCAGTATAGCATAAGTTATTCCATGGCATGGAGGGCAAAGCAGATCGCACTGGAGCGGCGGTTCGGGACATTCATCGATTCATACCACAATTTGCCATATCTTCTGGACACACTGGGCCAGAGGAACGACGGGACATTTGTTGGCCGTCTCTTGTTGCCATCTCCGGACATGCCTGAAAAACTTATGTTGAATGGTGCTTTCTGGTGCTTTGGCCCGTGCGCAGAAGCGTTCAGACATATTCGGCCTGTTATTTGTATTGATGGGACATTCATGACAGGCTAGCTGAAGGGGACACTCTTTACCTCAATTGGGGGCAGACGGAAATGATCAGTTAGTGCCACTTGCAATGGGTTTCGCTGATTGCGAGAGCTACGACAACTGGATGTGGTTCCTTCAGTGTCTGAAGCAAGGTCTTGTGAAGGATCGACCAAACGTGTGTGTTATTCATGATCGGCATGCCGGGCTGCTGCTAGCAATTCGCCATCTGCAGCAGGGAGCGGCGAAGACTCCGGAGGGGGAAGATTTGCCAGAAGAATGCAGTTGGTACGACATCCGGAGTAGGTGGTGCACCCGTCACTTAGCGGCCAATTTCTATCGCCAGTTCAAGAACAAGCAGTTGATGAACCTCTTCAAAATGTTATGCAAACAGAACCAGTATCGGAAGTTTGACGAGTACTGGAGGAGACTGGACGAGTTCACGAAGAAGGAGGTTAGACAACGTAACCCTGGGGAGGTAATGTGGCGCCCCCGGTTTTTAAGCCGGGAACTTCCTCGTGATTACTGTACCGGTCCCTGGATCAGTAGCCGATACACACGAGTTAACCTGTATATCATTGTCATACACGCGTAAATAATTAAATAGACCGTAAAGGTCGATAATCTGATACCTGTAGCCCATGGCTATAATCTTGCAGCGGAAATCCAGCGGAATGTGGCCCATCAGTATACCATACCCGACAGGCAACTGACTGGGATTACGCCCTAGCGTTCGCGTCTGTAATCTTATCTTCAGAACTGATGTCTTTTTCGTCTGGCCAAATCAACAAGCCAGGTGAGTACATTGAATGTACTCGCAAGCTATTCCCACAGGAAGGAGTATACGGAAAATAATTCATGCAGAGGATAAACAAGGAATAGCTCTACTCTAAGCTGATTAATGTGCGGAAAAGTAAGTGCATAATTTAAATACTTGGATAGTAGATTCAAAAGCAATTTAGTAAAACTGTTTAAAGTAAAATGAACAGAATCCTCCCGAGGTAGACCCGGCTATCTCCTTACAATCCTCGAGACAGCTCAGACCATATTACCCTGGCAACATGTCTAGCTTCTCGGTACCACACTCGACTGACACTATCCTGGATAGCTCAGTGAGTGCCCCTGGCTCAGCTCGTGTATCCCGGATCACACGGCTAGCCTACTCCTCCGGCAATTCCTTGCTACCAACCTGTAGCGTAAATTGCCCTCTGTGGACACATCATGCCCACGTCCTTAATCCCTTTTCCCATGCTTTCACAAACAACACTTAGTCTAACCAGTGTGTGGCCTTGCCAGTTCATGTCCATAACCGAGGACGCGGCTATTCGAATAGTTTTTAACACTCTGCAGAGGTTGTACGGCTTTACCCACAAGATGTAGTTCCCCCTGGGCATGCTACGCGTCGCATGTGTCCAGGGCTTGTACAACGAGACCTTCGCCCGCTTCCATACCAGAGTTGGACCCGCTAGGTGAATACCCAAGTTTGCATGTCCTGGATATCAAATTGGGGCTCTCCACCTTTGTGTCGTATCAGCACCTCCCGCCTGGCGTAGGTGGATCCTCTAGGACTTAAAACACCTAGCACTAACTCCCTACTTCCCACGGGTCCAAACCCTAATACTTGCCGGGGTACTAAGCCAAGTCCTTCCCATAAAGGACATGTGGACGTACGGTAACGGAACCGGTTTAGCGCACTTAGGCTCGGTCCTTAACTGATTCGAGTAGGACTCCATTTCCCGACCCCATGACGTCTCGGACGATCATGGCTCCAACCAATGTTCTACATCCCCGAACATCACTTAACATTCCTACCCGAATCCAAATCATCTCCTCTTTTCTTTTGATTTGTGATAAACATTTATTTGTGAAAGTCACCTCGGACAGCATATGCCATCCGAGGGTTTGTTTTCCCATATCCCAACAGGATGTTTAAAACTTGGTTTTTGACTATAGCAGGGCTAAGCATGGTTAACACCTATAACCTTAATTATTCGACGGTCGAGAGTCGACCGCTGAATATACCTAGGGTTACAAGGAAGGATATTCGGACCTAGGTATCTTGCAACTAATGGGTATAACTACCTCTACATAAAATATCGATATTAAACACATAGCATGCAGAGTTCGTAAACAAAATATTCATAACTTTGCATATATGGGATTTTGACATGATCGAGGTGGGAATGCTTGCCTGGCAAATTTTGTTCTTGCTCCGAACGCGAGGGCGATGCCGGGTCTTCCTGGCGTACGTGTGTCGCTCCGTTAACTACGCGTCGGGTAAAAGCAACGAATAAGAAACGAGCAACACTTCAATAAAACTAAACAACATGCGAAACAAAAACACCTGACGAACTAATATGGTTTTCGGGACGATCGGAAGAGGGTCTAATTAGGGTTTCACACAGAACTTGCCGGACGGCGATTAGGGGTGGAGGTGCATATACCTGGGGTTAAGCTAAATGGTTTGACTCCAGGTTTTTGTGGTTTTAGGTCTACGGAGACAAAGAACAATTCTGACGATGGGTATATGCGGAGGTGTCACATAAAATGACGGCGCCATGGTTAAGGGAAGCTGTATGCATAAATGGTTCATGTTACTAGTCATCTGCTTCCAGGGTCATCGAGTTTTGTAAACATTCTAGATATACATATATGCTGGTCAGGGAGAAGGATTTGTTTCGGGGATTTAGACATTAGTATATATATACATGCTTGTATTGTAGATATTAGAATAAAAAAGAATGGCCCTATCCTTACTTATACCATTTTGGTTTGAGTAGCTTTTGAAATTTTAGCAAGTACTTGAATGAAAACTTAGTGTTTAACCTGGACTCGTTCTGGAATCGGTTCACTGAGCTTTTATGCCCTTAGATGACCCAGTGATAGCTAAATCTGAAACAAGGGCTGGCGTTAATGAGCTCCCGACAGCCAAAATACGTTTTAACAGCTAACGGCGGGCGGGCGGATGCATGAGCTTTTAATTAATCGGGTGTGGGGGTTCCGGCAGGGCAAAATAAATGTGCTTTTACCCGGGGAGAACAGCAGCTCGGCCGGGTTGTTCCTTGGGCGTTCAGCTCAAGCAAGTGGCGGCGGCGCTCCGGACCGGCTGTCGGCAGCGGCTAGGGAACCAGGGGAGGGAGTCTTGGGCAGGCGGTGAGGGAAGCTCTGGTGGCGGCCTGGATCTGAACGGGCGGTTCACCGGGGAGGAGCTTGGCGGCGCGATTTGACTTGCCCGGCTGCTTGTGGAGGCGGGAACGGCGGCGAGGAATGCCAAGAGATGTGGCGGCGCGCCCGGATGGTCTGGTGCTGGGGAGCTCGCGGAACCGGCGGCGAGGGAAATTCGTCCTTGGGCCGGCGGCGTAGATCTGGCACGGCGACGTTGCTCGGTCCGGGGAAATGGCGGCGTCTGGCTCAGTAGGGGAGAACTAGCTCGGGTGGAAGCTAATGGAGTTGGGGCTCGGATTGGGGAACTGGTAGCTGGAGCTAGAGGAAGGCGGGGTGGCGACTTGGTTGCTGGATGGAGCTCGAGCTGCCCATTTTTATAGCGTGGCGGCGCGGCAAGCTGGCCGTGGATGAGCTAGCTCGGAGATGGCCCTGGCTATGGCGATGCAACAGAAAGCTACGAGGAGGGTGCTGTGAGTGCACTGGCTAAACAGAGGTCGCCTCACATGTCACGTATTTGGCACTGGAGAAGGTTGGGACATGCACGCAAAGGGGCACGAAGGTCGCTCCTTGCCACTGGTGTTGGAGCAAAACGTACTTGAGTGACCAGCGAAGTTAGGCACCGCTCGGTACGTTGGGTGCTGTAAATTTTGTGGGAATCAGTGCATGGCATGCTGGGGAATCCGCGCATAGAAATTGGAATGTGATAGCCAGAGGAAACGTGTGGTTTTAATCTTGCTGGGACTGCTGGGGAGAGTCCCTACGAGGCTGACGATGGGTTTTTAGTTGAGGTCGGACACGTTACGATGCAACGGTAGATTTTTGGACCTTGTTTTAATTGGTCGCAGCTAAAAGCTAATTTTAATTCTAATGGTTTAAATGGGACGGGGAGGGATCGAGGGCTGGAAGGGGTTCCGGGTGTGCGGCAAGGGATGGAGGGTATATGGGATCCTCGGTGGATTATCCATCTCGACTTAGGGTCGATTGGTGGTGAGGTACCGCAGGTGCTCCGATGAATACGGTGCATGCGACATTTTAAGATATTCACCGATTCAGGGTTTTATCGGCTGGAGTGCGTGTGTACATATACACTTGGAGTTCTAGCACATATAGGGTGGCGACGCAGATAGAATGGACACAAGAGGTCGTGGTAGGTCAGGGTTTGAGGAAAACACTGATATGCTCACGTATACGTGTAGAGTTGCGGTAGAGAAAATGTCGACGCGGTGTTGCCGCGGTAGGAGAAAGACTTGCCGCGGTAGGAGCTTGTCGCGACAGGAATGGCTTGTTGCGACAGAAAAGAATAACAACGGCGGGGGCAGAGGCCGTGCCGCGGCAGAGGAAACGGGCAGTGGTCGCTGCCGTGGCAAGAGCGTGGCAGCGGCATTGGCTGCCTTGGGCTGACGCGGCGGAGCAAACTGGCTGCGACGGCGGCTTCAGGCTGTCGCGGCAGGGACGCGAGGGCGAATGGTTTTGACATTAAGCTTTATCGATGCACGTCGGTTAGCGTTATCTAACCAAAAAGTTTTTGAAAGCCCTAATCTTCGGGTTTTGGAATTTCGGGACGTTACAGATAACACACAGGCTTTGTGATCTTCTGGGATTTGACGAACCAAACACTAGGAGGAAGGCATCAAGCAGGGTGAAGTGCTTCTCGGATTGGATAAGTAAGGAACCACTTGAGCAGTGGTCGCTCCTCCATGACACAGACGACGCTAGATATGGGATCATGACTAGCAATCTTGCTGAGGTTTACAATTTTGTTCTCAGGGGGTACGACGTTTACCCCTGGTTGCCATCGTGGAGGGTTCGCTTCACGGCACAATGAGGTACTTTCAGGAGAGGCGTGCAAAGGCTGTACTGCATATGGAAAAATTCGGTGGAACACCTTACTGTGCTAAGACTATGTTGTACATGGAGGAGAAGGCCAAGAAGGCGCAAATGCACAAGGCCAGACGCACGGGTAATGTGCAACGTAGGTTCGAGGTATGTTTGAAGCAGAAGAGCGGATTCGGGGTTTGCGCACAGGAGATTACTCAGGAGGTTACTTTCCATATGCAACCGAATATCTCTGCTACGTGTACGTGCAACAAGCCTATGCTTCTTCACAAGCCTTGCTCTCACGTCCTTGCTGCGGCTGCCAAGACGAAGATGGACACGAGGCCGTTCGTGTCGTACTACTTCACAAAGGAGGCTGTCCGTGATACCTAGACAGGGGAGCTGTATGGTTTCCGTGTGGTGGATAATTTCACGCACGTACCTCCAGGCGAACAGTTCTATGTCTCCGATTTTAGCCTCCTCCGAGCTTCTGTGGGATGACGCCAGACTCGCCGTATTCATAACACCATGGACGAGGCGGAGGCTGGTGGACCAACCAAATAGTGCAGCTATTGCAAGAAATTCGGCCACCGCATGAAGACATGTCCGAAGATGAAAGATGACAAAAAAAGACGGGAGGAGGAGGCGGGGGCTAGTGCTGCCTCTGGGTCAGGCCATTAGTACTATTTCTCGCACTCTTTGTATCATGTAATTTGCTAGTGCATTCGAACGTCGTGTCGTATTTACTTCGTGTACTCCATGTGATTCGTGTACTTCGTGGACTGTTGACCTCGTGTAATTCGTGTATTTCATGTATTCGTGCTACATCTACTTCGTATGCTGCATGTATTTCATGAACTTATGTTGATTTATTCGTGTTATATTTACTTCGTGTTACTTCAATCTTTTTTGTATCGCATGAACAGTTATGGCTCGCTTCGAGCTGATAGATGAGCGAGAGGACCGAGAGCACCGGTCTAGGCTGCTGGCTTCAGGAGACCGTGATCTCGGAGTGTTCCGTACTCGTACACCCGATCACGCGTGGAGGATTCATGAGTCGTGGATCGAGAGGTACATTATTTGGTTCTATCTATATCATCGTGTTTCAGTACTAACTGGACCTTTTTTGTGATCTGACAGGCTCGCGTGGTCTGGTTTACTACCACTCGCACGGATGGTCGAGGCGGTGGGCGACGAGGACGGCGGATAGCCGGCTGCTGGAGTGGGTCGCTCCAGGAGGTTTCCTTTCGATGCCTCCTTGCTGACCGCACTTGTGGACAGGTGGCGGCCCGAGACCCACACCTTCCACTTTGCCTGGGGGGAGATGACGGTCACGCTGCAGGACGTCGCCTGCCTACTTGGCTTACCAGTGGCTGGAGCAGCGGTGGGTCCGCTGCAGGCTCCTGCTGACTGGCTTGTCTCACTGGCGGACAGGTTTGGCGCAGCTCTACCACCTGGGCCACCGGAGGTTGAGGTGGCAAGGGCCGGCCAGAAGCACGGTCCCAGGTTGATGTGGCTTCGTCAGTTTGAGGTACGTATGTCATTTAATGATGTTCGACATATTCGTGCAGCAATCATCATATTTCTGTTATCTGACATATTCGTGCAGCTGGGGGCACTGGAGCACAGATTTCAGGGAGACCTTGACGTGTACCAGCTGAACCGGGGACTTGAGGCGTACGTGCTCTGGCTGCTTGGGTACGTGATGTTCACGAGTGCCCACGGAGACAGCGTGGACGCTCACTACATCGGCGTAGCACGGCAGATCGCAGATGCTGAGTCGGAGGATCAGCTCCCTCCCACGAGCTGGGGGTCTGCGGTGCTTGCGGGCTTGTACCGAGCGCTCTGCGGCGCATGCAAGGGGAGGTTGGCCAACGCCAATCTCATAGGGTGCCCGCTTCTTCTCCAGCTGTGGTCGTTCGAGCGCTTCCCGGTCGGCCGACCATGGGTCGACGACTCAGCTTACGGCGCGGAGTTCTACCGTGGAGGAGGGCCCCAGTTGTTGGAGGACGGACCGACTTTCGGGTCCATGTGGACAAGAAGAACAGTGAGTTACTTTGTCTCCTCCTCAGCTTGTATTTGCTTATAATGTTTGTACCTTAGTTCGTAAGTTCATTGACTATGACTCTCATATGACGTACTTCTTGCAGCCTCAGTGGGTGAGGGCACAGGTACGAGGCTGTTACCTCTCTTTCACGGAGCAGTTCCAGCACCTCCCTGCGCAGAGCGTCATTTGGGAGCCGTACTCCCCTGATGCGTTGGCGTGACGTGCACCGCACCGGGGGATGTCTTCACTGTGCCGGCGGGACGAGACCTACTGGAGGACCACTTCGAAGATTGTCTTCGACATCTTCGTGGAGGACCACTCACCACACCGTGTGATGAGGCAGTTTGGCTTGTACCAGCAGTACCCGCCTCCCCACGTACCACTCGTCGAGCCGAACGCACACACGTAAGTCAAGTTTTAGAATTCGATATAGATTTCGAATGGCTATTCCTTTTACGAGATACAAATTTATTACGTAAACAGGTGGACTCGCAAGGGAGGGGGTACTAGGGAGACACGGTGGGCCTCACGGATGGCCCCTTTTGTTGCCGCGTGGAACGCTGCTCTGAACAGCGTCCTGCCCGAGGAGCGACCATTCAGGTACGCGGACTTCGACGCGTACTTGCAGTGGTACTTGCCACGTACACGCGTCCACCTTATTCGTGGAAGCGAGGACCTTGAGGAGGCGGCGGCACAGACGACAGACATGTACCCGATCCTCGCGGCTGAAACTCTAGATTTGGCGGTTAGTGAATTTCGTGCTCCACTTCTCCGTGTCTATTTGTGTACTACTTACATGCGCATCTATGATTCTCACTTTTCAGGGACAGTGGGCGACATCGGCGAACACGGAGGTGACAAGACTTCTGCAGCGTCACCCACCCGGCAGCGATGACCACGCAGGCTTGTCCAGGGTCGCGGATTTTACTAGGAGGATCATGGACGTATTCAGGTGCACGCGCACGGACGACGTCGTTGCCGGGGCTAGCTCAAGCCGGGGAGCACAGAGACCACCGCGTCCTTCACAGACGAGGCACCGTCAGCCTCCTACCTCCCAACCGCCGGGGCCCACAAAGGCGGGTGGTTCTGCGTGGCAGCAGAGTGCGGCCCCATTCTCCATGAGTGCACAAGGTAAAAAAATTCTCGTCTCGTACGAACCATTATTCCTTACGTTGCTGTGCTCACTAATTCCGGTTATATGCAGGTCACATGCCGCTTGACGTGCCAGGTAGTCCGTTTGACTACATCCTCAACAGCCCCGACACTCAGGGCTTCAGCTTTCACGACGACGACGAGGCGGCCGAGTTGACTCCACGTGGGCAGTTCGGCACGACGCAGCAGACTCAGCCACCAGCGCCCACGCAGGATACACAGGCTGACCCGACACTTCCGGTGGGCAGGGCTCCTAGGGCGGGAGCGGGGCAGCCTAGGCAGAGGTACTCACCGTCGCTGATCAGGAAGAGGCGACAACGAGACTAGGCGTCCATGACTTTAGTACTGTATTACATTATATTCTATCAGCACTTCGTATTTCGAGTGTCATTAGTTCTACTGAATTGCATGGAACACTCTGTTTATTTCTTCGAACTATAGAGTTCGATACATCGTTAGCACTACGCATGGCGTGACAACACGGTACGATAACATTCGCATACAGCCAAACAACCTAATAGAATATTGAAATAACTACTCAGGGCCTTTCGGATATTTTCCCTTCCTCATACGACGAGCATGAGCTTCCTCCCCTTCTTCCTTCGCGCGACGTGCCATCTCGCGCTTCCTCGCCCTTTCGGCCTCACGTGTCTCCGCAGCTCGACGTTCCGCCTCCTCCTTTTCTTTGCGTTGCATCTCCTGCCAACGCTTTCTCTTCTCCTCCTCCTCTGCCTCGTGCATGCGTTCCTGAATCCGACCTCGAGCACAGTCAACCTTCCACATGAGTTCTTCCTCATCCTCTTTCGATTGGGTAACGTCCAGCCACTGTATGTAGTCACATATAGTAGGTGGAGACTGCAAGCAAACGACTGTTACCATAGTATTGCATCGTGTTAAAAATGCGGGTATGTGCGAGTTTTACCCTTTCACGCCGTCTGGACATGCCAAACTTCAGTGGCTCTTCGTCGTAGTTAGCACACATGAAGAACCTTCTTCCGTACGTGTACGAGAACTCATCCGACTTCATCAATCTGCACGGATCTTGGCACCAGCAAATGGGAACTTCGACACCTGCGGGCAAGTCGGCAACCATCTTCTGCTTCGGCATCTCGTCAGCACCAGATGAGGTCATTCCTGCTATTTTGGAATACGCCATAGTTACTATTTTTATGAAACTAAACAAAATAATAACGCAACTATTTACCTCACACCGCCCGAACTTTAATGTCCCTTCTCTCCCTCTTACCACTTCCGAGAGCTTATTTCTTCTCACCTCGCTCCCAAACCCTAATCCCTCTCCCTCTCTTCTCTGTATCGATTTTTCAATTTTCCATGGATTGGTGGGAGGCAGAGACAGGTGAGGGCTGAATAAATAGAGAGCGGGCATGAGGCGGGCAGGAGAGCGGGCAGGAGGCGGGCAGGAGAGCGGGCAGGAGGCTTAGGATTCTCACTTCACAGGCAGGAGGCGACCTAAAGCTTCACGGGCGACAAAAGGGACGCTGGAGGGGGGCCAGGTGGGGCAGGGCCACTTTCGGCGCGAAATCGCCACTAGCCGTGGCAATTAGGAGAAATCGTCATGACTCGTGGCGATTAGAAGAAATCGCCATGGCTGGTGGCGATTAGGTCCAAACGCCATGGCCCATGGCGATTCAGTATTGAATCGGCGGGTGCGCTGGCGGTAGAGGGAAATCGCCACAAGCCGTGGCGATTAGTCCGAAATCGCCACGACCCGTGGCGATTGAAGCCATTTTTGTAATTTTTTCAGTCGCCGTAGTATTTCTGAAATTTCTGAAAAAAAAATAATATTTAAAAAAAAACTCAGTGCAATTGCATGCACCATGCACGAGCACATCAGATGCATGATACATACAAGATGGCTCTTGCATGTGAACGGTGACAGGGACTTGGCGATGTATGTGGCGTCTTCTGCGGCAAATCGGCGTCGCCTACGCGGTCTGCAGCCTTGACAGCAGCTTGGGCGGCGGGTGAAATGGCCGGACTGAGTCCAGAGTGGGGCCGCACGACCGACGGGTCGGCCGGGTGAGCAAAACCAATCTATGATCAACGAAAGTTCGATCTTTGCGGTTGGAGAGAACAACCGATCCAATGTCATCGGAGCTGAAAAACGAAAATCATGTCAGCTAGAGAACACATCTAGCTTAGACACGGGTATAATGATCGGTCACAGAAACCTAACATAAGAATTCACAGCCCGTGGAATAGATCATGCAAATTAGGTCATCTCGCATGGACGGCACGGCACGGAAGCTGGTGGCAGCTAGGTATATGATCTTCCACTCTAATACATGTAAAACGGTGAATATGCTGCCGTGGATATTTTGTATTCAGCCCCGTGGGGGTTTATATCGAGTACAAATATGACGTCGTTGGAGCACAAGTCAACCTAGTGATGATAAGACCGATCCATGGGTTTACAATCATAACAAATCCTATCTTTCGGTAACAACCGTTTATTCAAAGCAAAACAAAAGCATATATCCGAACTTCGAGTACAGAGTATTACCGGAGACACAGTGGGTATAGCTTTAAGACTCCATACATGTCGCATGCAAGATTTAGAAAAAATTTATGTATATTACTCTCACGATTTGCAAATGTTAATCACTTCGGGACCAAGTGCATACTCCCTACGTGTTATAATTCATGCCATTTTGGATATTGACATGGTGTACAAGGTTACAATTTGATCATCCATTTTTATGAAATTATGTTTCTTCAGATAAAAATAAGTAGACATTATGAAAATATATTTCATGATTGATCTAGTATTATTAATTTGGTTTTGTAGTTATTGATAAATTTTTCTATACTAATGGTTGTTAGGAGTAGATATTAAAATGACATATATTATAATATAGAGCTCAGTACTATTTCATGGATGAAACAAGATCTCCGGTATACTATAGGCGCATTTTCATGATTTACCGTGGAATAAAGAAATGACAAAATTGCACGACTCATGAACAAATAAAGTGATCGAGCATTCGTACACAAGGAGTAGTAAGAAACCCAAACGTCAACCCATCATCAATCCTCGTTTTGAAAAAAAAACTGCACAAGCGCATTTTGGATGATTTACCACGGAATAAAGAAGTGACAAAATTGCACGATTCATGAACAAATAAAGTGATCGAGCATTCGTAAACAAGGAGCAGTAAGAAACCCAAAAGTCAACCCATCATCAATCGTCGTTTGAAAAAAAAACAGCATCAATCGCACATTAAACAACTAGGCATCAAAGTGTCATGACCCTAGATTGGTCCTGATGTGCTTCCTCGGATTAATCATTAGAATCATCAGGTATTTGATTCGACCAATTCTACATGGAAAAACTAAACATTGTTAGAAACATCTCGAATAACAGGACAAAAAAGGATAGAGGTTTTTTTTTATCTAGGTCCAGCAGCACCACTGCTCGTTGCCGTCAGATTCATTCTGATTAGTATGGGGATCGGAGCCTGGTTATTAGCAGGGGAGGCAATTAGCGGTATAGAAACAGTAACCAATCCTACAGCCCGCAGGAGCATAATTTTTAAATGTAACTGGGCTGCACGGCAATCGACTGGGTACAGTACGCTCCGCAAGGCCCAAGCTCCAAATCCAGTCTACAGACAAACTTAGTTGCTTATGTATTAAAAAAGACCTAGACGCCTTAGAGCATCTCCAATAGTAGACAACAAGGTTGCACAAAACCCTCTCCTTGCGCAAAACCCTCTCCTTGCGCCGGTCGCCACTCCGGCACCGGCGGCCACCTGCTCCCGCCTCGCGCCACTCCGGCGCCTGCGCGGCCACCCTCCCGCGGCCATGGCCAGTCAATTGTAGTTCTCGGACTCCGCCGCCTCTAGCTCCCTCCTGTGCCCGGCATCTCCTTGCCCTCCTGCACCGCGTCCTTCCCCCGTCCGGGCCCCCCCGGTCACCGTGCGGTCCATTGTCGTGGGCCCTATCTTGGGTCCTGCACCGGAGGGCGTCGCCCATGATGGCCAGCTCTCAGCACCCGGCGATGGTTGGCAAGTGAAGAGGAATAGGCGGGAGCGCCGCCCCCGCGCACCCTACCCTAGGCCGGCGGTGCTTCCCACGTCCTGTCCGCCCGCCAACCGCATTCCGGCGGAGCTGCATGGCTGCTGCTACAACTGCGGAGGGGCGGATTACATCTCGCGGCACTGCGTCAACCCAACCAAGTGCGTGCGCTGTGGCGGTGTGGGGCACATCTCGCGTGGATGTTTGCGCCCGCGTAGCTCGTCTCCGTCCTCCTCGCCCCGTCCGGAGCCGGCACTGCGCCCCTGGATCGCCCCGGCGGGTTCGGGCTCTCCCCCTCCACCCCCTCCTGGTCCCCCGCCCCCTGGTGCGGTGCGCCTTGCACGCTTGGGCACGCTCCCGCCGCTGCCCCCGGGCCCTCCGCCGCCTGGTGCGGTTCGTCTCGGGCGCTCCTGGAGCCGTGTGGTGAGCGAGGGTTCGGCGGACAGTGTTGCCGGGCCTTCGTTCAGTGTGCCTTTTGCGGCATCGGTGGGCGTCTCAGAGACGCCAGCGCCGGGGGAGGCTGAGCCCACGCACTGCTTCCTCGAGGCGTCGGATGAGCTCGTACAGATGGAGGCGGAGTTGTCTCGTGCTGTGGTGCTTACCGTTCTGGGCACCAGGCCGATGGTGGATCTTGCAGATGCCGCGAGGGTGCTTCACGCTGAATTCGGCATCGGCCCACTCGACATGTCCATCCGAGCTTTCTATCCGGAGGACTTCCTCGTGCTATGCAGGACCAAGGAGATTCGGGATCGCATGGTGGACAGGGAGCGTGTCTCCTCGTCATGGTTCACCCTTTCCCTCCGGCCGTGGTTGCGGCAAGCTCAGGCGATGGGCGCTTCTCTGCCTCATCTCGTGATGCTGGATCTGGTGGGCGTGCCGGCGCACGCGTGGACGCGCCGCTCGGCACTGGTGGTTCTGGAGGGTCTGGGCATCGTCGTGGATGTCGCCAGGCCGACTACGCGACGGGATGACATGTCCAAGTTCCGCGTCTAGCTACGCACGGCCTCGCCTGAGCTCATCCCGGATCGCAGGCTACTCTTCATTGAGGAACCGCCGGAGCGGCATCACGCAGACGCGGGTGGGCGCCGCTGCGACCTGTTGTGATACTTCGTGACCATCATCAAGGTGCCTGATGCGGGGGACGTGTCTTCATCGGCCCCTCGCCCGCCGGCTCCACCGCCTCCGCCCACCCCTCCCTTGCCGTCGGAGTCGAACGGGTCATCCTCTGGAGGGGCGCCCGATGAGGGCCATGGGGGTGGTCGCGCCGTGCCACCGCCGCTACCCCGGCCTCCGGCGAGGTCGCTGCCTCCTCGCCAGGCGCGTGGGGTCCCTCGTCAGCACGTGGAGAGGCCCCGAATTCAAACGAGGTCGTTGGCGGGACCTGATAGCCTGGCAGCTGCCGCTCTGTCGGCTTCTGCGGTCCAGACGGGTCAATACCCGTCCCAGCATCCTTCTCTGGTGGAAAGCGCAATCCGGCCAGCCCCATCTCGCCACGTGCCCGATTCCTCTGCTGCGGGCGCAGCCTTGGGGGAAGTCGGACCAGTCGATGCCTCTCTTTTGGTGTCTTCCTGTGCGTCAGCGCGCCTTCCGGTGGTGGATGTGGGTCTGGCGCTGTCCTCGGCTTGGGCAGATGCTGCCTCTCCTGCTTCTGTCTGTCTGCATGCGTGGAGGCAGCAGGACACACCGTCTGATCGCAGCGGAGTTCGAGGAGGATCTCCTCGGGCAACCAGGCAGTTCGTGGAGAATCCCGAGGCACTTCGGTGGGGGCGCCTGTGGGGCTCTCGCCCTTTGGTGAGGAGCTCGTGGCAGGCTCTAATTGCTCGGCAGGTGAAGCGGACATGCAGCGACAAATCATTGAGGATCAGGACGTGGAACGCTCACGCGATCGTACGCTGCATGGCGGGGACGCACCCTTGGGCCCTGCGCTGCATGGAGGGGACACCGGCTCATTGGCAGAGCGCACCTCTCCGGCGTCCTGCGTGGAGCGTTTTCGATCGGGTGTGCGTAAGGATCTCACCCATATCCTCTTGCGTCCCGCGGCACGTGTATGTAAGAGGAGGAACCAGATCCCGGAGGGCTTTACCCCAAGACGGAGTATGCGGGTTGCGCGTCGCAAAGGAGGTTCCTCGGGTATCCCGCCACAGCAGCGGGTTCTCATCACACGCCTTGGTCTGGTGCATGAAAATGAGCAGATTGGAGAGGAGGCATTACATGCATACGTGGAGCTCTTCTCACGGCCTTTGTCCTCCTCACAGATTGCTGCTATACTTGCACTGTTTGGATGGGAACCGACAGCTCTTTCAGCCGTGGAACCGGCACAGGATATGGAGGAGGCATGAGCGCACGCATCTGCAGGCGGTCTGGTGGATGGGCTGATGGCTTCACAACCCCAAAAGCTACTCGTGTGGAACGTCCGCGGACTGAACGCGCTGACGCGCCGTAGTGCTGTTTACCAGCTAGTGACCTCGGTTTGCCCTAGCATGGTGTGTATGCAGGAGACTAAACTAGAGACTGTTTCTCCGCTAATCGTAAGGCAATGCCTGGGTAATAAATTGGATGAGTTCATGTACTTGCCGGCAGCGGGGACTCATGGGGGAATCATCCTGGCTTGGGACTCAACACTCGCCACGCTCTCGAACACTCATGTAACTGCTCATACGATCACGGCTCTTGTCAAACCCGTGGATGGACCGGAGTGGTGGATCACGGGGGTCTATGGCCCGCAGTTGGATCAGGAGAAAATCAATTTTCTCTGAGAACTTCAAGAGGTCCGGGACCTGCACGTGGGCCCATGGGCAGTTGTGGGGAACTTTAACCTCATATTGGACTCGGCAGACAAGAGTAATGAAAATCTCAATAGGTGGATGATGGCTAGGTTCCGTAGGACGCTAAGCTCGCTCGAACTCAGGGGGATTTACCTGAATGGCCGCAGGTATACGTGGTCAAATGAACATGAGCACGCCACTCTGGCGCAGTTGGATCGTGTCTTCGCATCGAGCTCTTGGGAATCGTTGTTCCCCTCTTGCTTTCTCACAGCTCTTAGCACTGCCACATCGGATCATTGTCCCCTACTGCTGGACTTTGATGCAAACCTACGCCTGGGTACGCGCTTTCGCTTTGAGAGCTTTTGGCCCAAGGCGGCGGGATTCTGGGAGGTGGTGGATATGGCTTGGCTCTCTGTTCCCTCTGGGGGGAACCCATTCAAAGTACTACACGCCAAGCTCGGGGCTACGGCCAATGCGTTGTCGCGGTGGAGCGGCAAGTGGATTGGCAACATCAAGCTACAGATTTTGGTCGCTCTTGAGGTAGTCCACAGGTTGGACGTTGCTATGGAGTTCAGGGCACTCTCTAGGGAGGAATTGATGCTTCGCAGGATTCTCAAAGGAAAACTGCTTGGGCTTAGCTTCCTGGAGTGGATGATCGCGCGACAGCGCTCACGTCTCTTGTGGCTGAAAGAGGGGGACACCAACACGCGTTTCTTTCATCAGCACGCCAGTCACAGGCGCCGGCAAAACACAATCACTCTGCTGCAAGTGGACGGCAACATCATTACAGGCCAGGAGCAACTAGCGGAGGCAGCGGACAACTTCTATTCTAATCTGTTGGGCTCTTCCAACGATCGCGAATACACTCTGGATCTGGATGCTTTAGATTTCCCTAGCACCAATCTGGAACACCTGGAGACGCCCATCATGGAAGATGAGGTATGGGCAGTGGTTAAGGCTATGCCGCCGGACAAAGTGCCTGGACCCGATGGGTTTACAGGTAGATTCTACATGGCGTGTTGGGGCACCATTAAAGCAGACCTGATGTGGGCAGTGGACAGCTTCTCGAGGGGTGACATGCGCGGGCTAGGCGCGATCAACACTGCATTGATAGCTTTGTTGCCCAAGAGGGATGGTGCAGCGGAGCTGCGGGATAACCGCCCGGTTAGTCTGGAGCATGGGGTTGTGAAGATTCTGTCCAAGGTATTGGCGAACCGTGTGGCCCCGGAGTTGCCCAATCTGGTGGGCATGCACCAGAGTGCGTTTGTGAGGGGTAGAGCATTGCATGATAATTTCATGCTGGTCCAAGGAACTGCCCGACGCCTGCACGCGCTGAAGGAACCGTCATGTCTAATTAAACTCGACATATCGAAAGCTTTTGATACGGTGGATTGGGCGTTTCTACTTCAAGTGATGCGAAAGATGGGGTTTGGACACATGTGGACTACGTGGATTTGTGGGCTTCTTTCGTCGGCATCCACGAGGGTGCTCATCAACGGCACGCCTGGGAGCAGTCTATATAGCGCCAGAGGCTTACGACAAGGGGATCCCCTCTCGCCCTTGCTCTTTATCTTAATCATGGAGGCGTTGCACCATCCGTTTCGCTACGCAGCGCAACATGGTATGCTAGCGCCACTGGGTAGTAGGGGCCTCTCTCACTGCCTCTCAATATTTGCTGACGACGTCATGATGTTCCTGAAGCCAACCGCGAGAGATGTCAGGATTTGCTTGGCCATCCTTGAGGACTTTGGTGTGGCGTCGGGTCTGTGCATAAATCCCCTAAAGTGCATTGCTCTCCCAATCCGATGTTCGCAGGAGCAGGAGGCACTGGTACGTGATGTGCTCGGCTGCCCCATTAGCACCTTCCCGTGTAGATACCTGGGACTGCCACTGTGTCTTCGGAAGCCCTCGGCAACACAGTTCCAGGCAATGGTGGAAGGGATCGCGTGTAAGTTGTCAACGTGGAGAGTCGCCTCCATGAATAAGGCAGGCCGTCTTGTGCTGGTACAATCTGTACTCTGTGCCATGCCGATTCACACGATGATGGCGCTGGATGTCCCACAGTGTTGGCAAGTATAGCGAAAATCTGTAGGAGATTCTTGTGGGCCGGTCGCTCGGACGCTCGCGATGGTAACTGTGCAGTTGCCTGGGAAGTCGTTTGCTCCCCGAAATGGGCAGGAGGGTTGGGTCTCCCCAATTTGCGCTAGCTAAATATTGCTTTGAGGGCTAGATGGCTGTGGCTGAAACGGTTTGACACATCGAGGCCGTGGGCGGAGTTTGAGATCAGCGTACCCCCTGAGTCTATTGCGGTATACCAAGCGGCAGTTTTTGTTGAGGTGGGCAACGGCAGATCGGCGTTTTTCTGGGAGGACAGGTGGCTAGAAGGCAGGAGGGTCTAGGATAGCATGGTATGATCCTGGGAAGTCGACGACCTCAAAGTTGAGGGTCTCGGTCCGGAAGTTGTCGGGAGTGCCAAAGGTAACGGGCAGGCTGACCTGCCCGAGTGGACTCGCCATCTTGCCGGGTATCACCCCGTGGAAGAGGGCACCAGTCGGCTTGATCTCGGATCGAGAAATCTTCATGTCGTCGAGGGTCTTGACGTAGAGGATGTTGAGACCACTCCCGCCGTCCATGAGGACCTTGGTGAGGCGGACGTCGCAAACGATCGGGTCTACCACCAAGGGGAATCGTCCCGGCTGGGGTATGTAGTCGGGGTGATCCACGCGTCCGAATGAAATCACGGACTCGGACCATCGCAGGTACTTGGGCACGGCCGGTTCCACTGCGTTGACCTCTCGATCAATGATCTTTTGGCGACGTTTGGACTCGTAGCCGTTTGGTCCGCCAAAGATCATCAAGCAAGCGGTCTCTTTCGGGAACTCGTCACCCTCGTCCTGAGGAGGTTCCTTTTTGCCCTTATTGGGGATGTGGGGTTTGTTCAAGTTCTTCAAGAGGTTGTAGTCGCGCGTCAGATGATTGGACTTTGGCCCATGGAAGTGACACGGCTGACTCATCATCTCTTCGAAGGTCGCGTTGGTGCGCTGAGGACGACGCGGCGGGGCGCGCTCGGTAGCAGCAACGAGATCTCCGCCTTTACGCTTCCGGTGCTTCTTTCTGGACGACTCGGGATGAGCGTCCCGACTGGGGGACTCGGACGCCTTGTCCTTGCCTCTTCCCTTGTCGTCCCGAGTAGCACTCCGGACAGCCTCTTCGCCGGTGGCGAAGTTATTGGCTATGTCAAAGAGCTCACGCGTAGTTTGAGGATTCTTGCGCGCTATCTTGTGGATAAGGTCGGTGCTCCGAACTCCCTTGGAGAAAGCGGTGATGACGTCGCCCTCTCGGACTTTGGGCAGAGAATTCTTCTTCTTGGAGAAGCGCTGGATGTACTCACGGAGAGTTTCATCCGCCTCTTGTGTACAACTGTGGAGATCCCACATGTTTCCGGGCCTGTTGTAAGTGCCCTAGAAGTTGTTCACAAAGAGGGTCTCGAGGTCGCTCCACGTCTGGATGCAACCCGGAGGTAAGCTGGTGAGCTAGGCTCTGGCCGAGTCGGCCAGGAACAGCGGCAAATAGTGGATCGTGACGTAATCATTCCCACCATTGGTTCTGCACGCCGTGTGATAGTCGGCCAACCAAATGTCCAGCCGAGTTTCACCAGTGTACTTGTCGATGCCGGTGACTCGGAATCTTAACGGGAAGATGACGCTGCGTATACGGGGGCCGAATGCTTTCGGACCCGAATACCCCATGCCGGAGGAAGTTGGCGAACGTCCCCGGCTGGTAGCGCCGCTGTCGTCGTGGCGGTCGCCGCGATCGTCCTTCCTGGAACCGTGATGAGCGCTCCTTTGATCGTCTGCGTGGTTCCTTGGTCTGAGTCGATCGCGGGCCGGTGTAGCCTGACGATCGTTTTTGTCCGCGTCCTGACGAGCGCGGTGTCTCGCAGCTATGGTGCCCCGGGCATCGCGATTGGGCCCGAGTCGGTTATGTACTGCTCCCGCCGGCTGATGTCGGTCGGGGCTCGCTCGTCGTCCACCCGTGTTTGATGGGCTTTTCGGCGGCGTGGAGCGCCGACTCCTTGCACCTGCTGAGGAGCCGGGATGACCTTCAGAAGCTTCGGTGTGCTGGAGGGCGGTTTCCTCTAGCAGAACGCGGAGTCGCCGAAGTTCGTCGTGCCCCGGGTTGCCCTCGGGGATCTCAATGGCGCGTGCTGCCATCGTGGCCGCGACGATGTTGTGACTTGGGAGGGGAAAGATCGGAACCCCTTCCCTTTCGTGCATGCGAAGCTCGTTGTGGACTTGGTGTCCACGAGCCCTCATGTCGTCGTTGCGTCGTTGATCGTCACGCTGGCGGGCGAGCCGAGTCTGCTGCTCGATCAATTCTTCCTCCTTGGCAAGGAGTCGAAGTCGGGTAGCCTCGAGCGCAGCCGGTGTTTGTTCCACGATGGGGACCTCTTGGCCATCGCGGTCATTTGGCGAGTTGGCGTTGGCCATGAAGACTTCCCGGGATGGATGGTGGCTGCCAGAGCTCTCATCCTCGTCCGAGTAATACTCGAAGACAGGGAGGAGAGAGTCAATAGCCCCCACCAGTCGGGATCCGAGTGCGAACTCATGCGCGACAAACGGATCTGGTGTCGGCGAAACCTCTTCCCTGGGGAGAGGGGCCGGAAGAGCGGGTTCAGGGGGAAGCCCGTGCTGAAGAGCTGATGAAGCCTCTGCCGACCGGGACGTCGCGGAGTAGCAGAGATGGAGCTGGCCGATCTTGTCGGCGATGAAGTCCAACCTTCCAAATTGGAAAAGTTGGCCGGGGTCCGGGACAGCGTTCTCGAAAGTGAATCTCATGATGCTTCCCGGGACAAAGACGTTGTTGTCGAAGCCCATCCTGACTCGTGCAGATGGATCTATGCACACGCCCCCTACCTGGCGCGCCAACTGTCGGAGTATTATTCCGGCAATACTTAATGTGGGGCGGTGTGAGCACAGCAAATCAGGATGGGTGCACATGGGAGACAAGATTTAGGCAGGTTCAGGCCCTCGCGGAGAGGTAATACCCTACGTCCTGTGTTTGGTGGCTGGTATTGCGTGTGTCCCGAGTGCCGCAAGCCCTAGAGAATCGATCTCAAGGGGGCTTGAGTTATGAAAAAATGGAGACTAGGTCAGATAGATTGGATCCCGATCGGAGGTCCCCTACCGGGCCTTATATAGCCGGCCGGGATAGGGTTACAGGAGTCTGGATCGGTTTAGCAGATTGATTTCCTATTCGGTTACAACAGATTCTGGGTAAGCCGGACTGGTAATAGTCCTTGTCATGTGCTTCACGTTGATGAGGCGCCCCCGTGTTGTAGTCGGACTCCGAGTAGTCGGCCCGGCCCATCCCGTGGCCGGGAGGCCGGATTCGTCCTCCTTGATGATACCCGGGTGCCATGTCACCATCAGTTGGGTCTCCCCAATTTGCGCTAGCTGAATATTGCTTTGAGGGCTAGATGGCTGTGGCTGAAACGGTTTGACACATCGAGGCCGTGGGCGGAGTTTGAGATCAGCGTACCCCCTGAGTCTATTGCGGTATACCAAGCGGCAGTTTTTGTTGAGGTGGGCAACGGCAGATCGGCGTTTTTCTGGGAGGACAGGTGGCTAGAAGGCAGGAGGGTCCAGGAGATCGCCCCCCGACTATATGGTCGCATCCGGCCTCGTACCCGTGCCACTAGGACTATTGCGGATGCTCTGGGTGGTGCGTGGCCGCGAGACGTCGGGCCGGACTTGGACGCTCAGGACATTGTGGAGTACCTGGATCTCTGGGAGTGTGTCTCTATGGTAACTCTTCATGAGGATGTGGAGGATACGGTGCGCTGGGCGTGGGAATCTTCTGGCACGTACTCTGTTAGATCGGCATATGCTATCCGGTTCGCTGGCCGGCAACCGAATCCCGCGGCGACTGTGATTTGGCAGTCTAGAGCTCCACTTAAATGCAGACTCTTCGCATGGTTCGCCTTCCGGAACAGGTGCTGGACCTCTGATAGGCTTGCCAGACGGGGATTGCCACACCAGGTTGCGTGCCCTCTTTGCGATCAGATGCCGGAAAGCATAGATCATCTCCTGGTGACTTGTGTGTTCGCACGTGCGGTCTGGCACACGGTGCTGTCAACTTGTGAGCGAGAAGAGTGGACACCTATGGCTACGGACTCCCTGATCGCTTGGTGTACGTCGCACAGGATACAACATCGTCTTCGGAAGGATTTTCACTCCCTGATCATATTGGTGATATGGGAGCTTTGGAAGCATCGTAATGCCATCGTTTTCAATAATGCTTCCCCGTCCGTGCCTCCCGTCCTCGGCAGCATATTGGAGGAGGGGCGAACTTGGCACATGGCCGGGCTGCTTCGTGGCGACCTACAAACGTTTTTTGCGGAGCTGTTTAGGCGGACTCGTAGCGAGTAGTTAGTTTGCGCATCCCTAATAGATAGGGCCTCGGGCCAGGCATGTAAAACCGTGGATGGGTTTCTCACCCTTTCTTCTATTAATATATGATACGCATGCTTACGCGTATTCTAGAAAAAAAATAGTAGAGAAGACAGCCTTCATTTATGCCTTTCACGTCATTTAGAGATAACAATAAAAACATGTTATACAATAGGTTATCTCTTGATACTATCTCTAGCAATTAATGCATGCATGAATATAGGATCAAAATTAAACTAAAAAATATGGATTTAAGGGAAGACATATTATACAATGGAGAAAATAGTGATCTCTTAGATGTGAAGAGATCATCCATTCACCAAGGAAAGGCAATCTTCTCTTTCTTTTCTCTCTCTCCTCTAACTCAACAAAAATCCTACTCCCTCCGTCCCAAAATATAAGTCGCGCACGCATTCCAAGATTTGCTATTAGACTTATAATATTTTGATTATGTGATACAAAAGTGATATTGTTATATTCGTTTTTAAAAGCACTTTCCAATGATGTCATTTTTGTATCATATAACTAATATATTATGAACCTAATTGTAAATCTTGAGATACGTGCGCGACTTATATTTTGGAATGGAGGGAGTATATGGCACCTCTAAGGCAAGGTTGACATTACCGTATTAGAGATGCCCTTACCAATTCCAAAGGCTGGTTAACGAGAATCTTGCAGTGTCTTAACTATCAACCACTAAACTCGTGTGTGGATCTCGAGGTGAATCAATGGTGGATGAATATGGAGCTGCTGGATTTAGGTTGCCACAGAAAAAAAAACAAACTAGTCGCCATCATACATCTTTGCGTTGTCGAGAACATAAAATAAGTGTAACTTGAATTAGTCAGAGAGATACATCACACCAAGCAATTAATCATACCTATGTAATATTAGGTAATCTGCAACGTATCCGCTAGCACGCTCCATGACACTACTACACATGGGTTCTCCCTGTTGGTAGACCGACATCCTTATTTCTTAGTTGTACAGGCTAATCATGACTCTAGACCATTCTAAGCAGCCATTTTTTAGTTATCAATCTAAGCAGCTATTTTGACTTTGGAAGGTGACATCGTTATTCCTTAGTTGTCATTCTAAGCAGCCATTTTGACTTAGGAATAGCTCACTTAATGAATTGGCCTTTAGGTGGACTGTCAGCTAACCAATGACACCTCGCAATATTCAAATATGACCCAGCTCCCTACATAAGTTGGTCGCCCGATGCACTGCAACCGCATCGTACTAAAAGCTCAAACATTAATTAGCAATGGCTTTTTCCAAGTCAGAAACTTTGCTGTGTGTCATATTGGTCTATCTTATTATCGTCTCGCAGTGCGTGTGTGCTGCCAGGGAGCTCGTTGAGACCGTGCATGGTAACTTCGCCTCTCTCTCGTCTCTAATCAATGTTTCCAACTTTCTAAATTTCCGAAAGGAAGGGGATATCAACCAATGAACCATATTTATATATAATGGTCATGTTAATTTTGCAGTTAACGGAGATGGCGTGAAGATTGACTCTAGAGGCTGGAAAGACGCTGGCGCCGTTCTCAGCTATAGTGGTGGTGGCTGGGGCGGGGGCGGGGGCGGAGGCGGGTATGGTAGGGGCAGCAGGGGCGGGGGCGGAGGCGGGTATGGTAGGGGCAGCAGGGGCGGGGGCTACTGATCCTATCGCCACCGTGGTGATACCCTATTTAATTTGCATAAGGATCAAGAGTACACCATCACATCGCGTGGAGCTTTATCTTTTTCAGTTTCATCGGAAGTGATCTGCTTCACGTACGATGGACCATAAATCTTACATATTTTTAATAATTAGTTTATTCTCTCCACAATAGCTTCAGGATCGGATTATCATTCGCAAGGTCGTTTGAAGGTGGAAGATGACAAGCCAGGTTACGTGTCACTACACAACAGATAAACCACAAAGAAGGGCCATTAGACAAAAGAATTCTTCAGCTGGATTTACATGATTTATATTTCAATGATATTGTTATTGTTTGTTTTGTTATTTTTCCGTTTTCTATTTGCCTGTTGTGTGTAGCCCATATTATACGATATGGACTTTTATGTGGGAATCAATGTAAATGACTTGTATTACAGCATTTGCCGTGTGTTTCTCTAGCAAACGCATATGGATATGTGATTAAACTCTGAGATTGCCTATTCCTAGGTCGTATGATATTTACTTAAATCCCTGTCACATTTCTCAGCTTTCAGGTCAATATCTAATCTTCATTATTCCACCTCACTCCAAATATAATCAATAAACAAAAAATTACACTAATATTTTGCTAAAATTGTACACTTTCAAAACGCAATTTTAGACACAATAATGAACGGTTTTAGATATATGAGATTTACGAAAATTGAATTAGCAAAACCGTTAAACTATCATGCATATTATCTGATTGCTTGGCAATTATCAAATACTCTCTCTGTTTCAAAATAGATGTGCTTTTAGGGTTGGGCACAACAATTAAAAGGCGTGAGTAAAATATCAATGTTGTCCTTGAATAAATAGATGTTCCATGCAAGTGCGTGCAGCAAGGTAGTAATTAGCTCTTTTCTTGATTGTATTGATGAAGGACAAAATAGGAACAAAAGGACTACAACTAAATTGAAATTGTAGAAGGACAAGTATTTGAGAAGCACCTGGACCTCAAAACTAGTCTGAGGCACCTTGTTACGATTACCAATTTCTATGAAATTGGAGGTGAAAGCCCCTTGATTCAAAAAAAGCTTCGCCACACGACACCGGAGATAAAAAAAAATGGAGAGCTTCAGATTCTAATACGTTGCCGCCACCACCTTCATTACCATCGTCTTGCTTCATTATCTCCTGTTTTCATTAGGACGAGAAGCATGAAGCGGCGACAGCTACCATCTGGCCCGGCCTTCGTGGTCCCATTCATAGACCACCTCCAGGAAGCCAATCCACAGCCATAGTGTCATTCGTAATTGCATCCGTACTTAAACTGGATAACTGCAAAGAATATTTTTAGAGGATTTTTGATAATAAAAACAGAACTAATAAAAATAAACAATAAAAGAAAAGAGAGTGACAAACTACGATAAGCAATAAATAAAGATGGATTAGACAATACATGAAGTGGTTCATGTGATTATGTATATATAGTTAATCACTAGTTAGGATGCAAACAATTCAATTACATAGTTGAAATATGATGTAGGCATAATGTACCCATAAATAGATGTCCTTTCATCAAGCACATCTCTTTTGTCCAATATTAAGGTGCTCAATTAAGATACACCGGATCAAAGTATAAAGTATGGTGGCACACGTGATTTCTCAAACTCATCCATCGGATACCTTCACCCTAGACTATCACTCAATGGGCGGTAGAATGGACAACATGAATAAACATTTAATATGTAGAATATGAACATTCTAATTCTAACATGATAAAGGCCGCAATCTTTCTCTAATATTTGATACAAATAATCATTAACACCCAAGAGAATGCCACCAGACTGGCCCTTGGCAGCCACATATGACCAACAAAAAGTACTTCTACCACTAAGATGATTAAGCCATTCAACAGAGAACAAAAGCATATATGGTGTTTTAGGTTCTACCCGTGCCTTCAAATTAACAAACCAGAGGGCACGTGCTGAAACAATTTTCTTTGCCTTACCCTGAAATTGCATAGCTAGGTTATTTAGTTACTTACAAAAAATGTATATCCGGCATCCAGCTTACATCCCTTACATATTTCTTGTACAGATTATCAAACTCACCTCCCCTAGGCAATAAGCCAAACCTGGAGTTTCATTGAAATAATACAATGAATATTGCTCGTTACTTTGCACACTTTCCATGAATAAATCAGAAATCTAGAGAGGACAGAAAAGATCCTTGCACGATACTCCTCCAGTAAATTGCGCATAAGAGGAGGCTGAGATGGGATGGTACAAAAAATAATAGCATGCCAAGCTCATATTCTGAAACTGTAGTGGTAGTGATCAAATGCCAAAGAAGTAAATTTGATACATTAGCTTGGATGAAGTAATACTTAATTCCATATAGGCATACATTAATGCCTGCTTTAGTTTCTCCTAGGCTTGTATGGATTTTAATACGTAAGGAGCATAGGCTTATGATTATCTGTAGATATTGCATTTATTTAAGAGAAGTACTTGGAGGGTTACATTGTGTACTAATTGAAAACACTCCCCGAACAGATCGAAATTTATTAAATTTCTGTAGCAATTATCATAAATATTTCAAAGGTATGGAAATCATGGCTTCAAATACATCAACCTGCGTGAGTGGGGACAGAAAACATGGACTGGAGATACTTAACTGCGCATGTGATGTAAGTATGGAGAAGTACCATGTGCTGTATAAAAATCTTGCTTTATGAATGTAAAAGGACATATCCGGAGTAAAGAAGGAGCGAATTTAGTTATCGCTACTTAGAGCATCCACAGCTGGTTCCCTATACCGATCTGTATAGCTATTATTTGGCTTAAACAGTAAATAACGTGCTCCCAGCAGGTTCCCTAAACCGCTCCCGTCTGTATCTCGTTCCGCAAACGAGCTCGGGCGTTCCCCAAACCTAGCACACATCCGAGGTTCTCCATATCCCAACCGCCGGCCTCGGAGGCCTCCTCCCCGCCATCCTCGTGCTCCTCCTCTCCCTGTCGGCGCAGATCCCCTCCACGGCTGCTCCCCCTTCGGCTGCTCCCCCTCCACGGCTGCTCCTCCACGGCTGCTCCTCCTCTCCCCGTCGGCGCAGATCTCCTCCATGGCTGCTCCCCCTTCTCCCGGTGGCGCGTAGATCCCGCCGGCGGAGCGCCCCCACCACCCGCCGCCCCTCCGGCCCTCCTCTGCCCCTCTGGCCCTCCTCCGCCCCGGCCGCCGCCCGTCCGCAACTCCTCCGCCCCGCCCGCTGCGCCGCTCCTCCGCCCCGCCGGTCGCCCGCCGCGCCGCTGCCGCGCCTCCACGCCCCAAGCTCGCCGGCCTCTTCCGCCGACGCCGTCCCCAAGCTCGCCCCGTCCTCACCCTCCTCTCCAGAGTCCAGGTCTCCCCCAAAAAGCCCATCTGAACCTCATTTTTAGCTTAGATAAATGAAGTGCAATCGTTGTACTAATCATGTTTTTTTTGTCTGAATGCTCATGTTTAAATCCTTTTTTTGAACAATCTCATGTTTAAATCGAGTATCCCATTTGTGTTCTACCAAAGGCACTGTGATCTACGCAACAATTAGCCTTTTTTTGTGATTTACGCAACAATTAGCCTAACAAATCAATACTGATTTATGAGTAGGATATTTTGGATACATTCATAGTATTATTTCTCGTACATAACTTTAGATATCTGCTTCTAGCAACTAATCATGTGCAAGTAAATTAGATAGCAACTCTATATATCTAAACTAATCATGTATAGGTCTTGTTAATCTTTGATTAGCTCTGTGAATCAATTGTGGTATGGTATTGGAAGCTAATTTTGTTGCTACTGCTTCGTAGAACTGAATCAGCTATTAGATATAGTCCTGTGTTACGATTGTGAATTAGAAAATCTGTAATGTAGCTATTAATCGGATTTTTTAATCGAAACAGCATGGAGAAGGATGGTGTGAAAGACCTCCAAGGATGGTCATGGACAATTGAACGAGTATCGTGATGACGAGAGCATTTATTCAGACTAGTCACTTGCCTATTTATGTACTAGTATTGGTTAGTTCTGTAGTGTTAAAACTATGTGGTATATTTAGTTAAGAACTGAAGGTAGTATTTGGATTGCTTCGTGCTGTATGTACTGAACTTATGTTGCTTGTACTTTGTAATGAGCATCATCATAAAGGACAACAACTTGTTTTGATATTGTTCTGTTTTAATTACATTTATACCTGGTTCTGTATGAAGTGCTATGTTTTCTAATGCGTATGTCTGTTAACTTGAGTATAGCTTATGTTTCACAGAAAAGGTATCATGGATTCATTTTACTTGAATATATTGACTGGGGAAACTGACGCTGCTTGTTGGGACGAGAACTTAGAAAGTAGCCCTTTTGAGGAGCAATCGTGCCAACCTGATCCCGTCATTCCCACCAACAAATCAAGTACTAAGAGATCGAAGAACTTCAGTGAGAAGGAGGACATCCTTCTAGTTTCAGCTTGGTTAAATATTAGTATGGACGCGGCACAAGGAAATGAACAATCACGTGCTACTTACTGGAAATGAATCCATGCTTACTTCCATGAAAATAAAGATGTGGAGTCGGACCGTACTCAAAAGTCCCTTTTGCATCGTTGGTCGGCTATTCAAGAACATGTCAATAAATTCTGTGGTTGTCACGACCGAATTGAGAGAAGGCGGCAGAGTGGGGTTACAGAGAAAGATAAGGTCAGTCCTTAACACACTTTTGCGTAAGTACTATTATTACCGGCTATTGTTGACATCTCAATTTTGGTACATTCATAGATTCTACAAGCCTGTGCACTTTACAAGGAGGAAGAGAAGAAGGCATTTCAATTTCTCCATTGCTGGAATGTGCTGCAGCACCATCCGAAGTGGACAGAGAAGCTGTCACAAAAGAAGCAGAAGGTTTGCTCAAACTCATCTCCAGGTGCATCAAGTCCTGCCAATAGCTTCTCTTGTGCTATTGGTACTGAGGGACAGGCTCCAAGTCAGGACGATGATTCGTTGAAGAGGCCCATTGGAAAGAAGGCGGCGAAGGAACGGTTGAGGCGGGGTAAAGCTTCATCCTGCTCTGATGGTTCAGAATCAATTTACATGGAAGCTTTGGACAATATTTGGTCCAGGAAGTCAGAGGCAGATGATCTGAGAGATAAGAAGAAAGAAGAGAGGTATGAACGAGCGTACGCTCTGGAGCAGGAGAGGCTCGAACTTAAGATGCAGGACTTAGAGCTCAGGAGAATGGTGGAAGAAGAAAAGATAATGAATATTGACACTACAGGGATGGCCGATCCCCTGAAACAGTACTACAGATCTTTGCAGAATGACATCCTTGCTAGGCGCTGCAGCGGGTCTGGTTAATTCTAGTCCTATTGTGTTCTTTTTATAGAAGAACTGTTATGCTACGTTTATTTTAGTTATGAACTTTTATGTTGTCTGAAGTTAAATTATGATATGGTATGACATGGGAACTTTAGTTATGAAATGTTATGCTGTGTTAACCTTTCATATGAAATGTATTGCTGTCATGAAATGTATAACATTAGCCGATAGTGAATACATAAGCACATAGAGATAACATTAGCCGATAGAGATTACATAAGCAAATACATATTACAAAGCTCGAACTACAGATTACATAGATTAGTTGCCTCCGAAAACCTGCCACATATGCTCTACTAAATCTGCTTGCAACTGAGAGTGAGTCTGCCTATTTCTAATGGATTGATAAGCTCCAATAAACTCCAAGAGGTCTGGGGTATGGTCATGAGAGACGGTGACGTTCTCTCTGGCTCCTTCAAAATTGAAGTCTTGTGTGGCTTCGTCCCCTTCATCTTCTATTATCATATTATGCATTATGACACAGGCAGTTATGATATCTCGAAGCGTCTCTTGGTCCCAATAACGAGCTGGTCCTCTGACAATGGCAAAACGCGCTTGAAGAACTCCAAATGCTCGTTCCACATCCTTTCTGGCTGCTTCTTGTGCCTGTGCGAAATATTTTTTTCTTATTACCTTGGGGGCAAGATATTGTCTTCACAAATGTAGCCCAGGAAGGATAAATCTCATCTGCTAGGTAATATCTCATTGTGTAGTTGTGACCATTGATACTGTAATTAACTTGAGGAGCTTGTCCTTCAGCTAACTTTGCAAAGAGGGGCGACCGGTGAAGAACATTGATATCATTGTGTGACCCCGGTAGACCGAAAAATGCATGCCAAATCCAGAGATTTTGTGAAGCCACAGCTTCAAGAATTATAGTGGGCTCGTGCACGTGTCCACTATACATGCCCTGCCATGCTGCAGGGCAATTCTTCCACTTCCAGTGCATACAGTCTATGCTACCAAGCATACCTGGAAAACCTCTTTCCTCTCCAATCTGGAGTAATTTAGCCGTATCGATCTCATTTGGAGATCTCAGGTACTCATCTCCAAATATTTCAATAATAGCTCTTACAAACCTTTTCACGCTCTCAATAGCGGTGCTTTCTCCTATGTGGATATAATCATCCGTAGCATCAGCTGCAACTCCGTAAGCAAGCATTCTGAACGCAGCGGTTATCTTCTGCAAAGAAGATAACCCAAGAGCACCAGCATTATTTCTTTTTTGCACAAAATATTCATCGTACTCTTCTACTGCGTGTAAAATGCGAAGAAATAGATGACGGTTCATTCTAAACCTGCGCAAGTAGGAACATCTATCGGTATAGAGAAGGTTGAACGAAGTTGCATGAACTGAAATATGAATCAGTGCCAAACCTGCGCCAGAAGAATCTTGGCCCGTACGTAGGAGCATCAGAGAAGTAGTCCTCGAAAAGTCTTGAATGTCCTGCTTCTCTATTGCGATGAACCATTTGACGACCAATCACGGACCTTGTAGGACGTCGAACTTGCGAACGTCTTTGGTGTTCATGTGCTACTTGCATGGTCTCAAAGATAAGTTGGTCGTCTTCATCGGACGACGACGAATCTAACAGAGTTCCCATGAAAAAGGTACGGTGACTCATGGTGGAAAACGAGTTGGTAGGAAGTGCAAATGGTTTGCTGCTGATTCAGAAGGAAAGAAGAGGGAATGGCAATGGGAATGCAGGATGAGCAGGTAGGTGTGCATATATAGAGGTCCAAATATAGCCGTTGGGAATATATCCGTTGGGAATATAGCCGTTGGGGGAGAAAGACCTGTTGGGAATATAGCCGTTCAAAATTTACTGTTCGGAAAAATAGCCGTTGGGAATATAGCCGTTCAAAATTTACCGTTCGGAAAAATAGCCGTTCAAAATTTACCGTTCGGGAAAATAGCCGTCAGACACAGGCGTCGTTCGAAATAATATTCGTTACGGAAAAATAGCGGTTGAGAATTATGGTGGTAGTTATAGGAAATTAATAAAATATAGGATGGTGGGATATAGGGAACGAGATTTAGGGAACCTGCTACAGTGTAAAGAGATATAGGGAATGAATCTTTTAGGAAAACTCCCCATATGGGGATATAGGGAACGAGATTTAGGGAACCAGCTGTGGATGCTCTTAGGAGTAGCAGTCACAATACAATTAATTAAACTACATGGAATTCAAGAACATATAAGTACCTACATTAGCACAGGTAATCCAAGCTCTGCCAAAACCAAAAAAATGGAGGTTGCAGGCTGCATAAATGTAAAAAGAAACTGTGAGAGTACAATGAGGAAATTGCCGAATCGAGAGAAATAAGCAGAATCTCAACAAGGAAACTACACCAAATTCAAGAACCTAGAACAATCTGTGTCAAAGACTAATCCAAGCTATGTCAAAATCCAAAAAAAAGGAGAGGCTACAGGCTCCTTTCCAGCTAAAAATCAACAAATCTACTGATTCTTTGTCAGGTCTCCATACGGATTTCAATCGGATTAGTTTTGGTGCTTGATACGTAGCCGCACCCGCTTCTCCTCCTCTTCCTCCGTCGTCTCCAACGGCACCTCTTGCGCGTAAGTAAACCCCAAATCAGCACCATAAGAACAAATCAAGAAATCAAAAGAAGATTATTGGGGAGAAAGAGGATACCTGTAAATCACAGGAGACGTGCGCGGTGCACGGGTACCTGTACAAAAATTTTGAAACTTGAATGGGCGGAATTGGTCCACGTCCTTGCCCTTCCTGGAATGGAAACCGAAATCTGCGTGTGGAGAAAGGGCGGTAAAGCTTTGCTATTTCCTCTCGGGCGAGGACGGAGGAGTAAAGAGGAGGATGGAGGACTAAAGAGGACACTGTTGCTCGCTTAGGCTCCTCAAGCTCAGCGATGGCTGCCCCGTCTTCTCCGTCGCCGCCGGATCATACAGCAGGTAACACACATTCCGTTGCTTTAAATTAGTCCATGTTTAAAGTAGAGTGAAATGTGCCTCCGCTGCCGATTGGGGAGGAGGATTTGGATAGGGGTTGGTTTGTATACCTTGAGCTCGGACGGCGCATCTGCTGCGTCCACCTCTGGAGATGGGTGATGGACCAAGTGGGTTCCCGACGGCTGGGGAGGAAGGAGGGAACCCCGGGGGGGGGTGGGGGGGGGGCGAGAGAGAGAGAGAAGACGAGATGGCTGGACACACACTCGCACCGCACTGGGGAGGGAAAGCGCACCCCCGGATCGCTCGCTGCTCGCCACGAGTTCACGTTTAGCATTTACTACTTTCTTTTTTCAAATCTCGTGAGACCTTTATTATTACAAGTCCAAGGATGACCCAACTCCTGAGAGCATCTCTAGTAGATGGTCCAAATTTGGTAGTCCAAATTTCTATATAGACTATAGTCTAAATAGATTCTCTCATAATATCTCACAGTTCTCCAGCAGATAGTCTATATACAGATAGTCTATATTCTATCTCCTATATTTTAGTATAATATCTTATAACTATCAATTCAACTACAATTTCAACGGCATATATACTAGTAGCAATCATATATACTCTGTGTATATAACACATATAGCATCAATTAGCACAGCTCTTCCTCAAAAAAATTTCCACAACGCGCGCTCTCTCTCTCTCTCTCTGGATCCTTCTCTTCCCCAGCCAAATGGGCCGAAGCCCTCTTCTTCCCCGAGCCGAAGCTCTCCTCTCCCCCGTCGAAATCCACCACGAGCGCCTCCCCTTCCTACCCATGGCCGGTCGCCGGTCCTCTCCCTACGCACGGCAACCGCCGCCCTGTCACCCATCCGCACCGACGACGACGACCACCGCCACCACCTCATCCCTCCCCTCCATCACCAAGCGCGGCGGCGGCGGCGGCCGGAGCTCCACCCCTGCCTCGTCCCCATGTCCGGATCCCGAAGGAGGCGCGCAGCGGCGGCTGGAGCTTCTCCCCCCCACCCCCGCGTCCGGATCTGGAAGGAGGCGCGGCGCGGTGGCCGGAGCTGCTCCCCCCCACCCCCGCGTCCGGATCTGGAAGGAGGCGCGGCGCGGCGGCCGGAGCTGCTCCCCCCACCCCCACTCTCTCTCGCGGTACAAAATCCGTACCTCCGGCGATGGGGCAGCACGCGACGGCGACCTCGCGGCCGTGGTGCGGCGTCCTGCTCGTCTCCAACGGCTCTCGGTGGCGCGAGGGAAGGCTCCGGGGGGAGCGGTTTGCGTTTGGACGATGTGGACTCGTTGTCCAGCCTTGGACAATGTGGAGCCGAATGTGGCGGATGTCTATCCATAGACCATGCGTTGGACCATCTGCTGGGGACGATTTTTTCAGCGTCGTAGTCCAAATATGGTTTAGACTATGGGATAGACCATCTGCTAGAGATGCTCTGAGTAACTAACGAACTCGATTAGCTTCTAATAGACGACGAGTACAACTTAGGAAGCTCAACGTCAATATCAGCCGCATGATAATCATCCGGCTCTGTAATCATTGAATCCTAGTCCATATAATTTCGATCGGTGCATTTTGTTCATTTCAATCTGTCATCTTTCCTACTTTGGATAACTGGAGTGCTTAACGGGGTGCTTGCGCTAGATCCCCGACGTGTTTGGCGTGAAATGGGTTCCAGAACCATAATCCAGCATGAAGTAAGAGAGATTGGTGAAAAGTTAATTGATTTTGACGGCAAGGAGATGAAGCTTCACAAATGCATATACAAAGTTGGACCAATTGAATCCAGCCGATTGTTCAAAAGGGGAAATCCAAGGGCTGTAACTTTGGTTTCAAGCTACACATTTCTCAGCAGTCTCCGACATCCAACAGCTGTCTTGGTAGAGAACTACTTCGATAGAGAGTGCATAGTGATTTCTAATGTGAATGGATCGTTCATTAAGTGGCTGGGCATCACACCACGTACAAAGTTATTCACTGATACAGGCGCTATTCTTCCACTGCTAAGAGACATGATTATGTAAGTTTTAGTTTATACTTTATAACATATACTCTCTGTTATTTATATTGTCTCTAACTCATGTGTCCTTTTTGTTGTGTTTTCTGTTGTATGTAGTGAACTTGTCAGTCTTGTTGAAACTGTACTTGCCAACAGAAAGTACCCTGTAGGTCTTGCTATGAAGGACTTGTACATCAAGCTTCTTGGTGACGGTACTCCCAAGTTACAGGTTCTTATCCCTGAAGGTACATACTTCATGAGAGTGGATTTTTAGAACCCAAGCTCACGTGCATCTCAAAATGAAAATAAAAACTAAAAAGATAAGAAGTGTGAATTTTTATGTGTGGATTTTTAGTATTCACACATTTACAAGCGTGAATTTTCTTTAAAATGCCAAAAGAAAAGGAAATTCATATGGGTGCAGGTGTGTTCGAGCGCCATTTTGAGTTTTGATATTGCATACTCTAGCAAAAAAAATAACTTTTGTTTTGTTTTGTTCTGTTTCACGTAGCAAAAGATGCCGCCAGAGCTCATCATCATGAGACTTGGGATCATGTCAGGAAAATTGTTCAAGGGTGCTTTGATTTCTATAAGCTTGCCCCAAGTGATGTTACAGCAAATTTTTGCTCCTATATTGGGAAAACATCAGCTCAACTTCTCAAGGACTACCCACATCAGTGGGATAATATTACGAAAAGCACGTTTCTCATGGAATCATTTGCACACGCCAATGAAGTGGCTGCAAAAATTAATCGTTCAGATTTGGAGTGGCCAAGGACGATACCGGATAGAGACGTTCTGCCGCTAGTGGTGAAGATAGTCTGTCACAGTGAAGAAAAAAAGATGAGCGGGCTTGTGATCTACACGGGGGTCATGCGTATGACGAAGTTTAGTATGGGGTTCGAGATTTCTGAATCTCCAATTCCATACACCCCGACAGTTAAATAACTGCAAGAGCAATCGTGCTTATGGTAACGTAGGTAGCAAAACGGTTTGCAACGTAGCCATAAAGCCACGTATTGTAGCATAAACGTTAGAGGCGTCTGACTTGTTTTTGCAGGGTATGCATGTGATGTGGTATAGCCTATGTGATGCAATGTGATTGTATGAGATGCAAAGTGTTTGTAATTTTAATTTTGTCGTGACCTGCGTGTCGTGAGTACGGCAATCGGCAGGAGCCAATATGATTGTCATTATTTATTGTATTGACCTGCGCGTCAACTAGAAAGCCATGTAATGCATTTATTTTATTAGCTATGTGATAGCAAATAGTTGTAATTGCGAGGACATGGTGGTGACTATCTTACATCGATGGACCTCGACGCTACGCCGTACGCGAAGAAGGAGTTCTCCGCCAAAGGATGTTGAAGAAGTCTTCTTCAACAAAAGGGGCTATACCATATCACAATAATTTGATTGCATGTGATGTTAATCCCTTTTATGCACCTTGTTTGATGCGTGGTAGACGTTGTTAAATAGGGTGATCCCTCACACAAATATCAAAGTAGTTAGTGTTCTTCCAAGTGTAGCACCGTCTGGAGTATTTGCCATTCTGAGGTGCGCCATGTCACATGGGTACGATAGGTTTGACATATATGAGGCGGGCGCGAACCGTTCGCGCAGCAGGGCACTCGGTTGTCTTGACGAGCTTTGCAAGATCGTCTTGGGCTCGGAACACACCCATCGAAAGATGAACAAGAGTCATATGGGATATGATTGGCATGTTGACCTACCGGTCTCGTTATTCCGTCATCAGTGATGTCACATCAATGACGGAGTAAGTGAGTCGTGGATCTTGAATCACTAATAATCAATTATGAGGGATATTGGTTTTAGTGGGAGCTTACTCTAATTAAGTGTTAATTTGAGTTGCTTTAATCATGAACAATGTCTAAAGTGTATTTGTTTTTAGTTGTAGATCTATGGCACCCGTAACCACCTTTCCACTATGCGCGTTGCTTGAGAAAGAAAAACTGAATTCATCTGGTAACAACTTTACGGACTGGTACCGTAATGTGAGGATTGTCCTCAAGAGTGCCAAGAAGGACTATGTCCTATCGCAAACTCTCGGTGAACTCCCCGCTAACGCTACGGATGATGAGACTCGTATCTATCAATCTAAGAGCGATGATTCCATTGCAGTACAGTGCGTCATGCTTGCCTCCATGGAACCTGATCTTCAAAAGTGTTTTGAGAATTGGGCTGCTTATGAGTTAATCCAGGAGCTGAAAGCTTTGTTTCAGAAGCAAGCAAGGACTGAAAGATATGAGATATCCAAAGCCTTGTTTGAATGCAAGATGGCTGAGGGCAGCTCAGTGAGTCAGCACGTACTCAGATTGTCTGGGTACGCGCAAAGGTTGGATGCGCTAGGTTTTCCAATCTCCCAAGAGTTGGGCACTGATCTTGTTCTTGCTTCCCTCCCTCCGAGCTATAGTAGCTTCATCATGAACTACAACATGAATGGGATGGAAAAGAGTATGGGTGAATTGTTCACTATGCTTAAAACTGCTGAGAGTGGAATCCAGAAGGACGCCAATCATGTGATGATGGTGAATAAAACAACCAACTTCAAGAAGAAGGGCAAGTCTAAGAAAAAGGGCAAATCCAAGGGTGCTAGTATGACTGACACGCCTAAGAAGTCCAAGACTGGCGCCACTTCTGATGTTGAGTGCTTCTTCTGTAAAGAGAAGGGACACTGGAAGAGGAACTGCAAGAAATATCTGGCAGAAAAGAAGAAGTCTGGAAAGTCCAGCTCAGGTATGAGTGTCATACATGTTATTGATGTATTCCTTGCTGGTCCGCAATGTAACTCTTGGGTATTGGATACCGGATCGGTTGCTCATATTTGCAACTCGATGCAGGAACTACAGAGGCCTAAGCGACTGGCAAAGGATGAGGTGACGATGCGCGTCGGGAACGGAGTAAAAGTTGCTGTGCTCGCCGTCGGTGTCCTACCTCTACATTTATCTTCAGGATTTATTTTAGAGCTTAGTAATTGTTACTATGTTCCGGCCTTGAGCAAAAACATTATTTCTGGATCATGTTTGTTGCAAGACGGTTATTCGTTTAAGTCTGAGAACAATGGTTGTTCGATTTATATGGATAATATGTTTTATGGCCATGCTCCCGTTGTGAATGGGTTATTTATTATGAATCTTGATGGTAATACACACATCCATAACACTGACGCTAAACGTCGCAAGACAAACGATTTGAATTCCACTTATTTGTGGCACTGCCGTTTGGGTCATATTGGAAAGAAGCGCATGAAGAAACTCCATTGTGATGGACTTTTGGAGTCATTTGATTATGAATCATTTGACACTTGCGAGCCTTGTCTAATGGGTAAAATGACTAAAACGCCGTTCACAGGCCACGTAGAACGGGCGACTGACTTATTGGAGATCATACATACGGATGTATGTGGTCCAATGAGTATAGCTGCACGCGGTGGATTCCTCTACTTCATTACCTTCACGGATGATTTGAGTAGATATGGGTATATCTATTTGATGAGACATAAGTCTGAAACCTTTGAAAAGTTCAAAGAATTTCAGCATGAAGTAGAAAATCATCGTAACAAGAAAATCAAGTTTCTGCGATCAGATCGCGGAGGGGAGTATTTGAGTTACGAGTTTAGCGAACATCTGAAGAGTTGCGGAATTGTTCCACAGCTTACGCCTCCCGGAACGCCACAGAGGAATGGAGTGTCCGAGAGACGTAATCGAACCTTGTTGGACATGGTAAGATCGATGATGTCATTAACTGAACTGCCATTGTCTTTTTGGGGTTATGCTTTAGAGACTGCCGCTTTTACACTAAATAGAGCACCATCTAAATCCGTTGAAACGACACCATATGAGATATGGCATGGGAAGAAACCCAACTTGTCTTTTCTTAAAATTTGGGGATGCGATGCATATGTAAAGCGTTTACAACCAAATAAGCTCGATCCCAAATCGGATAAATGCTTCTTTGTTGGTTATCCCAAAGGAACTGTTGGGTATTCCTTCTATCACCGCACCGAAGGCAAAGTGTTTGTCGCAAAGAACGGTGTGTTTCTCGAGAAAGAGTTTCTTGCGAAAGGGGTGAGTGGGAGGATAGTGCAACTCGACGAGATTGGTGAATCTTCGTCATTAGGTCAAAGTGATGCAACGCCGGAAGTGGTTCCGGAGTTTCCCACAATGACTGATACGGAAGCCCCTACATGTGATATAGAGACTTCGGTCGAGCCAGCAGCTGAACCACGAAGGTCTGGTAGGATTCGCACGAAACCACAGTGGTTTTCGTACGAGGTATTGTTGTTAGACAACGATGAGCCTGCGACCTATACGGAAGCAATGATGGGCCCTGACTCCGTTAAATGGCTAGACGCCATGAAATCCGAGATAGAATCCATGTACGAGAACCAAGTTTGGAACTTGGTGGACCCTCCTGAAGGCGTGAGGCCTATCGAATGTAAATGGATCTATAAAAAGAAAACAGACGCGGATGGGAATGTATACATCTATAAAGCTCGACTTGTCGCAAAGGGTTTCTGACAAGTTCAAGGAGTTGACTACGACGAGACATTCTCTCCCGTAGCGATGCTTAAGTCTGTTCGGATTCTTCTAGCGATTGCTGCATATTTCGATTACGAGATATGGCAAATGGATGTCAAAACAGCGTTCCTGAATGGGAAGCTAACCGAGGACGTGTATATGATACAGCCCGAGGGTTTTGTCAATCCAAAGGATGCTGGAAAGGTATGCAAACTTCAGAGATCCATCTATGGACTGAAGCAAGCATCACGGAGTTGGAATCTTCGCTTTGATGAAGTGGTCAAAGGGTTTGGCTTCATCAGGAACTGCGAAGAGGCTTGTGTTTACAAGAAAGTAAGTGGGAGCACAATAGCATTTCTAATACTCTATGTGGATGACATATTGTTGATTGGGAATGATGTATCTTTTCTTGACAATATTAAGACTTCGTTGAAAAATAGTTTTTCAATGAAAGATTTAGGCGAGGCAGCATACATATAGGTATAAAGATCTATAGAGATAGATCAAAGCGCCTAATAGGGCTAAGCCAGAGTACATATATAGATAAAGTACTGAAGAGGTTCAGTATAGAAAACGCCAAGAAGGGGTTCTTGCCGATGTCGCATGGGAAAAGTTTGAGCAAGAATCAGTGTCCTTCAACAACTGATGAGCGAGAACGCATGAGTAAGATTCCATACGCATCCGCGATTGGGTCAATCATGTACGCCATGATATGTACACGACCAGATGTGTCCTATGCTCTAAGTGTTATGAGCAGATACCAGAGTGATCCAGGTCATGATCATTGGACAGTCAGTGAAGAATATTCTAAAGTACCTGAAGAGGACTAAGGATATGTTTCTCGTATACGGTGGTGACGAAGAGCTCGTTGTAAAGGGTTACACCGACGCCAGCTTTGTCACAGATCCGGATGATTTTCGATCTCAATCAGGCTTGGTGTATACACTGAACGGTGGCGCAGTGAGCTGGAAGAGTTCCAAGCAGGACACTGTGGCGGATTCTACAACGGAGGCTGAGTATATCGCCGCTTCGGAAGCGGCAAATGAGGGCGTTTGGATTAAGAAGTTCGTCACCGAGTTTGGTGTGGTTTCGAGTGCGCTGGATCCTATGGAGCTTTATTGTGACAATAGTGGCGCCATAGCTCAGGCTAAGGAGCCCGAATCAGTTAAGGACCGAGCCTAAGTGCCGCTCGACCAAATTCACCCCGTACGTCCACATGTCCTTTGTGGGAAGGACTTGACCAAATACCCTGTTGAGTGCTAGTGTCTGGACCCGTAGACAGTAGGAGGTAAGTGGCTTGGTGGATTGTTATCCCTAGAGGACCTTCGCTTGGCCACGTAGGGAGTTGTTTGGCACAAAGGTGAGTCCTCTTCGGATTGTGTGTTGGGGACCGCCGAACATAAATGAAAACTGGGTAGATCTCATCTGGTGGGTTCAGATCTGGTACGAAAATGAGGGAAAAGTCTTGTTGTAATAACCCTGCCGGCACCCCTTGTAAAGAGTGCTCATCTGGCCATGGCAACAAGGGGGACTTACTTCTTGTGGGTAAAGCCGTACAACCTCTGTGGAGTGTTAAAATCTATTCGGATAGCCGTGTCCTCGGTTATGGACACATCTTGGAAAGACCACACACTGGTTAGACTACGTTTTAGTTACGAAATCTGAGAATGGGATTAAGGACGTGGGTATGATGTGTCCACAGTGTGCAATTTTAGCTACAGGCTGGTAGTGAGGAATTGCAGAAGTGAAACCTAGCCTGTATCGCGAGGCCATAGCACAGGTAGGCTTTAAGAATTACTTGAGGCGATACAAGGGTTATCGACCTCTAGATGACGATTGCCTGAATATAACTTCTGGCACAGGATACTGAACCGTCAGAGACGGGTTTGCTTTCAGAAATGCTTTTGAATCTATTACTATCATATTCCGAATGAGACTTACTTTTCCGCTCAACATTCAACCTAGGATAGAGTCTCTTTATTGAACAAACGTTGCATGAGATACATCTGTTATACTCTCCCTATGGGATGCTTGTTGATTTGGCTAGACAAAGAAGATATTGACTCGGAAGATTCGTTTGTGTTCGCAGCAGTTAGGGTGTAACCCCAGTCAGTTTCCTGTCGGGTATGGCATATTGATGGGCCACATCATCGCTTGAATTTCCACTGCAAGATTTGAGCCGTTGGGCTATAGGTATAAAGCCTCGACCTCGATGGTCTATTTACTTATCAAATACTGGTATGTGCGTGTATAACGATGATATACATGTTAACTTGTGTGTACCAGCTACTGGTCATGGGACCAGTACGGTAAACACAACGGATTATCCGGTCTTAAAATCGGGTACGCCATATGTATGCTGTGTTGATCCGGTGTCGGGCCACCTAACGGTGATAAATACATACGACGTAAGTGCGTATGGTATGTTGGGTGGCTTCTCGGTCTTTGGCCAATTATTATTCACTAAATCAGGTGCTGATTCGAGGCCTCGACAAAGTTGATCTATCACTTGATGATTTGTTCTAGAGGAGGATTTTTTTTTGAGAAAAGAATTCGCTTAACCCTTAAACCCCCATGTGAAAAGACCCTGTTGCCCATACTTCTTTTCCTTGCTCATCTAGCTGCACCGAACCAAGTAGGAGGAGGTGCTGGGCACCTGGAGAGCATCCTCTCTGTATAGCGAGAGAGAGTTGCCTCATCTCTCGTACGGATCGGATCCATGGTGTGCTCTTCTCCTCCCCTATCTCTCTCAACTTCAACCTCAATCTATGTCAAAACCTAACATTTTATGGAGGGATTCAACCAAACCAACACTGCCGCAGGGATGTGGGGAAGGGGAGGGGGCGTTGCGCTTTCCTATTACCACGGCTGTTCTCTAGGCTGGCCGCATCATCTGGGTTGCGGCGTCGGGGCAGTGGCACTGGGGCATCGGGGGCGGCAGCGCGGGGGCATCACCAGAGAACAAGGGGCAAGAGAGAGGGGATCATGATTGGGTTGGCCTGCTCGGTTCAATTGATTCGGTCAAGGATAGTATGGTCTTTTGACATGGTATTTAAGGGTTAAATAAATTTCCTTTGCAGAAAACCCCTTCTAAGACAATTTATCAATTGATTGATCCGTTTTAAGACAATTTTAAGAGACACACCAATTTAGGCAAATTGTCAAAGCCATGCTAACTTCAGGCAAATGATCCAAATTCCCTCGTAGATTGCTCATGTCGAAGCTGGTCTCAAATTAAACTAATTGCCACGTATAGGATGTAGCTTGCGCGTTAGCACGTTGCTCACGAGTCGATTTTTTGGTGTTTTATAAATGATGAGTCAATCTTAAAATTATCACACCAAAAATGTACGGTGGAGTTAGAAGGTTGTTCATTGGACCGCGTCCCGGGCATGATGCAAAGAGCGGTGTTGTAGCGATAGAGTCACCGGGACGATATTATATTTTCGGCCACTCCTATATCAGCTTAAATTTCTACGGTCTGTATTCGTTACTATATAATCTTTTCCCTTTTTCATGATTTTCCCTTTTCTATTTTTCTCTCGTCCTTTTTATGTGTTACTAGATAATTGCCCGTGCGTTGCAACGGGGTATAACGTTAGCTCGTAATTTACCTGCCCATATTAATGTGATTGTGTAAAAATAGTATGATTTTATTTGATAAACACATATTTGGTAAATATTTATTGGTAGGAAGGTTGCAAAACAGGAAGGTTGGACGAAGAGTGGGCAAAACGTACTCTGTCGGCAGGAAAGGAAACGCTACTCTTTTTTAAGTAGTAGAGAGTAGAGATAGAGATTATGTTACGTCCTCTTTGAACGGTGTATGTTTTGTGATTGATACAATGTCCTTTGCTCACCCCGAAAGCTTGACTCGTTGGGAGAGGAATGGATAGTGGTGGAGGGGAGTTGGAACCTTGAGCCACGTGGATTAGCCCGTGCCGTCTCCGCCGTTCCTTCAGACGGGAACGCTTTCTCCTTCGTTCTTTCCTCTTCTTCCCCCGAGTCCTGATATCCAAAGCTCAACCCGACCCACCACCGCCGTGCCCTAGAGCTTAGCGTCACCCACCCCCGATGCCTCCCCAACCCCTCCGCCGCCATCGCCGTTCCCGCTCTACCTCATCACGTCCCTGCTGCCCGTCCACGACCTTGGACATTGGTTCTTGAGGTATGTATGGGCCTTTTGTCATCTAGATCCACCCCTGCTCCGTGGGCTATGCTAGATGGGAAGATGGAAATTTTGCCGATATGGATCTTGCTACCAGGTCAGATTACACACTCGAGCAATCTGAAATTGATCCCACACTTGCAGCTTAGGGTTTCGCATAAGGGGAAGAGATCGAGATGCCGCCCGAGAAGCCCGTCCAGCATGGTCCGCTGGGCGATGATGAGGCTAGGGCGTGGACGGGAGAGAAGAGGCGCAAGTACGTAGCCCCACCATCTTCCCATGCTCCTGGCACTGCCCAGGATTCGCATGTTACAGACATGGACATCATCCAAGGGCTGCCGCCGAGATCAGACTCGGGACAAGAAGAAGAAGAGCTTTGGGGGCCAGAAGTAGATATCAGCGATGAGGAGATGATCAATTACGAAAGAAGTTTGGCTCCCAACTTTCGTCCTCCTATCGACCTGGACTCTTGGGTGCGTCCGACGATGAATTGGGAGGAGTTCCGCAAGGTACAAGAACGCCTTGCACGCCATCGCATCACTTATTACAAGGTACCTGCTGTATCAATCACCAGTCATTTTAATGTCCTTTTAAAATTTTGTATCTGTATGCTGTAGCTTCAGTCCCTGGTTTGTGTCAATAATTTTATCTCATGCATTTATTATCTATATAATATATAGATTGCAAAGCCGGATTCTGGATGTGAGCTTAAGGATCCAGCAGAATACTCTCCGGATGAACTTTACAAGGAGCTTTACTTTCAGCGTTTAGAAGATATAAGTTTTGAGTGGTACTTCCATCCCAAGGATAGCAGGATTCGTAGCTTGAATGACTACCAACGGCTTGTCGTTTCTGATTTGGTAAGTGTTCTGTCTATTGACACTTGAGTTGTTCGGTTGACTAGTTTAGTTACGTTAATGCATATCACAGATGATGGTTCTTAGACTTGCATAACCATATTCTCTGCTGTGGTTTATGAGAACGTGGGGTTTGTGTTCTATTGCCCCATTCTCTGTGGTTACTAATGATGGAATGAAATATTTGATGGGTTTGTTTTGAAAAGTTTGGCCAGTATAGGAAATACGGTTTAGAGTTTTTTTTTGGTTTATTCTAACTTTGGAGAAGTCTAATAGCTGGTGCATTTGCTGAGTACCCCTTAAAATTGGTTCGTTCTCGGCCATTTCGTATTTAACCTTAACCTAGGGGAAAAGCTATCTTGCAATAGATTTGCTATCCACAACTGAAGGAACCTGTTGATTCAACTATGGATTCTTATTCAAAAGCATTTTCCAATGGTATCAATTTTTGTGTCATATAACCCACATGTTATTGGTCTAATGGTTGCTCAAACTTGAATCTTGGAATACGTGGACGTCTTACGTTTCAGAAATTTGACTATGGGTTCTTATTCAAAAGCATTTGCAATGTTATCACTTCTGTGTCACATAACCCACATATTATCGGTCTAATTGTTACTCAAACTTGAATCTTGGAATATGTGGAAACCTTATGCTTCAGAACGGAGGGAGTAACGTTACGTTTGAAGTACTTTTTGGGACTAAACATATTGCAATTTTCATTTATACAAAATAGAATAAAGCTAATATATATCTTGGTTCCTATTATTGTCGCAAAGAAATTGTAGTCCACATGGTTCTTGGACCTACTTGCTTGCCTTAGTTTTAAGGCTGTGTTCAGCATTAGAATTCTCTGTGTGACAGGTTAAAAAACAGAGTATGTCCTCTTAGTATTTTACCCGAATGGTCCCTTAGACAAACTGGATTTGACAACGCTCTGTTTTGCTTTTCTCCTCGCCGGTGAACTATATTTGGATTGATCATATGAAAATGATATAATTAGAATTGTCACACTAAGTACATTCATGACATTGAAATTGTTGTATTATTAACAGTCACAGCCAACGTTGCTTAATTTAGAGTTCTAGACCATGAAAAGATGAAAGAGAAAAAAAATCAAGATATCTGTGAGAGCAGGGTGCAGTCCAAGCTATGTTGTCTGATATGTTTTTCATAAACATTGCACTTTTCAAACTTATTATCAGTTATCTGGTGATGGACTCTGCATTGGTAGTTTTGGCTGTTGAAACTAGCTGATGTTCGAATTGCTTCTAAGGGCCCCTTTGGCAGGGCTCTAGATTCTGATTCACCGTGGAAGTGATTCTGGTTCACCCTGGAATCCATTCTATGCTGAATCTGAATCAGTTGTGAAATCGTTTGGCTAGCTGAGTGGATTCTGATTCTTGGAAATGATGATAAAGGCTGAATTGACCATTCTACCCCTCTCTGTATGTGCTTACTTATACTTGGGATGTATTGCGCATGTATTTTTTTTTGTTTGAAACAATAATTACACAATAAAATCTAAAAGCATACAGCAATAATAAACAAGGCTTAAATCATTAGATCAACATCCAAATGTTTGAATATCCAAAACATGAGTGCTAAACAAAATACAATCACCCACGGCAAGTGACATTGAGCTATCCTCCGGACAAGGCCCTCGCTAGATCATCACGAAACCTATCCATATTCGTATCATTTGCATGTGACGTTGACGTGTCAGATGCATTTTGAGATGGTGTATACCTCTTATATCTTTGAGGTATCGTGGGCACATAATCTGGATCCCGATCACATCTACGGAAATGTCTATCAAGTGCATGATTCTCACGGATAAAATTATGTAGACACATGGTTGCCACCACAATCATCTTTTGCTTATCCATCGGATAGCTTGGCATCTTGTTAAGAATTCGCCACTTCATCTTCCAAACGCCAAAGGTTCGTTCAACGACATTACGAACACTAGAGTGCAAACAGTTGAATATCTCTTGCTCACCACTAGGAGCAACACCCCTCCTAAAATCTAGAACATGGTACCTTTGGCCCTTGTATGGTGCTAAGTAACCTGGTCTATTTGGGTAACCAGCATCAACAAGATAATATTTTCCTAAAACATAGAAGTTCGAAGTTAAATTTAGCACCATAATTAACGATAAAAAGAAAACAAACAATCAACAACAATTGGTTACCTAGTGGTTGGTGTGGAAAGGTTGTTATATTAGCCTCCAACGCATGGTAGAACACACTAGTGTCATGCATAGAACCTGGCTGACCAATAGATGCATAAGTGAACCTCATATCAAAATCAACGACAGCCATCACATTTTGGGTTGGACTTCCGGATCTGCCAATATATCTGACATAATCTTTACGAGGTGGTGTTGCTAAGATATGAGTACCATCAATGGCTCCAATACAATCCTTCAAATGTGGCCATATTCTTTGGTCACCACTGATCCTAGTGTGTTCCTATCTTTAGGTCTTATATAATCCTTTGACATCTTGACAAGGCAATGCAAGACATCATCAAATTTCCTACTAATTGTCTCACCAGAGTGCTTGAATGTATTCTGAATCGAAGTGTTTGATCTATTCTGGCCACAAATGGTTAGAAAGATAGCAAGTGATTCCATTGAGCTCATATGATTGGATGATTTTAGACCATCCCATAAGCTATGAATCGAAGTGTTTGATCTATTCTGGCCACAAATGGTTAGAAAGATAGCAAGTGATTCCATTGAGCTCATATGATTGGATGATTTTAGACCATCCCATAAGCTATGAAGTTCTTTGTGGATTCTTGTCAAGATAAGCACAATAGTACTTGCTGATAATATGTGAAGTAGCAAATATACTATTTTGCATTTGTTTCTGCAAGAGCATAATCTTCAAAGTTAACCTATTACCATCATCATCATCGTCATCATCTTCAGAAGTACTTCCATCTCTTCTTCACTAGAGGACATCAGGAAATCTAAAAACATACATGCAGCAAGATCACATCAATATCCAAATAAAGATTCATGCATACATGTTCAAAGGTTCATACAAGCACTTAACATGTTCATGGGAACAATAATACCTAACAGCAATAAAAGTTCAGAAGCAATAATTCAAGAATGCAAAGATACATTACATGCTGTACCAGCATGTATCTCTATCTAGGTGTGCCCATACTTGACAAAATGTTTCTTTTTCAGCCATTCAAAGCGTTGCTGTGGAGTGTCCAAAATCATGAACATCTCTCTCTCCGACCTCTTGGTGAACAGTTCAGAAGCAATAAAATGCTCATCTGTACCAGGCACAACCCCACAATCGTTAACCACTGCCATGACGTCTTTGATGGAAAACCCAGAATGGTCCTCCCTTCTAGCCATTGATTCATAGGATGCGCTTGTTCTGTCATTCAAAGATACAAGAAGGCCCATTTGTTCCTCCAACCACTCTCTTCCACTTGTCTTAGCCCGCTTCACCTTGTCTTTTGTCCCCCCGCGTGCTCTCTTTCCTTTGGCACTAGGTGGTGTTACTTCCTCACAATCAGAATCATTTTCATCACAATCGCTATCTTCATTTGAACCATTGGAGGCACGAGGATTAATAGGTACTGCACCTGATGAAGCATCCCAATGGTCCTCACCAGTATTTCTAAGGTCTTCAAACATAATCTTCAAAAAATCTGCATTTTGAAGGCCTCGATGCTCAAACTTGCTACTCCCTTTAATATCCTAAAAAAAAATGTTAGCCAATGATGAGTGCAAGTTGTACAAGAATTATAAACAAAACAAATGGTTACTTTATGGTTTTTATCTTCTTCCACCTCTCATCAGAAGCAGTAACAGTATCCTTAGCTTTGTTCCAACCTAAACCAGTCTGTTTCAACAATTCCTTCCATGCGCCATATTCCCGTTTCAACTTATCCCATTTATTCTTAAATTTGAGCTTTGGGTAAAGTAGTCCAGTCCTCTCTTGAAATTTGGCAATCACATTGTCATAACCCACTTTGTTGAGCTGTGTACCTGAACGATTCCCTTTCTGAACTTAGTCAGCAAAAATCTCACAAACAATCCTAGTTTTCTCGTCGGGCCATTCGGCATTAGCAGCCATCTGCGTTATTCAGCATCAGTTGGAACCCAAAAATTTGCATCCACCCAGTAATACAATGAACAAAAGAAGCAAACAATAATGCTGATTCAACAACAGATATAAACATACAAGGATTTCTGCTCAGGTGCAAGGATCTTGAAAATTACGACGTCATATGAGATGCAAAGAAGAACATAATGCTTCTCACCACATTTCTTCACACTAAAAAGAAGAACATAATTTGAAACATGGATGCATTACCTCCGGTGAGGGCTGAGAGGGGGCTCAGAGGGGGCGGGCGGCTGAGATGGGGTGGCGCAGGGCAACGCCGACGACGCAGCAGAGAGGGAGGCGGGCGGGGGCTGAGAGGGGCCGGCGAGGCGGGCGGGGCAAGAGGAGGCGGTGAGGCGGGCGGGCGCAGAGGGGCGGCGAGGCTGTCGGGGCCTGAGAGTGGGCGCCGCACCGCGACGCCGACAGCCATAGAGAGGGAGGCGGGCGGGGGCAGAGAGGGGGCGGCGCAGAGAGGGAGGTAGGCGGGGGCAGATGGGGAGGCGGCGCAGAGAAGGAGGCGGGCGGGGGCTGAGAGGGAGGTAGCGCAGGGCGCAGAGAGGGAGGCGAGCGGGGAACCCTTGGCCAGGACGGGTTGGGGTGGGGGGCTCAGGTGGCAAAAGCGGGTAATTCTCCCCCAAGTTTGGGGTAGGTACAAAAGAGCAAAGTTGAATTCAGGTGGGGAGCATGGTTTTGGTTGATTCACCTCTCCAGTACAAAAACGAGAATCGTGGAGCTAAGATTTTTACGTGAAGCTGGTTGAATTTGAACCATTTGGTATAGATTCACTGATTTTTGTTGAGAATCCAGTACTAGAATCTCTACCAAACGGGCCCTAAATTAGATTATGTCGATCTCACACAGTGGTTATAAAAGTGACTTCCTAAAGGCTATTTAGTTATATGGTTGCATCTCTAGCATGCTTGTTCTTACTAGAAAGAAAATCTGTGAATCTGTAGCTACTTATTTTCTTGGACAAAACTATGTCGTCTCACTTCATCGCAGCCATTAAGTGCGTGCACTGATGTACTTTGAAACAGTAACAGTTTGTGCGTATGTCTCATTTTCTTCTCCCTTACTATTCTGTGTTTAGCTATTAGCTGCATTCGTTTTATTTTTGGATGAATCCATTGTCATTCCTGAATTTTAGCACATCTCTGCTGTTTTATATAAACCTTAATTGAATTGATAATTATTTGCAGCTTCAAGGCCAGATCCCCTTGAATAGATAGTGCTTCTCTATTCTCTGAATGCCAAATTACAAAAATGAGAAAGCAATTTGGGTAGTGTTTAGTTATTAATTAAGTCCTAATTTTACTTGAAATTTGAAAGTGCAGCTTAATTTTCAGAGAGTATGGGTGCACTTCCCTAGTTCCCTAAAGGGATTTTCAGACAAGCCATCTAATTCTTCTCCCTTTTTTAGGCACATGATACTTCTGACAGGCAGTACCTCTTTTGGGACGACTACCGCACACGTTATCATACATATGAAACTGATGCTGTTTATGTCAAGTATTATGGAGAACTATCGAAGAAAGTCAAGGTATGCATCATGTGATCAAGCTATTGGAATTTAAAATATTGCTAGTACCTGGATTATTTTTACACTGATAAACTTCTATCTGGCAATAGTGGATTGAAGGTTATTTGGACTTGGATTGTATGTCTGAGGAGGTAAGTATGTCCCACAGAAAATCATGAAATGTAGGTACATTAGTTATATAGTACTCATGGATGGTGCAGCACCATGGTGATTAACTGATTTGCACTTCAGTGGAAAAAAATGGGTGGTAGAGCATGGAAGCAAGCATTGAAGATTGCAACAAGCTTTCCCCAAATGACCATTGATTTAGTTAGTTTTGCACATACGGTAAGATATCCTCTAGTTTGTTATTTAGGTGTTGATCACTGGTGTTCACAATTTGATCCGTTTGATTCAGGACTTTATTTGGGAGTTGTGCATGGATGCGCCCCTGAAGGACTTAGATCTTGTCTATTTGAGATTTGGAAGCGTGTCACTAAGCAAAATGTTAGCATCCTACGACATCAAACCTTTTGTGTAATAAACCACTAATGGCGTTCGTTTGTGGTTATGTATATTTCTTACTATTTCACAAACATTTCAGAGAAGTTTTAGAGAGGCCGTGGAGGAAGTATTGGGAACGCACAAGTTTCCTTCTCACAAAGGGAAAATGGAGGCTGAACTGAATGGGACTGCCGTCTATACAATGGAATCTTGGGCAAGTTGCTTTCTTTGGAGCTGTTTTGCAAGTTCTGTTAATTATGCAACTATGCTTTTATATTGCCGATGTCTAATTTCCTCTGTTTTCTTTTCTAGCTAAAAGATTTTGTGGTGGAGGGGGGCATCTCTGTGAATGTAAGTAGGTACTTGTGTAAAATGATGTATATGTAATTGGAACACGTGTTAGTTACATTGGTGACACCTCTGTGTGTGATTTAGGCTGGTGAGAATGAAGCTCGGAATTTGTTCAGAGAGATAGTTTTCCAGAAGGTAGGCTCTCAATGAATCCTCTCTCTATGATGTCAAGGTGAATTTGGGTATAAATTTTGAGAAGTCTTTGTTTTTGGGTATGTGCCCATTTATAACAATTCAAATGAAGTACATACTTTTGAAAACAAATTCACTAAAATTCAAAGATCTTAGGGTATATTAGATCACATACCTAGAATTCAGCTTATGTTGAATCACATACCCTGACTTCTGGGTATGTGATCCAAAATACCCCAAAATTCATTGAATTTAAGTGAATTTTTTAAAAGGTATTTATTTTATTTCGGTATTATATATATCAGGGTATATACCCCAAAAATAGAAGTTTTTGGAAAAAGTATTCAAACTTGGCTTGAATTTATGCATTTGAAATATATAGCTGTGCTATTTGGCAGCAGCGTGTAGAATGCCTTATTCTATTCGCTGCCTCCCAACCGCACCCAGCCACAAAAGAGATTCGACCCACCCCGTACTGGGATCTGATCCCATTGGTCATTATGGTATGAGTCACAACCTGATAGTACGTTGTCCAGAAATAATCGTACATTTAGTTTCCCTATCCAATCGGTGCTCTGAGCTCAGTCGTAAATTCTGCGTCTAGGACCGTAAAACCAGAGATGCTCCTTTCATCCGCTATGCAATCTTAAATTTTGCACATCAAGTCATAAAAACTAGAATACATGGTTATAAAACAAGCTTTTATGACCAGGCACAATAATAAGTTACCATCTATACCAATAGATTTACGTTGGTAGTCCTTTTATGAGTATTTATGATTTTCTAGCAACACATTTACCATCAAAACTTCGGCACATGCATTGATTGCTCGGTGGGCATGGTAAGCTATTCTGATCGCCCTTTTCAGCTTAAGAAAAAGAACATGGCGGACTATGCTTCGAGGAAGATGGGAGATTGCAGACCGGATGAATTTGGTCCCGAGGTAACTCTCCAGTATGTTTATTGGATAACCAAATTAGGGTGCAGTCTAAAAGAAAGCTTGCGTATGTGTAATCCACGTCGCAGCAGTGGTCCGTCTTCACCTGAAATCAGGCTATCGATCCGTTGCCCATGTAAACCGCCTCAGGTTATGGGCACAATTTGACAAAACTGAAACTATTCTTTCTAAGTAGCCGAGATCTGGATATGACTCATGAACAGTTTGAAATCGTGGATGCCGCTTGGCCCTTGAAATTAGAGGAATCTTAACTACTGCTGTTCTAATGTTCATTCACATCTGTTCACTGTTGACTTTTTTTTCTCCTTTTATTCCCCAATTATGTACCACTCACCGCCATCATGGAGTTATTTCTATCTTATAGCTACAACTTGGTGGGACCTCACCCACGCTGCATGTTCCCTGGCCCGTCTCCTGACCGTATCCAATGTCAAACGGGTGGTAGCGCCACTGCCTGTGGTTATGCATAACCACAGGTGGGGGTGTGCTGGCGACCAGGACTGCACACACAGATGCACGAGCATTCACGAGCTGAATGGCGCTCTGTTTTCGTGTCGTAGAGAAAAGAAAGAGGAACAAATCCTTCCTGCTGTTTATGCCGGCCAATGGATGGAGTCGCCTTTATGCGAAAAGCGCCTTTACTTTTTGTAATTTCTTATTTGTAGGGCCTGTTCGGCAGTGCTCCTGCTCCCAACTCTATCGGAGCAGGAGGAGCCGTCCTGAACACCTCAGCTCCACCTTTTTCACGGAGTGGAGTTGGCAATATTGACCCATTACTCTATTTTGTACTAAGGTATGAATCTATAGGCGTCAGGTTCAAAAATGCAAGTGAGTGGTTTAATTACTTGAGAGCCTTTTCGTTGTTTAAAGTAGGAAGTTCTTGATACAAAAATGAGTTCGCTTTCGGTCTACGTGTCATGGTTTAACGATAAGGTGAGCAGTCGATGACTTCCTTCTCCTCTCCCTTAGTCTTTGATTTTGGTTCTTGTTGTCCATTGTGTATGGCTTTGACGAAGCAACAAATGCATATAATGGAAAATGTTCCATTCACATGGGTAATTAAAATTATAGGTGGATGAACTCAGCAGATTAGTACAATTCTTAAAAAATTCTTCAATCAATAGTTGTCTGGTAAGTTTGTAGTGTTACATTTCTTCAATATCTGGTAAGGTTGCTTCGAGGGGTTATAGTTAGTAGCTAGTGGGCACTGGGATCTGCAGAAGTGTTGACTGAGCCATACTACATAGAGGTGGTACGAGTCCGGGTTTTGTTCTGAGTTGATAGTTGTACCTATCACTAGACCTTGAGTTATGGGATGATAGTCGAATATATCGGTGATATCGGAGTTAGACGATAATCGGTGCTTCCCGTCGCTTGAGTTCTGCTATTACTACTTGTAGAAATTGTTGTTTTCCCATTTGTTTGTGAATCTATTACATGTATTTCAAATGAGAACTTAAATTTCTGCAAAGTATGCAACCTAGGATAGAGCCTCTTTCTTAATTCCAGCCAAGCATGTATTTATAGCCGTTATACTCTCCTTGTGGAATATTAGCGAGTACATTTAATGTACTCACCTGATTTGTTGATTGGGCTAAGCGAGGAAGACTTCTACTCTGAAGATGACGATAATGATTACGAGGACTAAGGTGTTACCACAGTTGGTTGCCTATAGGGTTTGACATATCATTGGTCCTATCTATCGTTTGTTTATTTCCGCAGACTTTAAATTCAACCAATAGGCTATGTGTGTAAGGCTTCGATCGTAATGGTTTATTTATGTATCAGACTCTGTTATGTACGTATGTGACAATGATAAGTTAAACATATGTACTGACTACTGATCATGGGAACAGTATGGGAGACACATGGATTATCCAGTCATTAAAACCAGGTATGCCACACCAGCGCAGATGATAACACCACAACCAACGAAGCTCCTATGTCGGAAGCACCTGTTAGGGTCCTCGAGGCCAAGGGCAAAAAAGCGACTCGAAGCACGTTCAAGATGAAGCTTAGTGCTCAAGACCCAGAGCTAGCATCCCTGACTGTATAGACATATTTCCCGGAAGTGGAGGTGCACAAGACTTACACACGTGGGGACACCGTCCGCCATGCCACCTTGCACCACGACCTTCCCATGGACCTCCCCCATCGCAGCGTCGCTTCAATTCGTCCTGGAGCCATCGCATCACCGTGCCAAGCCAACCACAGCTGCCGCTCGGGGGTCTTCATTGTCGCTCAGCCTATAAAGGGGGACCCGAGCTCCTCCCCGTCTTCCCCATCCAACCACGGCGGCCGCTCGGGGGTCTTCATTGCCGCTTAGCCTATAAAGGGGGACCCGAGCTCCTCCCGTCTTCCCCATTCTTCCTCAGCACCACCTCAAGCCATGGATGCGAGGCACTAACCTCAGATCTCCTCCGCCACTACCTATTGCTCAAACCTAGCTCTGCCTCGGTTCCTCTAATGTCGGGCGCTACCGAGCTCCCTTAGCCGATTAACCCAAACCCACGAATTCCCTTTCTCCTCCTGAAGCTATTGCTCTCGTCAATTTAGTGAACCGAACCTCGCCACCGGGAACCCCTAATTCCCACTGGAACGCTCCGCCGCCGCCTGCCCTTGTCTCTGGTCCCGAGTAGCATGGGAGCTCTGCCCAGCCGACAGGTAGGCCTAGGAGCCAAGTCCCGAAGGGGATGAGCCCCTACCACTGATGCGTGGGCCCCCAAGCTGAGGCGAGGCCCACTGCTCCCATCCTCAATTCCGCATCCCCTGTGCACAGACATATTTCAATCCAAGAGGAAGATGCATTTCTTTTAAAAGGCTTCGGTTTTCTATTTAATAAAACCGGATCCATTGGTTCATCCAGTTCACTGAGGTTTCGACCAGTTTTTGCCATTCCGGTCCTAGTTCTGAGACTTTCAGAATGTTTAGGAACTTTTGATTCCAAGGGATTTTTTAAATTTTGAATACATTTGAATTAAAATAGAGGATTAGAATTAGGGCTAATCCTTCCCTCCTTTAGTCAGCATATACAATGCATATGTTATTTTTCCCGAGCATCCAAAATAAAATGCTAACACCTCCAATTATATCAAAGTTTTGGTAACACTCAATAAGTCAAAAGGGCAGATTGATTTGGATTAAAAATCCTAAGGAGTATGGTTTCCAATAAGGCCTTCATTTCATGCTACTCAAAATTTCTTTCCTTCTTTTAATCTAAAGCCTGGAACTTTGTAACCGTATGGCTAAAACGAGTTTCACACATATACCTTCCCCTGGACTTCACCTTAATGTAGTCATAAACTTAAGGACTCAAAGGCCAACACACGAGCCTGTTGTCCGAAACCCTAACTCCACATCTTTAAACCAAGACACTTGGTATCTCGTCCTATCCACCATATCTTTCCTTGCATGGCATATCATTTGAATCTTAATTAGAGTTACCTCACCTGGTTGTTTATTTGGTTTTCTTTCAACGTGTAGTTGACGGAGTGAGATACATGCATCAGGAGGATTCGGAGTCACCCCGTGTTAGGATTAGAACCAGGGACTGCCAGGCATGCATTTCTCACCTTGACCATGTTGAAACCTATATGTGTTGAACTTAAGTAATTTGTTGTACGAACCTGCATGCTATTTAAGTACCAACGTTACTTGAGTTAAGGTTTAGATATGACCTATAGATGCATGGCCAAGGATCCGACTTGGTATATTCTTGTAGCCCTAGTATTAAACACTGGACATGATAGCTCCGGTGAAGTAATAGATTTGTAGGCTGTAAGCCAAACTTAGACCCGCTATAGACTAAACTCCAAAAACCTTTATGGGTACGGGGATTACTTTGGGTCTGGGAATAAAATCTTTGAGGTGATGTAAGTTGCCCAAGGAAGGTGTTGAAAGTGGTTTTACTAAAAACCCAAAATCAAATTGTAAAGACCCTCTAATAACCTCTATTTTATCACGAGTTCAGCATGAACTCACGTGTGCATTAAAACCCAGTTTTTCATTTCATGCATATCGATAGTTGGCGCGTGGAATATCAACATGTTGAAGACCTTGCGCCGGGTCAGCTGCAAATGTATTTACTAGGACAAGCTCTCTTTAGGCAATAATCCTCAAACGTCTGGAAGAATAGCTGCTGGTATAACCAAACTAATGTACAAATTTTGAACGAATGGCGAGAAACCGATTGAAGATAAAGTTTGTTTGAACATCCGTTCCGCCATTCACTCTAAGCAATAATGTACAGTTCCAATGAGGTATGCTACCTTATGAACATTTAGATGTGCTGCTGATGTCCTAAATTCCCTGTGCAAACTTTTCAACTTTTGAAAAACCTTTGAGCCCGTTTTTCTTCAGGTTTAAACTGTAGGTAGACCTAAGTAAAAATGAAAAATCCTTCTCTCCCCCGTACTGGGCCACCGGCCCAATTTCTTTTTCCTTTACTTGGTCCGCTTTTCCCCTCCCCTGCACATCGCGCTCGCCTCCCTTCCTCAGAGCGCGTCGTCGCGCCGGTTCTTCCACCCAGCGAGACCCCGCTGCAGAGCTCCGCCGCCACGTGGCTGAGGCACGCGTCCGCCGGTAACCCCGCATCCCCTCTTCCCTTGCGAAAGGGCCCCCCTCCCTCGGACGCTTCAACCTCCTCCACCTTCCCTTTCTTCCCACCAGTTACTCCTCCCGAAATCGTCGCCTCTCTCGTTCTCTGCCATCGCCAGGAGCATCGCCGCCTCCACCCCAACTCCGACGAGGAGCCCGACGGCGAGCTTCCTTGCCCCATTGCCGAGCGCCCCGTGTTCCCTTCCCCCTCTCACGCCTCTGCTCGTGGTCACCGCAGGTACTCACCGAGGAATCCACCGACGCGGCGGGTTCTTCCCCAACTCCGGCTCTTTCCCTACCACCACCAGCGACTGTCTCAATACTCCGGTGAGGTCCGAGCTCCCGACGTCCTCCCTCTGCAACCAACTGCGGATTTTTCCTCAAGCTTGAACAGCCGGCTCTAGTTCCTCCTCTCTCGAGTGAGCTCCTCTTGACTCCTCACTCCCTACGTTGCAAACCTGAGTTTTAAACCGGCAGCTCGGCTAACTAAATCCTCACAAGACCATATACCATGTAATGGCACTATTCACCTTTTGAACCCTCGGCTAATTGCCCAGTTAACAGTAAGTCTTGCTCAGCTGAACTGTGAGCCAATGCATTCAGTTGAGGCCCTTTTTATCACTTCAATTAATGGATTAATCAACTAGCTGCTAACCTATTGAACAAACCGATATGGTTAATTACATTTCTTTAGCATGCTATGTGTAACAACATTTAGTAACGATATATATACATGAAAAGGAGTAATTAGCATCTAATCTGAGAATAACAATAGAAATTGCATATAAATATTGAGATTGTAAAAGTGACAGACGTTAGGGAAGCTAACGTGCGATAGTCACATATGATTAATTTGCTAGAGAGAGGTAACACCCCAATACCAAATTTGAAGATTCTTAAATTCTACCTTGAGCTCCATATATCTGGGTTAGGATGCTCTTAACCAAGTGATGATCACTCTCGTCTGGTAATATTACTATTTCTATGTTTGGCACTCCAAACTGTTTCGTCAGATGTTTAGTATACCTAATGCACTAGTATTGCAATAGATGGTGAAGAAAGTAAAATGCATAAAACCTAGACCCACTAGTTATCCTCTAACCCCACCACCTAGTTAAATTATGAGAGTAACTGAATCCTCTTCTTTACTAAGAAAAATATAAAAAGGGACCTTAAACATGAATTAAACTTGACCCTTTATTTGTAGATCACTCGAAGTTCAATTTGAGTGATTCGGGCATGTCTATTCCTCATAAAAGTAATTAGCTTTTGCTGAAATATACGTGTGTGTATATATATATATATATCATCATTAGTTCCGGAATGGAAGACTTTTGAGATTTTACAACGATTCTCAAATCCGTAACTGAATAACCACAACTCCGACTAAAGTAAAACTAATAACGTTAGTTTTGTATTATTTATTTATTTATTCCATACGATGTAGAATGCATTGCATACATGCCATCACTTTCAAAACTTCAGCATTCCTTATTTGCTCTTATTGCTTGTCCGGTGTTTGGATGTTTATTCGCTAGAGCTGAGCAACGAGGGCTTTGTCGAGTGCGATCATCAGCAGGGATACATTCCAGAACAATCAGGCAAGCATGCTCGCTTGTTGAAAATATTCCGGTTATCTTTTGCTATGTCGTAGTTAATTAATGATGTGTAGTTCGAATATTTCGAAATGTTGTATGTATACTTCTTTCTACTGGCATGAGTAGGTTGCTTATATAAATGTCCAGCGTTGGTGTGCTGTTAAATCACCCTAATAATCACTTGAACCCTAGAAAGTTGCGAGAGACGGGAGTGGATACACACTAGGGACTTGACGGGTAGTAGCCAGCATGATCCTAGAAATGTGAATTTGATCTCCTCAAGCCGGCAAGGGTATGATCGATGAGAGTCAGGGAGGGTAATGGTCGGCCAACCATTTACCCTCGACCTTATCGGGATACTTTCGTTCGGGGTAAAAATGGTAGTAGCCACTTCCCTCGACTACACTTGATTCGAGTAGGAGCCCGAAATCCCTCTAATGGTTAGTAGGTCTTAGACGGACTAAAAGGAAGTTGATTATGATGTTTGGTTGTGATTGGAGTCACAAATTGGTGGTAGCCAATAATATTAACATTTGAATAGAGTATTTGGGTTGTAGCTCAGCTCTAGTGTTAATATTGATGAATTGTTACTTGTTGGTAGCAATTTGATGCCTTTCAATGATGCTATTGATGTAGCTTCAGATATGGTTATGAGTTTGAACTGGGTGAAAGATCAAGTTGTAGCTTGATTTCATGGGTTATAATTTGCAATTCGTGAACTAGATGCTAAAGATAGGTAGGCTTTAGTTTATTCTGTTGAATTGAATTGCATTGCTATTGTCGGTCCACTAATTACCATCTCATGCTTAAGATTAAGCTGAAATGAGCAATTAGCATCTTGCGAGTACGAAAGTACTCAGTTTGGGATTCAACTCCTGCAGATGATCCTAGCATCGACGAGTACCTTGAATCTGAGAACACCGTTCCGGAGGTCTAATGTTGCAAGTTTGTCCACCTTGGTCTAATAAAGGGTTGTATAGCTTTTGGGAGATGGTTTTAGTCAATCATCTCTATGTTTATTTCACTGTTCCGCTGCTGTTTTGGTGGTGTTGTGTGCTGAAAATGACTCTTAAGTCGTGTAATGTCGAAGCTAAGACATATCCTTTATATGGGGTATGTGTATTATTTATAAATCCCTCTTTGGTAGAGTTTTGTGATGATATGCAAGTTGTTTTGGTGGCTGCCCGTACACAGTGCGTGTATGAAGTGAAGTGTTCGGGTTTGCCGTGAAGGTTTACTGTTGTTCTAGTTTTCACTCGGTAGGGCAAGAATTCGGTTGAGTGACCCGCTAGCTGTGATGCGATGCCAACTAGGCAGGGTGTTGTTGAATCATACCGGGCCTTCGGGTGACCCACTGGCCTCAGGGCCAGGCTAGGGTGTGGGTATGATTGCCGGGCTCCTCCGACCTTGTCTTACTTGGTGGATTCCAGAACGACCTTAATCATTCACAGGACTTCGTGAATTGTATGTGGCTTTTGGAAGTTTGATCACTTCTGGCCGACTTGACCAACGGTGAAGGTATACGGCTCAGGTGATCGTATGATGCGTTGGTCAGGTGTCGGGTCACGCCATTTCGGTGCGCACGGCGCAGGTACCGTGTCACTAAATGGGTCATTGCTCGGTCTTTGACGATAATCCGTTCCTTCAGTCATATGTAATTCCGGGGCCCTAACACAAATGGGGGATGATTTTGATTCGGATGAGAATGTTAAGAGGAGTTTGGGGAGGATGACGTAGCAGGTAGGAGCAGGGCTGTTAGGTGGTAACATGGAGTCTCGCTCGAATCAATCAAGGACCGAGCCTACGTACCGCTAAACCAGGTTCACCATGTACGTCCACATGGCCTTTATGGGAAGGATTTGTCTGATTATCTAGTCGAGTACTAGTATCTGGACCCGTGGACAGTAAGAAGAGAGTGCTAGATGGATTGATATCCCTAGAGGACCTCCGCGTGGCTACGTAGGAAGTTTTTAGACACAAAGGTGAGTCCATTTCGGGTTGTGCGTCGGGGATCGCTGACCACAAATGAAAACTGGGTAAATCTTATCTAGCGGGTCCAGCTCTGGTACGAAAATGGGTGAAAAGTCTCGTTGTAATAACCCTGCCAATACACCTCGTGAAGTGTATTCGTAGTGCTCGGCAACAAGGGGGACTTACATCTTTTGGGTAAAGCCGTACAACCTTTGCAGCGTGTTAAAATCTATTCGAATAGCCGCGTCCTCGGTTATGGACACGATCTGACAAGGCCACACCCTGGCTAGACTGAGTTTTGTTTGCAAAGTGTTGGATCGATGGCTTCCCGACAGAGGGGGGGTGAATATCGGATACAAATTTTTCTTCAAATTCAAATACAGATAGCAATTGAGATACTACTGTAAATGACAAAGAAGATGCAGCGGAAAAACCCTAGAAAGCCATTGACGATGTGGAGCTCGTCGTTAGCTTTAAAACGAGTACAAGATCACTGAAAACGGAGTCCGGATGCAAAAGTTACGGCCAAAACAGTGAAGCACTCCTGCCTGAAAAAGGAAACTCGGAGGCTCCGAGATTTAAACTCGGAGACTCCGACTTTTTGCAGAGACTCCGATTTTGACAAGGAGGGAGGACAGAGATGAATCCCGGAGGCTCCGAGATTGAAACTCGGAGACTCCGACTTTCCCAAAGACTCTGACTTTCCCAGAGGATGAGGACAGAAGTGGAACTCGGAGGCTTCGAGATTGAAACTCGGAGACTCCGACTTTTGCCTGGAAAGGTGAAAAACAGATTTCGTGAAATCAATGAACTATGAGAAATCAAAATCCGTCCAACTAAACAGGATGAAACTTTGTGGATGAGTTTAGGGATGCCTTGTGACTATGAATCAAGTGTTTATCCTCATAGAAAAGTCTCAAGGCATGACTTTTATCATGATCTTCGTAGAACACCTCAAAAGTTGGACGAAAACGAAGTCTTTGAATTCTTGTTGCTCGTGAGGATTCTTGATATGAAATCAATAGAGTAACCTCTCACATGTCACAGCAACCTAATCCATCCCTCCAATCACGAAACAAACCTCCGATCATATCAAATGCAAAACCCCAATTTCTTTCTTCTCCCTCAAGCAACCTCAAGAACTCAAAAACGTGAAGAATAAGATTGATTCTTGGGTAAACTTAGATAGACTCACTTTGGAAGTAATCTATCCTTCTTTAACTTCACAAAACAAGAATCAATTCATGAGGGAAGAAGGAGAACGAAAATCCAAAGAGCAAAAAGAGAAAAACCTCACAATCACAAAGGGAGACACATGGCTTTTCTTGAAAATCTCTTTGTATTGATTTTCGTGGATTTTCTAGTGTTTTTACATGCCTCTCATCTTAGGCAAAGCACTCTCTTAGTGCAGCTCACAAAATCTAATCCAAGTGCTCAAGGGTTAAGAAAACCCTCATCATCTATTTATAGTGGGGAGGGACAACCCCCTCTTCCACTCTTGGGCCTCATGCCCTAATGAGCCTAACTACCTAACACGCATCCCAAAGCGTCTAAATAGCTTAGCCACCTCTCGATTTTCCTTCCACCCTAAGCTACCAACCCTAAACCGCTTCCGGCCGTCGCCGCAATTTCTTGGTTGAGCTTCGGTGGTTTTCGCGTTTTTACCAAAACGCCCTCGCACTGACTTGGTCCTCACGTCTCGTCTCCACCTGCTTTCTTGTCGTCCGCGTACATGCTTTTAAGTCGCACGATGTCGTCGCCACCTCCTTGACCGCATCTCAGCACTCCAAGCTATCATGCCGGTCCATATGGCCGAACCATCGCCGCACCCAACTCGCACATGCACACAATAGACCAAGCAAAGCGTTGCAAGCACAAGATTTTCTCCTTGACCCAAGTTAGTCCAAACAATTCATCCTATCATTTTTTTACCAAGACAAAATGATAAAAACTTTAACTCCGAACTCTTGGACTTTGCGATTAATCTCAAACTGCAAAAGCTCCAATTCCCAGAATAAAAGCTCAACCATGAGCACAACATCTCAGAACCACCGAGACACCTACCTAAACACACTGGGATTTCTAGACAATTTTCACGAGACAAATTGACCGAAATCGAGTTCATCAATCAACACATGGTCAAACGTGAAAGTTGATTGGAACATCCGAAAACTGGATCGGAAGTTTCGATTAGATCGGATGTTCCGGATAGAAAACTGGATGTTCCGATCAAAACAGAACTTCCGGATACAAAACCGGATGTTTTGAAAAGTTTGAATTCTTGCAACACTCAAGCACAACTCCAAACTTAATAAAGACTAGGCAATATGTTCATCATCTAAATCCTAGGGAAGCACTATGACATATGAGCTCTTCAGACACAACTCCCCCTAGGTTCTATACAAAGACTAGAAAAGGGATTAAGGCGTGGGCATGATGTGCCCACAGGGTGCAATTTACGCTACAGGCAGGTAGCAAGGAATTGCAGAAGAGTGACCTAGTCATACTACAGGGGTTAGTACGGACAGATGCCGGGAACTTAGTAGGCGATAGGCGGAGCTATCTAGCTGAGATGTGAAAAGGTGTTAGCGAAATCTACCTCATGCGATGATATCGGGAACTTAGTAGGCGATAGGCGGAGCTATCTAGCTGAGATGTGAAAAGGCGTTAGCGGAAGCTACCTCATGCGATGATATGTTCATTTGAGTTACAACCGATTTCAAAAATTTCCTTACAAACTATTACTCTCGTATTTGAATGAAAACTTACTTTTTTGCACAACATGTGACCTAGGATAGAGCTATTTCCTTGAAACAACCATGCATGAAATATAGCCGTATTCCTCTTCTGTGGGAATTTGCTTGCGAGTACATTCAATGTACTAACATGGCTTGTTGATGTGGCCAGGCAATGAGGAGTGCTACTCCGACGACGACGATAGTGATTTCGAGGGCTAGGTCGTTACCCCAATCAGTTGCCTGCTGGGTAGGCATATTGACAGGCTTACCTAGGTATGTCTATTTTCCGTTGTAGACTTTTATCCAGCCAATTGACTATGATGTTTAATAAAGACCTTGAGGGCCTATTAGTGTAATAAACTCGGTATTGTATGACTATGTTATCAAACTTCTTGTGTGTATTGGCTACTGATCATGGGACCAGTACAGAAAACACAGGGATTTATCCGGCCTTAAAACCGGTAGCCACACTAGACCCAGTCTAGGTTAGTTATAGAGCTATCAAGGACAACCCTGACCACGTCCACCAATACATCGTGGACACATGAATGGTTCAGAAGGATGCCGAGTACATCATGTTTCCCTACAACCTGGGGTAAGTATTACACTATCGTTGATTAAGATTTTAGTTTATGAAAGGGTTTAGGGTTTATGAAAGGATTTTACCCTAGACCCTTCAGTGTAATTCTTCTTGATTACCTGTGTAGTTATCACTGGGTTCCTATGCAGCTATCATTGTGTTTTGATCGTAATAGTTCTGGCCTAGAGCAAAGTTTTTTACCTTGATTCGTATATCAATGCGAAGTCATCTTGTGACTGGTCTATCATGGAGTTGATAAGAGAGTAAGAAATACCTAACACCAAAAATAACTCTAATTCCCCCGTAATATGCCGAGGGTAACATGTACTTGTCATGTAGCACGTGCCTGGAGTACACAGCCCGTGGTGGAAAATACAAGAGCCGGACGAAGAAGCTTTATCACCATTTCAAATTCCCGGTATATATCTAGCTAATTGATAATTAAAACGTTCATTTTAGCATACTTTGTAATGTCATCGATTAATGAACCAACTTTTGTTTCCTTCAATGCAAACAACAGCCTGCATAATCAAATTTGTGTGGATTCTATGTTGCCCACCACATGGAGATGTTTTTGTATGATTTCATCACATACATGGAAAAAGAGAAGGTATGTCATGTAAGAAAAAGAGAAGGTATGTCATGTAAACTTTTCATCCAACTGATAGGACTGGAGTATTCCAACTGTCCATATGGATGCAAAGGAACTAGCGCGCATTCAGGGGGGTTTCTACTACTTCCTTAACGCTCAAGTCCTAATAGCAGATGGTAAGTCCTAACATTGTAACTCTGATTTGTACTTCAATATGACATAGAGTTCATGTATGTAATGTGATGTGAGCTTTGATACTCATATTGATGTGATGGTGGCCTTTGATGTTGGTATTGCTTCAAGGGGGGAGGGGAGGAGAGGGTTATGGGATATTATATGTGTATTTTGTTTCAGGTGGGGGATGCATACTCATTGCAGAGGAGCCAGGTCATCATCACAGACGGGAGGTGTGCCGTCAGGCCAGCTGGGATGACTAACGTCATCACAGATAACTAATCACAAACGTCATCACAGATAACTAATCACAAACAGCAGCCAGACTCATCTATCATGATGGTTTTAACCCGTCTCTGATGTTCTATTCTCTAGTAGTGCACTGACTTGCACTAAATCCGCTCTCACGCAAACAGGACCTCAAAAGAAAGACACGAGTAAACTACAGAGATAGCAATGCAAACGAACTAAATACGGATTGATTTTTTGCGTAAGAATCAACCGCGTGAGTTACCTCGAAACCCCACCACTTGGAAATTGGAACCATTCGCATGAAGCCTAATAAAATGCATCTTATTCTTCAAGCAATTTGCTCGGTCTCTACCTCAATTAGGCTAAGTTTAAAGTCAAAACACCAGAAACACGGTATGATCGTCAGCGACCACACAAGTGTAAGGAAAATAAAAAAAACAAGTTACAAAACTTGAATACAAGAACAGCTCTGAATATTTTTACTTTCTGTTTATTCGCTTTACAAGTCCATTGTTTGCCTCGTACTGGCATGGACCATGCACAAGACGGTATCTCATCGCTGTCCCGTGCTGTAGCTCGTCGAGCGATCATGTTCTCTCGTAGTCGAGTTTGTCCGACTGCTAAGGAAATAAAATTTTATCACAAATTTATACGACACAAAAATATTTAGGCTTGTAGCTTCAGTAGTGCCGGGGCTCTTCGGCGTTGTAGCTCCGGTAGTGCCGGGGCTCCACCCGGCTTGCCTCCCATCGGCGGCAGGTGGAGAATGTGCTGCTGTCTCCTTCTCACGGTGAGCTACTCCACACTCCCCTCTCCTCTGTTCTAGGGTTCTTCCACGAGTGGTCTGATTAGGGCTTGATTGATTGCTTTGGTTCTGTACGTTTGCTCTAATTAGTTAAACTACCACTATGCTGTGATGCTTATGCTAATGGATTTCAGTATCAATTACACAATGATGCCTATCTAATATGCTTATGCTTAGAAGATGTGTAAGCTGATGTACTCGGCTATGCCCTAGATGCCTCCCTGTGACTTGATTAGGATAGAAACTGTAATGTCTGTTTTAGCTATTTAGCAGTGAAATATTGATCAGTAGCTAGTTAGCCAGCCACTAGTGAAATTGTTAAAAAGGAATTTTCATCCTGGACTCCATGCATCAGTTGAATACTTCATTATTTGAGCATCTCACTTGGTAGATAGCCTGATGCAAACGTGAACCCTTACATGCTTAATCCTGCAGCCCTGTAGGACCTTCCAATGAGTTTAGTACCTCTAAGCCATCACTAGATCCTCCCAATCCTCAACTCTTATTTAGAGAACCATTAAATAAATTGCAACTAATCCAACTGTCGCTAAAAATGCAGGATCCAATGTCTTAGCTATGAGTTAACCGAATTCTTGAGAACCTATAAGATTTATTTGGTTAGGTAAGCAAATGACTCTAGACCCATTTATCCGGTTCGGTTTGAAGTAAAAGTAGCGTAACCTGTTGGTGACCACATGACCTCTTGCAACAATTGCTTACTTGATTAGTGGTTCATTAGTAGCTTATATTTGTGTCACTGGGCAGTAGAACCCAAGTACCATTAGATCTTGTAGCCATCCAGATGAGTGCTGTGTCCTTTGCGTACAGAACCCATGTTTAAAACCGGGATTAGAGCTAATGAGTTAAGTGAAATTTACTAAGCTAATCAGTAGACCAATTAATGGAGCAAAGTCATGACCTCAATTAATTAGAATGTTGGGTCACTGAACCATACCTTATGTGCAATCTTGAGCTAATCCACTAAAACTTGCTTAAGCGATTTAAGTCTATAATGAGTAGGTCTCGTAGTTAAGGCTGAAGCCTTCCAGACAGAATTTAGTGACCTTCCCTTGCTGGCCATGTGTTGGTACCAAAATAAGAATCGTAGCCTAGCCAAAAGCTCCGCTTAGAGTACTCGTTTGCCCAATTTCGATAAGCCATTTGAGAGATATAGCTATAATAGTTCTGCTGTCCAGAATTTGTTAAATTAAAAGTATTCAACATTGGTCAATGAGATCAGCGACATTAATGTGGTAATTAGACCTTCGTCTTGATATTAAAACTGCGCATACATGTTGTATAAGCCTGGGGATCCAAAGGGTATGATTAAACTTGACATATGGCATATAAACTTTGCATATCAATACCACATGAATGCTAACTCTTAAACCTTCTCTCGTTGATGGTGCACCTTGTCATAATATAAAGGATCCTAATTTACATCGACTATCTTATGCATCGTGCATGCCATTATCACGCTAGTTTGCATTTCACTAGTATGAATCAATCGAGTGAGCCCTAATCCTAATTACAAACTTAAAGCCCTTCTCCTTAGTTGCATCTCACCTAGCACCCATGTTTTCACACTAAAATTCCATTCATGATAAAATGCTCATTCATGTTGAGGTTCTAATGCAAGTAAAGCTAAACTGAAATGTAGGAGTATTAATCTGTTTAAGCTAGCTCTTTACTTCCCTCATCATAATTGCATCCCATGCAAATTTCAATAGCTTCTTAGGATTGCTTTTCTCTTTTGGAGGTTATTTGCTTCTTACCGGCGTTTCAAATGTTCTGGGATTCTTGCAAATGATCACCGACGTCTTATACTTCTCCCGGCAATGAGGCAAACTCTGCAAAGCTCGATAAGATTCCTAATTACTTATGTTATGGTTTTGAATAAGATGTTTGCTTGATTGCAAATTGGTTGTATTGCTATGTGATGACGAATCAATAGCATGATAGGGTTAATTGGTTGCAAAGTCAACGGTGATCTTTTAAATCGATGAACAAAATATGAAACCCTAATTGTGAGTTGTGAGGGCCGGGGTACCGTCACCTACAGATGGATCGACAGGGTGCAACCCTGATCGATGCCGGTGTCATAGGGCTTTACCCGTCACCCACGACGGAGTTGAATTGAGATTGGTGGGAAGTCACAGTGGGCCAACCCTGAACTTACACATTCTTAATTCTTCTCTCGCTTCGGGACAAGTCTTGCTTGCCTTGCCTGACCACAGAATAGGTTGAGCCTTGCTTGGAACAACCATAACTAAATCGGCTTGTTTGGTTTGCTCTGAATGCTTGAAATAGTCTTGCTTGACTACCTTGAAATCACCTAGTCTTGGTTGACTAGTCTGAGAATTTGATTAAGTCTTGTTTGACTTAACGTGAGCAATATGGATGAATCTTGGTTGATTTCCATATTGATAATCTTAGATTTATTGTTTTAAATCTTAGATTGATTGATTGGTATCAATCTTGATGATATTGCTTTATCGTTCATGATTATGCCATGTTATCATGTGTTAATGTTGAATACATGTGTAGTATTAAATTCTTGTTCAATGCCATGCTTAAGATAATTAGGATGAGCCTACAAAATATCTTGCAAGTACGAAAGTACGTAAGGAATTCAATTCCTAAACCGTTGCAGGTGAGACTACTTTAGAAGATTCCTACGTTGCTGATTTTGTGAAGAACTGATGTTCCTTTTGGCAAGTTGCCCTTCGCGGTCACAGGTGTGGGTAACGTGTTCCTCAGGGAGATGGCTTGGGCTACCATCTCAAGGGTTTTTAATTTATTTCCGCTGCTGTTTTTCAGGGTTAATAGTTATAGACGACCTTCGAGTCGTTGTTTATGTGAAACCTCTCTCGGGTAAGAGGTGATTTATATAATTCCGAATAACTCTTGTCTTCTATAGTTTGACCTGTGATATGAAGTTGTTAATTGTGATCTTTCCATATACCGTGCGTGTATAATTGAAATATATGGAAATGATCGTAAAGAAGTAATGCGTTCTTTCCGGTTTCACTTTGCGAAGTATTGTTGGTTGAGTGGCCCGCTAGCCGAGACGCAGTGCCGGCTAGGTAGGGTGTGGGTAATCGTACCGGGCTTTCGAGCGACCCACTAGTCTTCGGGCTAGATTAGGGTGTGGGTGCGATTGCCGGGCTCCTCTGATCTTACTTTGCTTAGTGATCCTGAAAGCAATATTAGTTCTTTACTGGATTTTGAATTTGTTTTCAGCTTCTTTTGCGATAAGTGTGTCCTTGCCCGGCTTAACCAACCGTGAGTGCATACGGCATGTGGTGATCGTATGATGGGTTGGTTAGGTGTCGGATCATCCAGCAGTGAAGGCATACGACGTTCGGTAAGCGTATGGTGTGCTGGGCGATTTCTCCGGTATTCGGATCTCGTATCGTAGCTGGAGTTGGTTATGAATTCGGGGTCCTGACACAACACGCGAGAGAAGGGGCGAGCGAGGCTAAAGCGCGGGCGGGCGGGCGAAACTTTTGCATGGCGTCTGCAGTAAACGAGGGGCCGGTAGTGCGTTTAGCGAGGTGATTAACACTGAATGGAGTATGAAAAATAGCATGCGTGTGCTTCTTCTTGGTCCATGTGAAAAAAATAATACGCCCTCTAAATTAGGACAGAGAGAGTATATATTTGTGCTTTTTGTCTTTGTCTGAAGTTTTGTAATTAAGCTTGGCCCAACAACCCACATGAGAACATGTAATTTTTATGTTTTATGTTTAGTCCACTAAATAAAGGAGTCCGTATATTTTAGGTGGTCCCACGTGTAACGAAAGGCTATAGCTGAGGGAACCCGTGCTCCCTAGTGAGTGCCACGTGGCTCTTAGGATGCCCGCTTTGGTAAAATCGTCTAAACGGTAAACTGCACATTTTAGGTTCGGCCGCTCACCACCAGCTCGCCGTCGCCTGCGCCTCGCTCGCCCCGTCTCGCAGCCCGACACGCTCGCCCTCGTTGCCGGGGAATGCAGGCGGCGGGGGTTGTTCTCCGGTTGCGGCGGCCCCCGCGAACACGTCCGGTGGGGGAGAGCCGCAGCAGCCAGGTGTCGCCGAGGATCACGACATTCCAGGAGGCATCGAAGAGCCTCACCTGCCCAGCGGCCCGAGGAGCCTCACCTGCCACGCGACGCTGAGGAGCACCAACCATCCTCCACAAAGTACACTTTTTGTAATGTGGTGTTTGGGCCTGTGATGCTTATATGTGTACATACATGCACTGGAAGTCTGAATCTGTATCCATCTCTGAAACATAAGCATGCCATATATGATCTGTTAAGGATTTCAGGTGCTTTCTTTCTTTCTTGCACGATAATATAAAGCTACCAAACTATTGAGCGCGGGTCGTAGAAGTAAAAGTAGATCACATCAGCCATCAGGTTGTGTCTGAGTGAGAGTTTGCTGGGAACTGGCAAAAGAACAAGCAGAGTTCATGCAGATCTTGTGACCACCTAGCTTCCTGTGTGTGAGAATTTCCAATGTTTCAGGCGCTTCACACTTGAAACCACACCATAACGGAGATTAACTCAGATCTCGATTTAGAACTTGCAGGTAATTTCCTCACCGATATATTTCTGTTCAGTCTGCACCTTTTGCTTTCCTACTGTGCATTGTTATTAAAAATTGGGAAGAGTTATGCAGTTTACTGATGTTGCATTGCTTTAGGTGCTTGCAATCTATGGGGGCATTTAATTTCTTTTCTTACTTACAAACTGGATATGCTAATGATTTCAATTACTATTGTATATAATCTTCACTAGGCCTACCAGCTTTGGTATTTTTGAATAAGATTGAAAAATAGTTGTTGGTAGAGTCATGCAACACTTGGTATAATGGTGGTGATGTCATTTTTGTCATGACTGTCTTCTTCTCATCAGCTACCAAAGAAATTGCAATTGGGTTTCATCAAAGCAGGTGCAATGCACAACTCAGTTCTTGCTATTTCAAGGTCAACTAGTACTGCCAAACAATGGTTGTTAGCTCTGTTCCAATATTTTGCTTTTCATAGTGTCAAAAATTGTTCTTCTCCAAATAATCGAAGATAAGAGACTTGCAGTAATAAACATCAACTTGGATGCAGCTTCTGAGGAGGATATCATGTTTTCTTTACAGGTCATGGAAATAGGAGGCAATGTAGAGGTTAAATGTTCAATGATGTACTCATGAGCTTGTATTACTCACTTGATGGTGTCGCGTTGGTGGGTTTACAAGTGAACTCTCGTTGTATATAAGGACTTTGTATCTTTGTGAAAATGCATGCATTATCGACCTTTTAACGTTATCCCTGCAGCCACATGTTGTTTCTGCACTCAGTTGCTGTTTCTGGAGGTGCAGTGGTTTCTGGAAATAATCTTGCTGGAAGGGTTGATTTAGATTCTTTCTCGTTCACCTTGAAGTATCTCGCACAAGGCTTCCAATTGCCTACCACCGAAGGGTTCTTGTTCTTGTATTACTAAGTTTCTTCTTTGTCTTATAAGTTGGATAGAATTACGATTATGTTCAGATCATCGAATGATCATTTAAGCTATGTCGTAGCATAAATTTGTCGGTGATTGTTGTGAAATTTCAGTGGGCAATGGTTTGGTCATAAATGGTATTGATTTTTTTGACAAATCTGTCATCCGAGGTCTCTTTATGCCAACATATAGATGCAGTTAGTCAGTCACCACACTGGGACTGGAAGTCTGGAAATGCAATCATGCATTGTATAGTCCATGACCTGAAGCAAACTATAAGCAGGAACGGCACTGACGTTTTGATGATGACCTGAAACAAACTATAAGCAGGAGCGGCACACAGGTCATATGCATATAGTCTCTGATGGCACAAGTTCTTGCAATGTTTGGCGGGCAGTCCCCCAAAGCCCGCCGATGAAGTTAGCCTGCATGCAGCCGTGAAGAAATGCACCCGTCACATTTTGTTAGGTGGGTTCCATGCATTTATGTCAGCTAGGAATCTTGCAAGTCTAACAGAGTTTGACATTATAATTAAGATTTTCCCTTACTGAGTTCTTGCAAACATTCTGGGGATCTGCCGGATTTGGTATAGGTGTGCTATCCAGATATTTTTCGCGTGGAGGTTTGTTCTTGACATCGCTCAGCTGCATCGCTGAAGTAGCTGGTGAAACTACATCATTTTGTCGACTTGACATTAAGATGAAATAGTTGTGTGTTTTTCTTCTCACAACAATACCCGGTTCTCATGCTTTTTTTTCCAGATGGCTTATCGATTTAATGTTGTGACCTGTAAAATCTCAAATCAAAAGGAAAATAGATGAGATAGAAAACTTCAGTTTTCAATGCTGATAAAAATGCTTCTGAAAGTGCAAAAATAGTGATGTACAAAAATCTAGGCAAAGTTGGCCAACAGCACAGGAAAACCAATGATTGTGGCCAAGGTATAGTAGCTACTCCGATCCATATACTGTTCTACTGTTCTCCATTGTTGGAACTCTGGAGAAAACTAGGATGCACTACTGGAATATTTGTGTTTGTCGAGTGCATTTTATCGAGCACTCGGCAAACCACCATCTACGTCGAGTGCCGCACTAAAGCACTCGGCAAACAAAAGACACTCGGCAAACGAGGGAAAAACACTCGGCAAATTACGGCACTCGGCAAACGAGGGAAAAAACACTCGGCAAATTAAGGCACTCGGCAAACACGGCGCCACGTGTCCCACCGCACGGTGGCTGACGGCGCGTCCCTCCTTTGCCGAGTGCCGCTAACGGACACTCGGCAAACATTTCTGATTTGCCGAGTGTTCGTTAGCGGCACTCGGCAAACATTTTTTTTTCTTCTTCCACTGACCTTGAAATTTTTTTTCCTCTGAACATACATCATACGATATTCTATTTTAAAATTTGGAATTTTTTCAGATTTGTTTGCTATATTTAATTCATTAAGTGTATTTCTATGAATTTTTCGATATAAGTCAAATTGATCTGTAAGTGTTTGAAAATGTGGAATAAAATGGGTAGAAAAATGATATTTATGTTCTTGAGTCTAGTTTTTGGGCTTTCTCAAGAAATGAAAAGAAATTTCAAACATCTGGGTCCCGATACACGATCACCAACGTGTGGCTTATTGGTTTTTTAATTTAAAAAAAAGAAACGAAGTCTGAAAAACACGAAACTTAGCATGGTGTCATGATATGGCACCTAGAGGCTGTGGTAAAAATTTGAGAAGGTTTCACAAAAGTTGTGACGTATACTGCTTACAAACCGAACCATCTCCGAGGAAGAATCATGATTTTGAGAGGGAACGGGTCGGGTTTTAAGGTGAAGTGACGGTTTCTTCATCGTTTGACCTTGAAACTTTTTATACACTCAACATACACCATCACATGTTCCATGTAAAAATTTGACATTTTTCCGGGTTTGTTTGCTATATTTAAGCCATTAAGCGCATTTCTAGGCATTTAACGGATATAATTAACATTTGAACTGCAAGTGCATGAAAAAGTTGCCGAAAATGGGTTTAAAAATCCTATTTGTGTTCTTGAGTCTATGTTTAGGACTCATCCAAGAAAAGAAGAGGAATTCCAAACATCAGGGTGCCAGGACTCGACCCCGAACATGGTACTTATTGGTATTTTAATTCTAAAAAATACAAACGAAGTCAGAAAAACGTGAAATTTGACGTGGTGTCATCATATGACACCTAGAGGCTATGCTAAAAATTTGAGAAGGTTTAGCAAAGAAAACAAAACAAAGAAAGAAATAAGAAAAAAAAATATGTTTGCCGAGTGTCCTAAAATTTACACTCGGCAAACATTGCTTGCCGAGTGTCCACGTTAGGACACTCGGCAAACGCGGAGACAGGTGGCAAACACGGAGACACGTGACACCTAAACGTGCGTTTGCCGAGTGTCCTCGCTAGGACACTCAGCAGAGGTGCGTTTGCCGAGTGTCCGATTTTTGACACTCGACAAACGGCTTCGTCTGGTTTAGTCCCACCTCGCCCAGCGACCGCGCGGTTGAGTGGTTTATATACCCGGCTGCGCGGTCCGGGTTGAATTCCTCTGAAAGCACCGGGCGCTTATACACGGCGCCACGTCATTAGAAACCGACCCGTGGGTCCCCCGTGGACCTCATTTGAAACCGACACGTGGGTCCGCCTGCGTGTGCATGTGTAGTGGTGATGAGATACCAGGCAACGGCGGTGCCCCGCCGGCGGCCATTTTTTGGCCCTGATCACCTTGTTTGCCGAGTGTCGACACTCGGCAAAGAGTAAGGGTTTGCCGAGTGTCCGGATGCCGACACTCGGCAAACTGCCACCGCAGGCGGCGCTGTGGGAGCGCCACGTGTCCTATTTTTGCCGAGTGCGTGACGTCGACACTCGGCAAAGAGGCCGTTAGGTCGCTCCTGCCGTTTAGTTGCTTTTTTTTACCGAGTGTCGGATTTGACTCTCGGCAAATAGTTTGCCGAGTGCGCGATAGAAAACACTCGGCAAACAGGACTTTGCCGGCAGGTTGTACGCCGAGCGGTGTTTGCCGAGTGTTACACTCGGCAAACGATTTGCCGAGAGCTTTTCCTCCTTCGCCGTGTGCCCTGGGCACACGGCAAAGGTCCAGAATCCGGTAGTGATGGTCTAATCCATGTAGCATTAGACAATGCACCATGTAAAGATTTCTCTGGAACTCAAATTGTCTTTCCGGCGTCTTTGGCAACAAATGACACGTTGTGACTGTTTCATAAAAAGAAATATAGAAATCCTAGGAACTGGCTGTTGACTGTGTTATACTCCCTCCGATTCCATAGAAACTATATCATTTTGGATATAAACACGGTCTTCAAAACACAACTTTGACCATTGATATCAATTATATATGTTTATAAAACCCCATAAAATCATAAATTCTGAAAGCACTTTTCGGGAAAACTTTACGCATTTATTTTGAAATGTCTAATATAAATATTGTTAAAGATATTAGTAGTCAAATTTTAAAAAGATTGACTCTATCCATATCTAAAACAACATTATTCTAGAACCGGAGGGAGTAGTTGTGAATGCATTCGTAGAAATAAAAGAGCTATTACATAACTAGTATCTTGTCATGTAAATTGTTAGACAAAAACCTATTGATTGGAATAGGATAGAAACTTGTAAGTCGTTTATAACTATTCTAGAACAATTATGTGCTTCCCTGCATGACAAACTGTATGCATTGCTGATCGTAGACTAAGGAGCAGCATACTCAGATTTCTAAGAGGATGTTTCTTAAAAAAAGAGGACGATTTCTAGGAGGATGGTGACATCTCTATCCAGGTGCCATGAACATCTGTGTTTTTCTGTGGTTGCAGGTAAGGAAGCCACTATGTTTGACATATTATGCCATATGTTGCTGGAGTTAAAAAAATGTTAGGACATGTGCAGTTGTAGAGATGACTGTCTTCACTTACGCTCATCCATTTTCTTACGAGATAGCACAAAAGATAGTAATATAATGGTGGAGAAGCTTCTATTCTCTTGTATTTAATGTTGTTGTATTTAGTTTTCCTTAATTTTAGCGGATGAGCGTTCTCATAGCTTTCCCTTCATAGAGAAAAGGCAAAGTTATTTCTCATCATTCTCTCTTTTCCAGGTCTGCAAATAACTATGTGCCAAACGAAGAAAAGGCAGACGTCAGTACATGCCCTCTTATAGGTTTGGCGTAATGTGCTACAGGTTGGTGAACTTGCTAGACTTGAAAAAATTGTGGTGATTCTTTTACAGGTTCTGTGTAGTTCGCTTCCGGTTGCCTGGCATGTTCAGCATGGGAAAGCATATGTATTAACCTGTGTGATCTAATCACAATTAAAGTTACGGAGACAAAGTAGATCGGCTAATATTGCAACTAAAATAATGAGCTGGTCAAGTTAGCTAATCTTTACAATTACCGTGCTGAAAAGAAGTTAGTTAATCTTTGAAACAGGAATGATGAAGAAAAGAGGATTCTGTAACGTAGATAGAAAAGCTAGCTCTCATTTGCTTAGGAAGGACGTACACTGTACCATGCATTGCATTCTATGTTGTTCGTAGCTCTATTCTCCAATAATGCATGTCAGCAGAGTATCTTCTTTATTTTTCTTTATATTTTTCCGAAACGGTGCTGTCAGATGTTTGAATTTAAATTGCTTAGAGAGCAATCTACAATTATGCAAGGACAAAAAAAAATATCAAGGAGCACGAGTACGAGATAACAATTAATATTTGCACGGCCAAATAAGTATATTTCTGGTGGATGTTAATTCTTTCCGCTAGGTAAGAAGAATAATAGAGTCAAAAAGAAGAATTGATTCTAGCTTCTTTCAACAAAAACGAGAAGATTTAATTGTGTACAAAGGGTACCTAAAAGTTAAAGTTCTAGGAGCAAGTTATATCACAACATTCAACCAAAAGTTTAGTTAAGGTGTCTCCAGAAGTAATCATGACACCTTTTTATTTGATTGACCTATAGTTATATCTAGCCTTTGATGTCTATGTACAGAAGGTAATAGAAGAAGCAGGCTCCCAGTCGGTCCCAGCAGCAGTACGTGAAAGATGAGATGAATGTTGACATAGCATGTATATGTGCAATCAGATCGCATGTGTAATGACTGAAAGGGTACTTTTCTGCTTTTCAGCCGAACTGCATGCGGATTGTTGGTCCTATGTATATATGAGCCGTACGTACATCCTGCCCAATCCCAATATACATTGTTTGTACAAATTTGCGTGTACAAATGTTAACCTTTGATCGTTAATCAAATTAACGGATGGATACACTATTTGCACTGGCTACATACAAACGATCATGCAATCACGCGGCCGAACTTATGCTGCAGATGTACACATGCAAAGGACCTGGACTTGTTAGTCTTGGCCGGTAGTGACTCGATCATCTCTAGCCAGATCTCTCTTTTCCACACCTACTGGGGAGACAGAAAGTTAGCTACAGATCGACCAAAATGCTAGTTAATTAGGCGACTTAAGAGAACCAAAGACTTTGAAGTTCCAAACACTTGTCCTTATCTAGTAAGTGACTAGTGCTAGTACTGTAAAGGTTGGGGTCCAATTCACTATCTCACCTTCTATATGCTATGCTTCCATCCAAAAGCCACCAAGCACATATATATGCATGAGAATGATCGAGCTCACATGTTATCTCACTCACACGCCACCTTCAATCCTTTCCATATGCATTTATACGGGTACGTAGATAGATAGAATTGAATATAGGTTTCACCTTTTTTAGAATTATTTATATTTGTGACAACATGAGATGCAAGTCATGCAACAACTCGAGCTCAAGATCGTCATCAACCTAGCTAAATCACTGCAGCTAGCAGGCCGGTGATCATCAATAATCAATCATGGAAACAAGCAAGGGCAACGATGGGAGCTCAGCGAGCAACGACGAGAGCACGGTGGAGCAGCAGGAAGGAGGACGGGATAGGAAGGCCGGTGCTAATTCTTTCTCATCGGTGCGCCCATACATCCGCTCCAAGAACCCCCGCCTCCGCTGGACGCCGGAGCTCCACCACTGCTTCGTCTGCGCCGTTGACAGGCTCGGCGGCCAAGATCGTAAGTAACTTAATTACCTTCAATTTCCTCAACCCTAGCTACCTCTCGATCGATCAGGATGTTAATTGCATATTTTTGTATGTATGTTAGGTGCAACTCCAAAGCTCGTTCTTCAATTGATGAACGTTACAGGGCTTAGCATAGGCCATGTCAAGAGCCATCTCCAGGTACACATCCATGCATCAGATGTCTACACGTTCTACACTTGGTTTTTGCTCATCGTTTCATGCCTCTTGATTTAATTTGGTTAATTTCATTTTGTGTGATGTTAAATTCTATCATCTTCAGATGTATAGGAGCAAGAAAATCGATGACTCGGGCCAGGGTATGAGACTGACTCATGAATGGATTTTTCTTTCCTGGTTCTTGGTATATTTTGTCCCTGATCTCATAGACTTTGTGCAGTCATAGTTCACTTGCAAAGAGGTGGACAAGTGTACAACCTCGGCCATGTTTCCTTCCATCATCGCTTGGGTGGTGCCGAGACCATCTTGTCAAGGTACGTAGTTGGATCCATTAAAATTAAACACCTTCAATTTGTTGTCTAGTATCCAGCAAATGATTCAAGTCCTATAGCTGCTGACTTAATTCTGACTAATCTTCTTGACAACGAACTAGGTTTGGCAGTACTGCATGGCCTCCACAGAGGAGCAGCCATGAACCATACTGGCTCCATGGCCATGATCATCACTTCCTTGGATCAAAAACATACTACTCATCATCATCAGCAGCAGCTGATCATGGCGAGGCTTTCCTTCGAGCCCGTGCTCAACATGTAGCTAGTGCTGCATCTAGCGACCCAGCTTTGATGATCCAAGGCTGTTCATCTCCAGATGATTATACCATGAACCAGCTGTACCAAAGACGACTGCTCCATTCTGCGACGATGCGCAACGATGATCATAGCCATGGTGCTCTTGATCTTGATCTCGACCTCTCACTCGATATCGTCGGGTCGCGGCGGGGGATGACGCGAAAGAGGGGCTGCAGCTGGGGAAAAGAAGATGATGATCAGGTTGGTGGCGATGAAGAAGTAGAGAGTAATGCTACTAGGCTCTCTCTATCTTTGTTCTCTCCTCCTCGAAGATGAGCAGTGCTAGTGATCATACAGTAGTAGATGTCAATTTGGATAAGAAATAAGAGAGGGAAATCGCATGCAAGGAGGAGAAAGTACTCTTGACCCCACCATGTGATCATGCAATGTGGCGATATCTTGTGGTATTTATCCATACATATATATGTAGGAGGAAGATATATACCTAAGTATGCCATAAGTATATGCTGTTCGTTATAAACTCTTGATCTTCTAATTTTACATTTTCCATATGCAATGATGATGTTTTGTGCGTCTGTTACTTCAACATATATATATATCAGCCACAGTATGCCATGCACAACAATCTTTTTAGAGGAATTTCTTACAGAACATGATATTGGGAAATTATATTATATTTGAAATACGTTGGTTATGAGTCCACATGAAATTTAACTTTGCAGAACAGTCCATGTGAACTACTTCTGGCCGGCCAGCCTAGCTTCTCCGTGCATACTTTTCATGGAGAAGAAAAAAGGACGGTTTTAATTCAACGTAAACGTCTGTTCCGTTTCGTTCGGTGACCAGTTGTTTCTTTTAGCTCGGTTTAGAGAAAATGGAGGCCCTTGGTTTGTCATGTTGTTTTCCTTCCTCAAGGTATTAATGCATCTTTGGTCTTGTTAGGTAGGTCTGATAATTTTGTTGATCAGTCAATAAACCTTTGACCAAGCGTTTTTAGAGAAAATTAACTACAATAACAACGGTGGAATAATCACGACAAAAGTGAGGACATTTGGCGAAGCCAACCAATCTTGCAAGCATAACTTCAAAATAGTACTCCATGCTTGGATAAACTGCCGAGCAGTTGCTAATTTGGTAACTGCAGTCCGTTCCTCACGTTCTTTCAAGAACAAACACATCTCTTGTAATCTATAAATAGATGATTCATCAATAAAGAAACACGCTTGATCCACTGTTCATTCTCAGTTTATTCCAAGTTTCAACACGTTATCAGCATCGCTAGTTCTACCGAGAGCATCAAGAACACAAGAACAGAGGAAGAACCGAAGAAAAGGTGAGAATCGACCATGCCTCGGGGATTCTCATAGTTCACTTGCAAAGAGGTGGACAAGTGTACAACTTCGGCCATGTTTCCTTCCATCATCGCTTGGGTGGTGCCGAGACCATCTTGTCAAGGTACGTAGTTGGGTCCATTAAAATTAAACACCTTCAATTTTTTGTCTAGTATCCAGCAAATGATTCAAGTCCTATAGCTGCTGACTTAATTCTGACTAATCTTCTTGATAACGAACTAGGTTTGGCAGTACTGCATGGCCTCCACGGAGGAGCAGCCATGAACCATACTGGCTCCATGGCCATGATCATCACTTCCTTGGATCAAAACCGTACTACTCATTATCATCAGCAGCAGCTGATCATGGCGAGGCTTTCCTTCGAGCCCGTGCTCAACATGTAGCTAGTGCTGCATCTAGCGACCCAGCTTTGATGATCCAAGGCTGTTCATCTCCAGATGATCATACCATGAACCAGCTGTACCAACGACGACTGCTCCATTCTGCGACGATGTGCAACGATGATCATAGCCATGGTGCTCTTGATCTTGATCTCGACCTCTCACTCGATATCGTCGGGTCGCGGCGGGGGATGACGCGAAAGAGGGGCTGCAGCTGGGGAAAAGAAGAAGATGATGGTCGGGTTGGTGGCCATGAAGAAGTAGAGAGTAATGCTACTAGGCTCTCTCTATCTTTGTTCTCTCCTCCTCGGAAGATGAGCAGTGCTAGTGATCATACAGTAGTAGATGTCAATTTGGATAAGAAATAAGAGAGGGAAATCGCATGCAAGGAGGAGAAGTACTCTTGACCCCACCATGTGATCATGCAATGTGGCGATATCTTGTGGTATTTATCCATACATATATATGTAGGAGGAAGATATATACCTAAGTATGCCATTAGTATATGCTGTTCATTATATACTCTTGATCTTCTAATTTTACATTTTTGCCTATGCAATGATGATGTTTTGTGCGTCTGTTACTTCAACATATATATATATCAGCCACAGTATGCCATGCACAACAATCTTTTTAGAGGAATTTCTTACAGAACATGATATTGGGAAATTATATTATATTTGAAATACGTTGGTTATGAGTCCACATGAAATTAACTTTGCAGAAGAACAGTCCATGTGAACTACTTCTGGCCGGCCAGCCTAGCTTCGTGCATACTTTTCATGGAGAAGAAAAAAAGGACGGTTTTAATTCAACGCAAACGTCTGGTTCCGTTTCGTTCGGTGACCAGTTGTTTCTTTTAGCTCGGTTTAGATAAAATGGAGGCCCTTGGTTTGTCATGTTGTTTTCCTTCCTCAAGGTATTAATGCATCTTTGGTCTTGTTAGGTAGGTCTGATAATTTTGTTGATCAGTCAATAAACCTTTGACCAAGCGTTTTTAGAGAAAATTAACTACAATAACAACGGTGGAATAATCACGACAAAAGTGAGGACATTTGGCGAAGCCAACCAATCTTGCAAGCATAACTTCAAAATAGTATAGTAGAGCAATTGTTGCTCTTTTGCAATTTTCTCGAACTTTGTTCGAGGACTCTTTGCCATTATGTAAGATTTAGTGCTAAAGAATAACATATTACCTACTTTTTTAGATGGCACGAAAAAAATTACCGTCACAAGAAGATAATGGAAGAACCGCATCTGAAGAAGCTAGCGTGCAATGGGATAAATAATGGCTAGAAAAAACAAAAGGAAATGGTCCATGCAGGTCAAGAACCTACGACCTTCGCGTTATTAGCACGACGCTCTAACCAGCTGAGCTAGGGAAATTAATACAGTTGAAATGAAATGAACGTATGGTTCCTATCCTGGCCACTCTTTGCTCGGGTTCGTGGCGCCAATTCTTGGTGTGGAGCTGTTCGTCTTCGATCGTCATCCACATCACGATGGCTCAAGTAGAGGCAGGCAGGTAGATATATGTAGGAAGAGGAAAGCAAAGTAAGATGGAGGACGACGACGAGGAGCATGCATGTGGAAGAGCTTCCCCTTCTCTCTCTCTCTCTCTCTCTCTCTCTCATGCACGGTAATCTCTCGAATTCCATTCAAAATCATGCTGTAGCTACAGGTGTTATTAGCATCCAGAATTTTCAAGGCAATTATCTTTTGCTTGTTGATGTCAGCAGCCATGTTTAGTGCCTCAATAGCATAGGTACAAGCAAATTAAAGTTGGGTCAGGAATAAATGGGCCTGTTTTAGGCCTCTACTGGGCCTATTCTAATTCGATTCCTCTTCCTTTCCTGCGGCGGCGCAACACAAACAAAACCGAGGCGAACACAAGGGAGAGAATCCTCTCTAAACCTTAGACATCACCGCCACCGCCGCCGCGCGCAGGACAGCAGGAGGAGGAACTCAACTCAAGTTGAAGCGCCATGCCGAAATCCAAGCGCAACCGCCCAGGTGAGCTCCCATTTCATCCCAACCCACCTCCTCTCTCTACTTGCTTCTTGTTTTTCTCCAAGTTTTCCTCACCAAACCTATCTATCAATATTAGTTCCAATCATTTCTAGTATGTACCAGTTCAACTTGCTATTATTAGTTACTAGTTCATTTGTAGCGCTTGCTTCTAGTATCTGCTCCTTGTTTGGCTCACCAGTCCATACATAAATACTCTAGTAACTATTATGAGGCGTGCCTTTTCAACTTCTCAGTGTATCTGTACCCAAATTTCTGTGCTTTTTTAAGTAATCAATCAAGAACCCAACCCCAAATGTAATCTTTCTAACAACATTAATAGCCTCTCTCTCTCGCTCTCTTCTTTCTTCTAATGTGCAAAAATTCAATTTTTATGGAGGCAGTCACCTTATCAAAGACTAAGAAGAAGCCTGGTCTAGAGCGCAAGGGCAAAGTGGTCACGGAGATCAAAGATGCGGTCGACCACTACAGCAGCGCCTATGTATTTACCTACGATAACATGAGGAATCAGAAGCTCAAGGACCTCAGGGACCAATTCAAGTCCTCTAGCAGGTATTGCACTGTGCTACTGCCATCCAAACAATACGATGCCTACAAAGCAATTTGGGTTATGCTTTGTGCTTTAAAAAAATTTCTTGTCCAACAGTAACAAATTTGCATATGCTATATTGTTAACAACAGCTATTCCAGATTGAATGAACCCAAAATTTGCATCTGTTTGTCCATGCGTCTGATTTCGTTATCCTAGAGAGTACACTTGAACCCTGACAACTATTATGTGTGCGTAGGGAAGCACACCATGCTAGTTGAACTATTTATAATGCTAAGCTCAACCTAGGGCTCATCCTGGAAGATTTTGACCACGTGGTTTTAAAGAAGGCACATATTCTCTTCTCAGGATATTTCTTGCTGGAAAGAAGGTCATGCAGATAGCATTGGGGCGTTCAGCTGCTGATGAAGCTAAAACAGGCCTGCATAAACTTTCCAAGGTGATTCATTCTTTGTCAGTTCTCAGTAGATACTGTAATCCACACTGTTTTTGTGAGGTTTTGCAGAGATTAACTTTGCTGTTTTTAGTTTCTTCAAGGTGATTCTGGACTGTTCTTTACAAATATCCCAAGGGATGATGTCGAGAGGTAGTCTCCTTATCTGATAATTTTTTATTTGTACATGAGAATTGCGGATGTTTGTTTATATGCTTGTTGCAGCTAAATGAACAATGTGATCATATATTGTGTGTGCAGATTATTTCGAGAATTCGAAGAGCATGATTTTGCAAGGACAGGAAGTGTTGCGACAGAAACGGTATCAGTTGCCTTTGTTTTCATGTGCATGTTCATAGCTTTTAGTTTCAGCAAACAAACTAGCAAGACCATTTTTAGCCAAACCTGTACACCAAGGTTACCAAAGACAATATTAGGCTATTGATGATTTTGGACATGTAATTAGTAGTATAATTTTGCGAAAAATAAACTGAAAAGCCCTTTTCCTTCAAAAGTTGTATATTATCATATGTGGGTGCACTCTAGTATAATACTCCTCTTATAAAAGCTTTTTTTTTACAATATCTGCTTAGCCTTACAAGGTACAAATAATGATTCAAAAAGAAGTGTTATTGTTCCGAAATACATAGCACTTTTAGTTTCTGGTCTGATTTGTTTAACCAAATTTACAACTTCACAATGCCTCAGGTGGAGCTAAAGGAAGGCCCTCTGGAACAGTTTACACATGAAATGGAACCCTTCCTACGCAAACAAGGACTGCCAGTTCGCCTGAACAAAGGTCTGTAGTTTCCCCTGCATTGCTACACATCTGACTGAAGCTACCAAGCAAACAGCTATAAAGTTCAGCATCGTTTATGCAGGTGTTGTAGAATTAGTTGCAGATCATGTAGTGTGTGAAGAAGGGAAGCCCCTTTCACCAGAAGCTGCGCAGACTCTGGTATGGATAACATATTATGAAGTATTAGCTACATATTTGGTTAAAAAGTTTAGACAGATATTGTTTATGTAATCTTATGATCAAGCTGTAGCCTGTAGGAATCATATTTATAATTTCTGAGTCATCATCATATGATGTTTAAGTACCTTGATTTAACCAAACACATAGGCACGTGGTTCACTTGATACAGAGTTTTACTTGTTAGGGTGTTCAGACTTCAGATACCATTTGTACTGTAACAGTGGAACTGCCCATGTTGTGCCAGTCTGTTTCTTTGCATTGAGGTCCCTTCAATTTCTGTCTCGCAGCGCTCGCTTGGGATGCAGATGGCGACATTTCGGTTGTACCTTGTCTGCCGCTGGTCTGCCGATGACTTCGAAGTGTACAAAGAAGGCTTGACGCACCTGCGAGCTCATGAAGCTGATGATTCCTCTTAAGTGTTACAGTGGCGCACTTGCTGTCGTGTTGTGTTAGGGACAGTTTTTGCTTTTGTGCGCGCGGATTTGTACCCTTAGAACGACCAAAATCTGAAAGATGTAATCTGCTCGGATTGTGCGTTCATTTCTATCCTAGTATTTATTTGTGACCTGTTAGTAGTGTTGATTGATATATCACAGTATCATATTTAACAATGTAACATGCAAGAGATTGATCACTTGTGATATTTTACTCCTCAAAAGTACTGCTAATGTGATATTTTGGTTATGACGGATGAGTTGTAGCCTCTAATGTCTACCGTTCATGTTCTGGGTTCAGTTTTTATAGTAACACTGAATTGAACATAGAGGTGACCCCAAATGTGTAGAATTAAGATCATTTGTTGTCTTGGCACGTGTAAAATGCTCCATCAACCTGAAGACTAGTTACTTGGAACGTGTAAAATGTTACCTTGGCACATGTAAAATGGAACAATCTTGGTCAACCTTCTGAAATACATGCATACATGAAAGACTCGAACGAAGACTGAAAATTGTACCGTTTGGTAGTCTGTAGCATTCATAGGTACAACAGATTGACTCAACGACCTACCTACCTTGTCAAGTAGGAGTGAAACAATGAACCACATGAGATGCACGTTCCCGTCGAAAATAGAAACCAGAACAGGCTACACAATGCCGCGTACATCCATGTGAGGTGATGAGAATTTCACATCAGATCGATCAGAAATAACATGGAAATGATATGTTTCTCTTGCCAGAAAGGACATGGAAATAACACCAAGAAGAAATAAAGACACCATTTGACACAGACCCTGTTTTTTCATCCCATCTCCTATCTCCTCTGACGACGGCGGACCAGCACACTTCTCCTACCATTGGGAGCTAGGCACAGGAGATGGACCCCTTCAGCCGCCTAGGCGCTCGATGCACGACAGGATAACTCAGATGACAGCGACGACGAGCGCGACCGGAGCAGGAGCCCAGCTCGTGTGCGCCACCCCTCCGGCTGGGATGTTCCGCCGGCCCGTAGCTCCTCGCACGGAGGCCACCGTCAGCGCAGAGGGAGCAGAGGAGCTAGTAGGGGAGGAGGCGGGCAAGGCGGCTTTAGGCGCACCCCAGCCCCTCCTGAGTCTGAAGCTGACCTTGAGGCTGCTCGCAGCTCGCTCGCGCTGGACAAAGCAGCAAGTATGGCCATCAGTGATGGAGAGCGCCAGCGGTCACGCTCTCCAGACCGCTTTCAGTTCGCAGCTCAGCAAGATCCGCTAGCTCCACAGGAAGATCTCCTCCAGGTCGTCATGCAGGTTCAGGACCTAGCGCTCGGGAGCGCGGTTGGAGCTGACCCGATGAGTGATGAGGCGCAAATTCCACCTCACCCACACATCACAACAATCCCTGCAGACGTGGCCGATCACAATGAAGCGCCACCACCAGACACTGACACGAGGGGATCCGAGGTGGAAGATGAGATGACCCTAGCTGCTTTTCGCAAGCAGTTAACTCGTCAGATCCCACCACCGCTGGTCCAAGCAACTCCGCAAGCGCCCATCACAAGAAGCAAAGCAAAGAGAGCCGAAGCAGGAGCGACCAAAGCCAGTGCAACAGACGCTACCAAGCAAGCGCTTCCGATGATGGAGAAAGCGCGTTTGCTTCTGATGAAGAAACTGGGGATCCTTGCAGCCAACTCCGATCCAGGCATGGAAGACTTCGTGCGATACAGGGAGCTATTCAAACAGCCACTAACTGAGGCCAATGTGGTAGCGTTCGCTATGCTGGCAGGAGTGCTGGGAAAGGTGGACATCACCTCGGTGCTTAAGGCCTCGGCCTAAGCGCTGCGGGTGCATGCTAATAGTAGGTTTAGTCCCCCCCCATGTTTGCTATGTCTTGTTCCCCCAGAATTAAGTTTCGCTCCCCCGCAGGTGTTATCCCAGGTGTAATCGCAGAAACCCCTTCTAGCAAAGGAGTCTGCTTCTGTCGTCCCTCAGCCAGCATGTTGGCGTTTTTGGGTTGGCCCTTCAGTTGTCTTGTAACTGCTAGCGCTGGGCGGGAGATGCCCCCCAGGAACTCCCCTTATGTCTGCTATCTTTATGCATGTTCGGTCATCCGCTCTTCCGTTGGCAACCATGATCATCGATCGCGCCGTAGGTACTTAAGTTATGAGCAAACACACAGGTTTTCCACAGCAAGGCCGCTCAAAATACCCATATGACAGAGCACCAGCTGCGCTTTCTCTCCTGGAACGTTAGAGGTTTAAACAACATCGCTCGAAGGAATGTAATCCGAGAGGTGGTTAAGCAAAATGGAGCCACGCTGGTTTGTCTGCAGGAAACAAAGCTGAGCTTCATCGATGACTCTCTCATCCAGCAAACGCTTGGAGCAGAGTTCAGCCAAAATTACTGCTTTCTCCCGGCCAACGGAACCAGGGGAGGAATCCTTCTTGCAGGCTCCAACAGATTCTTCATCTTAAGCAACATCTCCCCGGCCTCTTACTCCATCACTGTGGACATTAGGCACATCGAGAACGACCTTCAGTGGACCTGCACAGCGGTCTACGGACCCCAATCCGAGCAAGAAAAACTGGCCTTTATTCATGAATTGAAGGAAACCAGATCCAGGGCTTTACCAAAATGGCTTATTGCAGGCGACTTCAACCTCATTCTTCGTGCCACGGACAAAAACAACAACCAGATCAATTCTAGGCTGCTGGGAGCGTTTAGGACCGCAGTTGATCTGCTCCAGCTTCGCCAGCTCCACCTCCATGGCCGCAGCTTCACGTGGACAAACGGACAAAGCAACCCAACGTGCACCAATATTGATAAAATGCTTTGCACTACAGATTGGGACATTGCTTTCACCAACTCTCACCTGCAAGCGCTATCTACCTTGATCTCCGACCACTGTCCGCTGCTGCTCCACGGCTCCCTCAAGTCAGCCTCGATCAGAACCTTCAAATTTGAGGATTGGTGGTGTGAAATTCTAGGAATTCACCAAGTGATCCATGGTTGTTGGCACAGAGACCTACCTCTTACAGATAACATAACTCGCTTACACGCTAAGCTTACAAGGTTAGCTAAAACTCTAAGGAGATGGAGCGGCAATCTCATTGGCAGTTTACGAATGCAGTTCGCCGTAGCAGCTGAGATAATCCTGCAGCTCGACACAGCCCAAGAAACAAGAAACTTAGGTGCATTAGAGCTAGCGCTAAGGGCAAAGCTGAAGTCTAGGCTCCTGGGTTTGGCTGCTATCCAAAAGATGAGGCTCAAGCAAAGATCGAGAACTCAATGGATAAAAATGGGTGATGCAAACACCAGGTTCTTCCACCTTAAGATCAGCTCGCGGAAAAAAAGGAATGCCATACCCTGTTTTCACATCAACGGACAGGTTGTTTTTAATCAGAACACAAAGAAAAGCTTGATCGCCCAACACTTCAGGACGATGCTGGGGACTAAAAAACAGAGAGCCCACTCTCTAGCTTGGGAGCTGCTAGGAATACAGAGACACAACCTCTCACACCTCGAAAGCAACTTCACCGAGGGTGAAATTCACAATGTGATCAGGGCACTGCCAAATGATAAATCTCCTGGACCAGACGGCTTCACAAACAGATTTTATAAAAACTTTTGGGGGATTATCAAGGAAGACATAGTCCAAGCAGTGAACCAATTTTGCTGCCTCCGCAACAACAGGTTGTATCTTCTAAACAACGCGGATGTGGTGTTGCTCGCAAAGAAAAAACAGGCAACAGAAATTAAAGACTATCGCCCCATCAGCCTGATCCACGCGTTCGGCAAGATAATAACGAAGATCATGGCCAACAGGCTTGCACCTGAGCTCGACAAAATCGTCTCCAAGGCACAAAACGCCTACATCAAGAACCGAGGAATACAGGACAACTTCATCTTCACACAAAACAGCATCCGGATGATGCACAGCAAAAGGATCCCAGGAGTGTTTCTGAAAATTGATATCCAAAAAGCGTTCGACTCGGTCAGCTGGGAATATCTTATTGAGATCCTTGAGCACCTGGGTTTCAGCCCAAAGTGGAGAGACTGGGTTGCGTGCATCCTTGCTTCTTCTTCGAGCCGGTTCATCATCAATGGTGAGCACACCGAAAACATCCAGCATCGTCGAGGGCTGCGGCAGGGGGACCCTCTTTCACCCATGCTCTTTATCCTTGCAATCGACCCCTTACAGAAGCTGCTTCTACGAGCACTACAGACAAACCTCATCAAACCAATCACAGGTCTCGACAACGAGCTCAGAATTTCCCTCTACGCAGACGACGCGGCAATCTTCGCAAACCCAGAAAGGGAGGAGCTGATGATCATTCAAAGCTGCCTCCAAATGTTCGGACAGACAACAGGTCTCGAGACAAACTTTCAAAAAAGTTGCATTTACCCTATCAGGTGCTCACAGGTTAACCTCCAGGACATCACACAAAGCGTGCAAGCACAAGTAGCACAATTCCCCTGTACCTACCTTGGACTACCGTTGCACACCTCAAAGCTTCGCAGATCAGACTTACAACCTCTCTTCGATAAAACTCTCCTCCAGGCTAGCGGGCTGGAAAGGCAGGCTGCTCTCCAGAGCAGGACGGCTCACACTCATAAACGCAGTCCTCTCGCCATGCCTAGTCTACTTCCTTTCAGCTTTTAAACTCGACAAGTGGGCCATAAAAAGGATTGAGAAGACGATTAGATCTTTCTTTTGGAAAGGTGAAGAAACTTGTTCAGGAGGGCACTGCCTTGCAAGCTGGAAGCAGGTTTGTAGGCCAAAAGAGTTGGGAGGTCTAGGTATCAAAGACATCCAACGGTTCGGTGCAGCACTCAGGTTGCGATGGCTATGGGGGGAATGGAACACGGTGAAAAAGCCGTGGTTTGGCCAACAGGTGCCATGTGATGAAACAGATGCAGCTCTTTTTGCAGCCTCAACGAAAATCCACATCGGAAATGGGCATCTCGCTAAGTTCTGGACGTCCAGGTGGCTTCAGCAAAATGCCCCATGTGAGATCGCCCCAGACCTCTTCCTTCTAGTCAGACAGAAGAACAGATCCGTTGCTTACGAGCTACAGGAGCACAGATGGATAAGGCCGCTACGACGCCATATCCACACGACTGCGCACATACACCAGTTCATTGCCCTTTGGAACCGCATCCAACAAATCCAACCCCAACAGATGCCTGATTCTATTACCTGGCGATGGGCAGCAAATGCACAATACTCTGCTAGGACGGCATACAGGATGCAATTCACAGGATCCTTCTCCAAATTCGACGCTTCATCGATTTGGAAGGCGGACGCAGAACAAAAATGCAAAATACATGCATGGCTTCTGATCCAGCAAAAAATCCTTACAGCGGATAAATTAGAAGAGCGAGGATGGGATAACGGAGGTGCATGCATCCTCTGTGGAGGGCACCCAGAAACCGCTAAGCACATTTCCACCGAATGCGCTTTCGCCAAACAGATTATGCGCAAGGTGTCCACCATGAATGGACTACCTCATGACGCCTTTCTACAGCATCATCAAGACGATTTAGCGAACTGGTGGCGCTCCTGTGGTACAGGGAGAACAAAACGTGATCGCAGCATGGTCTACGGTCTCGTGATCTACGCCTTGTGGAACATTTGGAAGGAGAGAAACGCTCGTATCTTCAACAACGTGTTTACGGATGTCCATAGAGTTGCGCTTAAGGCGCAGGAAGACATTGCAGCCCGGAGATTAGCTTTCGGTCAGACTTCGAGTGACACAGGAGACCCCTCGCTTCTGCTCTAGCTTCCCCTTCCCCTTCTTCTCCTCCTTTCCCTTATTCTCCTATCCCTCCTTCCCCTTGCATCTCTCTCGGTTATTGTAAATAAAACCTTGTTTTCGGTTCATCCAATCTATGAGAAAGGCAGTGCTCCTGCCATCATTTTCGAAAAAAAAGAAATAGAAGGGTTTGCGTATCAAATGACTGACGTGCAATGCATGACATCATTAATTAATTGAGTTTCTTAGGAGGCAGTTGACGAACTGATTTTCTAAGCTCTAGATAACCTCGCCGAAAAAGAAAAGAAAAGAGAGGCTGTAGATAGCTAACAGACGGCAGCTACGCCGTGCACACCTTAGCTAGCTAGCTGCGTGTCGGCCTCAATGGTCGTACCGCGCCGGTGCCGGCCGTTGACGTCCGCGTTGCTCAGCCTCATTGCCATCTCATATCCATCCATCAACGTCCTGGCCGTCATCAACGCCATTATAAATATTGTGCTATTCATTTCATGAGCTAGTATTTAAACCATTTGCTATTACTTAATTTTTTGGTGCTTAATCAATTCAGGAGAATTAACCGATCAACTCTGTTTGGCTTAATTAATATATTGAGGTAAGTTTGCCTCCGGTTTCAATATTAATTAATATATTGAGGCAAGTATTTGAAGCACACGAATACACGATACCTCCATGGTCTGGTGTACGCGTATAACACACGGAGGAAATACAAACATAAATTTTACATGCATGTGTTGTACAAGAATGACACGGAAACTAAGCTGTCGTTGCTGACGCATTGCCACACATGCAGGAGCATCTCTCTCCTTCCCAAACCATGCAACTTCATGGTTCATTCATCGCCTATGTCAGTTCGTGTATAAATAGCCACGCGCGCCATATCAATCCAAGGCAGGCTAAGTTGTCAACTCCATTTCAGCTAGCTGCAAATTACTGGTCATAAAGAAACAGCAAGATCAAATACTAATGGAAGACATAGTGCAGGCATCGTCGGTGTTCGCCGCCTTCGACAAGGACGGCGACGGCAAGGTGTCGGCCTCCGAGCTGCGCGGCTGCATGGCGGCGGCGCTGGGCGAGGAGGTGTCGGAGGAGGAGGCCGCGGCGATCCTCGCGGCGGCGGACGCCGACGGCGACGGGCTGCTGGACCAGGAGGAGTTCTCGAGGCTAGCCACCCATGGAGCCGACGTCGCCGCGGGAGAAGAGGAGGACGAGGTCGTCAGGCGGAGGTGCCTGAGGGAGGCGTCGGGATGTACGCGTCGACGAAGGACGGCGGCGGCGAGGAGGTGGACACGAGGACGATGATCACGCCGGCGAGCCTGAGGCGGACGCTGAGCAGGCTGGGGTCGCACCAGGTGGGCGTGGAGGAGTGCAGGGCCATGATCTGCAGGTTCGACCTCGACGGCGACGGTGTCCTCTCCTTCGACGAGTTCAGGGTCATGATGCTGGTGGCCTGATTACTTGATTAGGTCTCATCTTGGTCACTTCATCAAAGCCATGCATGTGGCCATGCATTTGTTTGCTCGACATCATGTAAATTAAGATGGATTCAATTGTTCATATATACTGTATATGATATGGTTATTCGTTCGTCTGCTGCAGTGAATTGGTGTGATTGTCGAGGTCACGAGTTTGAATTGGAGCTTCTTTTTAAGAAAAGAGAGGTGAATGCAAGCAGAGTAAACCTACAAAAACTCATGCGGAAACATTACTATTCGCGTCCTGCAAAACTAGACTCCAGCGGTGTGCGAAGAAGCCACGCCTCGATGTGCAAGAAGAAAGAAGAAAGAAGGAACCTACTGGCTTCCATCACCTTCATTGACCGACTCTCCATCTGTATAAGTATTTGAGACTATAGCAGCCCTTGTCGATTGCAACTTGTTATACTACTCGATCGATCGTATTAGATATATAGGTGCAGTCCCGTTCTAGGAAGAATGGAATGGATCAAATCCGGTCAATGTCAATGCAGATATATTCACAGGCTAGTGCATGAGAAGGCCACGAGTAACTTCCACGAAAGTAATGTTAGACTTACTATGGGGGGTTACAGGTCAACCCATAGTTTTGCCAACTTTTCTCTTGCCTCTCCCGTGAGCCTCATCTTCTATAGCATTGCATTTAGACCGGACGGCCACGAAAGTAGACTGACTTCGGTTAGACAGTCATGAATACAAGTATGTAACGTCAATTCAGAATACTTGGTAGTATATAGCAGTAGCAAAATGGAGCAAAAGATACAGTTTACTCAGGGAAACTATAGACCATCAACAGATCCAAATACACCGTGTTGTTCAACAAAAGCATTCCAGCTACAAAAAATCAAACCACTGGACATGAGACCGAAACATTTAACATACAGGCAGTGTTTATGTTCACGTCTGGCAACACCAACACTGATGAGTGTACATGCAACAAAATGTCTAAAGACTTTTATCACAGAACCTATACAAATGGTACCAGTCTTCCAGCTCCCACTCAACTCAACCTAATAATCCTCATCCTATCCGATTGTAATATATAGCAACCCGTAAATTAACTTTGGCTAGAGATTTTGCTCGCCAAAACTGTCCTGGTACCAAAAGAATATTAATCGAAACAACCAATAACCCAAATCTACAACTTCAAATATACCTCGGGATCCTCATGCTTCACCACTGTGTAAAACAGAAACAATTGACATCATCTATGTTCTTTAAAAGCCAACCGTAACTCAGTAGCTTCCCATTGGAGGCATCCCATATGCTGGCATCGGACCAGGACCCATTGGAGGCATACCCATTCCGCCCATCGGAGGCATGCCCATTCCACCCATTGGAGGTGGACCGCCCATACCAGGGGGGGGCAGGCAAGGCGAGAGGAAGCAATTGTGCGTACATGTTCTGTATAACCAAAAATGCAGCTTGTCATGCTGGCTGCTTAAGCATGAACGATAGGATATTAAACCAAAAAAAGAGCACTTCAGATTACCTGCTGGGCAACAAGTTCCTTCTCTTCCTGCTCTTTAGCCTTTTCTTCTTTCTGTGATTCAATCCTGTCCTTCACCAAGTCATCTACCTTGCTTGTGTACTCACGGATGAACTGCATACATAGCAAGAATGCTATTATAGCAAACTGTATGTAATTGAACATTTCCAAACATACAGATGGAAATACGATACCTGTAACAGATAGGGGAAAGCAAAGTCCAGCATGTTGTTCGTCCATGCAAGCTCAAGGGCAACATCCGCACGAATCAAGTCGTAACAAATGAAGAGGCAGGAAGCAAAACATTCTTTCTTTCCCTGCAACACACAATCAGAGATACTTACTGATTAGAAATGAAATACTGCACAGACAACCGGTGCTGCCAAAACAATATAAGTCAGATGAGTTCTGTGCTTGCTGAATTGGCATATCCCTTAAGTGTATCTACTCTTAGTTGATATGCTGCCCTACAGACACGGGAAGCAGATTTCATGCCACACAACACTTTTGAGTTAGGAATCTTAGTAAGGTATCACGTCACTAAAAAAACCAACACGAAAAAACAGAACATCTAATGCAACTTTCAAGAAAAGAAGGCAATTCTATTAGTACATTCTACATATTCATGACTCAATTCACACAAAAAAAAAGGTAATCCAAGAAGAGCTTGTTTTACACAAACCTGCTCGATAAAATAGACAAGCAAATCCTCCGAGAGCTCACGGTCACCAGACTGTGAGCATGTCTCCATGCAATCCTTGTACATGTTGTCTTTCTTCGATAGGGCAATAGATTGCTTCCATCTGCCAGCTTTCTTGTAAATGTAAGCAGCAATCCTCCTCATCTCAAGCAATTCATGCTTCTCAAGCTGATCAAGAATTGCAGGCACTGGTTATAGAAACAGTAACAACATTAACAAGCATGGCACATTCATCTAGTTTTTTTACCTTCTGGGCAAGACCTATCTGATCAAAGTTATCATGCATGTCAACTGATTCACGGAGCCTCTCGTAGTCCTCCTCTTCAACATAAAGCTCATTCAATGCTTCATTGACAGCAGAGACATTGTTGCTCTGAACAGCAACCATGTATGGTTTCACAAGATGCAACTGGCCAGCCTGTATAAAGAGTAAGCAAAAAGTTCACAATTTTAAAATGGAATATAAAACCGATACACCAATAGAGGCCCTTCCCATACACGACAATAAGTCGCCATTTAGAGACAAACCTTGCGCATTATGTCTACAACTCTGGTGTGATCCAAGCGAAGTGCAAGCACATTGAGAAGATCATTGATGAGATCAGGGTGTTCTTGCAAATAGAAGTGCACTGCTTTGTAGTATATCTCGACATTCGCAACTTTAACAGCAACATCCTTGAATTGCATATGATCCCATGCATCTGGAGAATGGTTCATAATTGTCGTGGCAGCATTGTCAAATTCATCATATTGTATGTATAGGTAAGTAAGCTCTTTCCAGTGTTGTTGTTCATCACAAGCACGGATAAGCTTAGGAATGTTGAGACGGGTGGAGAAAAGTTTGATGTGTTCCATGAGCTTCTCAGGGCGGTATCTAGCATAAAGGACTCCCAGTTCAGTAAAGATGCCCATGTGCGCACGTTCGAGTCCAAGACCACTCTCCATGAGAGAAATAAGTTCATTGAAACATCCTCTGTTCTGGTAGTATTCACTCACTTCCTCCAGGTCATCAACCTAAAATAAAGAAGGCATATCAGAAAGGACTAGATAAAGTTCCCAGTAACTAGGAACATATATTGAGCATATGTTTTTGCTTCAAGAGGATATTCCTGCTTACCTGAACAATAATATTGAGACCACATATTTGTGCTAGACGGAATTCCTCGGCGTCAACACAAGCAAAGCAAACCTCCTTCCATGTTTTAGCGCTGTTAGCCTTGCGAGCAGCATCTACAGCACCTTGGAACTGCTTCAGCTTGACCAGGGTGACAGCCAGCTTAGCCCAGTTCGAGATGAAGGCATATATGATCTTTGCGGCTTCAAAAAGTTCTTCATCGTACAGCCGGTCACCAACATTTTGGAGATTGGCAACATTTGGCATAAGAATAAACTCTTCAATGTCACTGAGCCTATCGATCTTAGCATATGCAAAGATGAGTTCTCCATCGACTTTGGGCTCCCTTGCCTTTTGCCTTACCATCAGCAAGTACTTAACTAAATCATGGTATACATCGGCTTCCTCGGCAGCACGGATGACATCAAGGAAATGTGCTGCGTCGTCTGCACGAATGAAGGACTCAATTGCTTCGCTGACTAAACCTTCACGCAACTGGGCCTTAGCAACCTGGCTCCAAACAGCATCTTCTTCAACACGGAATGCAAACTCTTCAGCTCTTTCGATGCTTCGGATGTTATCTAATAGAACATCGACAGCCTGCACATTTAAGTTGAACTTCTTGAATATGGCAAAAGCCTCCTCATACAGTTGTGCCTCAACAGCTACTTCTCCGACGGCAGGACCATCAAAGTTGTCTAGTCTGTTAACATAGTCCATGACCCTGGATGGGTCCGCCTTGATGGCTGTCAAGATGAGCAGGTTCTGAAGATTGAAGTTTCCACTGAATGCAGAATTCTGAAGCACAATCTTTTCAAGAAGTTCTATCAGTTCATGCGGGAGGTCAGCTTCCATGAAAGCCTTAACAGCAGCAGAAACTTGCTCAGGGCTCTTGCTTTCAGGCAACGCAGTAGAAACCACTTGGTCAATGAACTGCCTTCTGTACTCATTTTCAGGCAGTAGAACTTTATCCCACAGATCACCATCCATTCTTTCGACCACATACCTGACAATTCAAAACATGTGATTTGAACATGTAAGCAATGACCCAACGGATATGAAGATTCAGAACAATTACATGGCATCAGGAGGACAATAAACTATAAACATACCTAGCTTGCAGCTTGAACAGTGAGTTTTTGTTGGTAACATTAATAAGTTCATCATCACACTGTCCACGCCTGTAAGCAACAACAGCAAGTGTAGGATCCCGCTTTTCACAGTATTTACCCACCACACGAGAGTCATAAAATGGGTTGGTAGTAAGGAAATGCTCTGGATTGTTGTTGCTATCGATGATAATTTTCCCAAGAGCATTATGGACATGCACATCTTGGCTACCCTCGCTCACTAAGTGCTCCAAGAATTGAGTAAGCAGCCGTAGGCGGTTCCTGATTAAAATATCAAACAAATAAGACCAACAGAAAAGGCAGGCATGTGCGTGTGTACAGGATAATAACTACAATCAAACCTCTTCTCGCATTCGTCAACTAGTGGCTCAACAGGAAGGAGAGAGCGAACAGATAGAATCAAACCCTTAATAAAATCTTCGGGGCACTCATCATCAAGTAGCTGCCCCACTACCAACGGAGCATTTCCAGGGTTCACCTACAAACCAGACAAAGGGTAATAGCCATTTATATACTGAACATATTAGAAGAACGGTACTCAAATAACACTGAGTTTGAAGAGTTACATACCTTCTGTACGTAGCCTTCAATATACCGGAGCATATTATTTGTGTACAGATAGTGAGTCAGATCTGGAACAAAACCAAAGCGGTCGCAAACATTAATCAGTGGGCGGGCATCAGGTAGTTTTGCTTCCATCAGAAAGTTCTTTGTCTTCTCAGCATCATAGAAATTAGACTCTCTGGTTACACGCTCAACTTCTTTGATCTGTCCAGTCCTTGCAGCTGCTTCTATGTACTTGAAGTGGATATCTGGATCCTCACTGTTGTATGTAAAGAAATATAATGTTAAGGTGTGTCACATTAAGAAAACAGCATTTGAAAGATATCAACATCAGGAATAAGTACCTGGAGCTCAAATAGGATCCCAAGAAAAAGTAGAGGCCCTCGTAAGATTTAAATTGCTCAAATAGTTTTATGCAACCATCGACTCCTAGCTGCTCAGAGTATTCTTTGGCAGCCTTCAGATGTGTTGCAGGTTTTGTGATGATTAGAATCAATAAGAAAGGAAGAAATGGCAAAAAAGAAGGTTAAAAGGAAGCTGAAAAGGATTACTTGCACAACTATTTGAAGATTTCCTCTCAGATTGACCAGTAGAAGGTCCTTCATGCACTCTAATGCCCATTCTTTTGAAAGGGTGCCAAAGAACTCAACGAGTGCCTGTGAAAGAAATTTGTTAATGGGCCAGGCAATAATAAACTGATAGTCAAACATAACTGAAGAGAACATACCTGTGGCTCAATGGCATGGGTATTTACAATGACACGTTTGATATCAGGTAATTCTGCATAGTGCTGTATCGCAATATAAGATTTATTAAACTGAGAGCCAAAGCGAATAGATCAACCAAAACCATGCAAAGATACAAACCTGGAGGGCTCGCAAGTACAAGCCAGCCTTTTCACATAGCTGAGCAATGCGAGGGCGGTCGTAATGGCTGAACATACCGTTAGCAAGGATGGCATCAGCAACATTAGGATAGGTCACCAAGTTGATCTCCAAGACCTAAAATGAATTCAAACAGAAGTTACCGAGTAATGAAGGAGGTAACGGTCTAGGGTAACCGTTCATATTCAAATAAAAAATGTTAACCTTGGTTTGAAGAAAAGCATGCTCTTCCAAGTTTGGTTTCAGAACATCCAGCAGAAAAGCTGTTGCCTCTCGTATCATATTTCTCTGTTAACAAAACACGCATAAGGCAAGACATACAACCAAATTTCATAGAAAAAAGGAAAAAAACGGAAATGACAAACCAACAAAGTATTGATATGAATACAAAAGATACCTGAAGGAAGAGATCAGTTATAGTATTATAATCTAATGGACAACCCCCCTCCATTTGTGACATCATGAGAGCAAAGTTGACAGCTCCCTGGTCAAGAATATATAGGATATACAGTTAGGCAAGGATGTATAAAGATCAACGAACCCCACAACCAGGTACCAAATTAAACAACCTATTACCTGTGGATCTGTACGTAAGATGGTCTGGAGGAGGAAGAGGTAATCAGGAGTGTATCCAACCTGGAACAGCAAAAGTTTGGGTTAACAGTCAATGTCAAAGCTGAACTCGGGTCTCACTACTGAAAACAAGAATTCAACAGTACCAAAGCAATATACCTGCTTCGAATATATAAGGATCTTGTCGAACTCCCTCCTTTCAGCAAAAGCGGCAACGACTTTAGGGGTTGCCCTAGCCTTTATGTATATTTTCAATGCAAGGTCATTGTCTACCGTCTACACCAAACCACTGATTAGTGAACAATCCAGACACAGCAGTGAACGGAACTTATAGAAGCACAATGAAATCTGTGCAATCAACAAACACAGCACAATACCCATATTACCTTAACAAGATCTCCTAGCTCTTCACTGCACTCCAACTTGTCTTCTGCCAACCAATTTTCCAGAAGATTCTTTTTGTTCTGATTGACAACAAGTCGAGATAACTCAAGAGACTCGTAAGCATTGAGCTTCCCTCGAGTTAGCAATGTGCCAAAGTACTGCAAGAGTGGAGGCGTTTGCCCAGCTTGAACAGGAACACTCTGCAGTTGAAGCACACAACAGCACGTCAGCCAAGCAGAAGAACCTACACTTTAAGCTGATATAAGTTGTATACGCGTAAAAAGGTAAATATGATACGTTCTTTGTCACTGTATCCATCTTATCCAATAATACTTTCAAGTAAAGAATGAGAAGTAAACACTTTAAGCAGACTAATTGTATATGTGTAAAACAATAAAGTTGATACTGTCTTTGTAATTGTATCTCTCTTATCCAATCACGCTTTCAAGTAAGAAACGACAAGTAACTACAAAAACTGTTGATACTGTCTTTGTAATCGTATCTCTCTTATCCAATCACGCTTTCAAGTAAGGAACGACAAGTAACTACAAAAACTTTCTCTTCCATGGTAAACAAACACTTATCAACTTAAATCAAAAAAGCCCCGTGATTTTTTCAACATTCTATCACATTAGTCACTTCGCTGGAAATTTCGTAAGAGCAGAATAACCTCTAGAGCCAGATAGCAAGCACACTTCGTAAGTCATGCAGTTGGGGCTATGAAGGATGGCTGGCTCATTAAGAAAGTATAAAGGTGGTAACCGAGTTGTGAAAAAGAGGTAAATAAACATTAACAGCTTCATAGGCAACAAGACCAGAAAAGGCACCTGAAATTTTGCAACAGTCTCAGGGGTTCGCAGAAGACCCTGAGGGGATTCTGCAGCCAGCTCCGCTGCTTCCTTGTATTTTGTTTGCGAAAACAGTTCCTGAAATCTTTGCACAACCTGCAATTCAGAATATTTAAAATAACGGTTAGTCTCCACATCAAAATGAGATAGGAAAATGTAAAAAATAAACAAAGCCTTAAACATTACAGCCAATATAAAGCATTAACATTCGCATGACTGCAAGGGTAATGGTGCATGCGGTGTTTGTGAACCACTAAAATACCCACAGCACAAGCATTAAGCACTTCAGTTCCACTTTGACAAAATGGTTACTCGAACAAGATACAGGTGAAAAATGATTGATGCCATCCAGAAGTGCTCATTCAGCAGGAACATAAGTGGAAATTGACAAAAATGCATAAACATGTTGGCTATACCATACTTATGGAACACAATCAAATTAGCACATAGTTCAACAATCTAGCAAGGAAATACTCACTAACTCAACTCATACATAAGATTTATGCAAAAATACAAGCATAGATAACAAACGAGCAAGTTCTGCGAATGTAAAAACATCATTCACAAAAGCATACTAGTTATGGAGCTTACCAAGTTCTCCGCCCCAGGAAGATTAGCTCTTTTGGCGAGATTCACAGCTAGCTCAAGGTTGTTTAACTGCATGCACCAAAAATGTATTAGAAATTTAAAAGGATTATCTAGCGTATGCATCAGCAAAGGAATTTAAGTAAGTGCAGGAAATCATACTTGACCGCTGACAAAAGGCACAACAGTTGCATCGTTGACTGTGGCATGTAAAACCTGCCCTCTTCTGTTGATGGCATAAAACCCACCAGTTGTAGAAGACTCTGCTGTCAAGAATATAGGATCTGGACTGATTCTATTTCTATAAACTGCTGCAGCAGTTTCCAAGTCATACACAAACAAAAGGCCAAGCTTCGTAATTACATAGACAAGGCCATATTTTTGAGAGATCTGTAATCAAAAGAAGATAAAACGAATTAGATCTATTATGTGGTATCTAACAGGGTATGCTTCCTTTGGAACCTAAAATACACCTGCATGGCTACAGGAAAATCATCCTGGAAATCTGGCGGGAAGAAGAGATCGGCTTGCTTCTTGGAAAAGCCAGGTTTCCCTGCAATAAATGATTTGACAACAAAAGTAAGAACAGGAGAATGAATTTAAACAAAAAAATAAATTGACTTTTAATGACAGCGCAAGCCTCTTGTAGAGAAAAAAGGTAGCCTACAAGGAAAAATATAGGGTAAGCTGTACAAAACAAATTTCCACTGATTACATTGAATGACAAGTGTATGGTGGATAAAAGGCATTCTGCCACACTTACAAGGTGGTAGTTTATCTCATGTTTACTCTACTAAAAAAATTTAATGCACAAATAAAAATACTCAAAAACAAAACTTGAGGGTTCTAAATGCAAACCTGGCTGGGCACCCAGTTCAATAACATGTAACTTAGAAGTAATCTGTCCAGCATTAGTTGCCTTCGAGGCGAAACAGATGAGGGTTGATGGGTTCTCATTACCAGGAACCTGGACAGGGAAAAGCAAGCACAGTTGATAAATGGAACCTTGATAAATACTAGAAGAGGAACAATAATATAAGCAGCACAAAATAACTGAACAGTACCTTAAATGTTGCAAAAGATGCTGCATGGGCTTCAAGTGCCTGGCTACGCTGTTGATCTACAGAAAAAAGTTGCATATTTCCCTTCACCAACTGCGGCCTCTGATAGGTGAAAAGGAAAGCTCATCAATATGAGAAGCACATACAACAAAGTATCATTTACTTAGTGCCTATAACAACTGCACTGGTAGCTCACCACAGTGGATCGCTTAGAATTTTGCAAAACTATATTTTGTAGTCTCATACACCAAGAGTGGTCAAAACCATCAAAGGAACAGAACAAACAATAGCAGGAAGGGACACACAAGGAATTTTGATCTTCATATCACGTTCAATTATAAAAACAACAGTGCATTATAAAAACAATAGAATGTTCTTTACAACCATACCTCTGGAGCACCAGGTGCAATTCCAATAAGCACGAGCCACTTCTCCGCTGGATCACACCGGTAGTTGATAATCTGATTATTGGCCAAATTAGCTGTCCTATCGAACATCTTGATGGGTTCAGAGTCTCCTGTATTCCGACAAAAGCAAGCAACAATTATCTTGGTTTTGTATATGCAGCAGCCAAATCATGCAAAGCTGGAAATAGTAATTAAGCAGAGAGTAACTGTGATTTGTCAGAAGAATAACCTTCAATTGACCAGTGATAAACTGATGCCTGTGTTACCAAACCCAGCAACTTGGGGGTGATCCATTTCCAGAACACAACCTGTGATTATAGAAAAGAAGATACGTAAGATAATACGTCAAGTGAGATTATAGCTTATCATTTAAACAAAATGAGCAAGAATACTTGGAAAGACTTAGAAACTTTTACCTGCTCAGGCATCTGGTGCGACTTTACTTTAGTTTTAGCTTCGATATTGAAGATCTGCAGGTGATCCTGCGTCGTTCCAGGTATTTGGGCTGCAAAATTCAGTGAAAATTAATTGTTGTTATTTGGAAAATACTTAATATACAGATTGAAGTAAACAGATGGTAAAGGTTGAGTTGGAATATACAGTTCCTATAGGATTTTTTCCAATCAACTATATAGTAGCGAGACACTATGCTGTTGATGCATAAACCAGCCTTAAATGATTGAAGTTGGAACAATTATGAATATGAGAGAACAGTTTCTCGCCGCTATCACCTTATTTGAATTATAGATGTCAGTATCCCATTCGAAGTAACGTGTTACATAGAAAAGCACCATAACCATATTATCACATCAAATGGGTATAAAACACTACTCTCCAGAACAAATAACTTCAGTTTGAAATTCAAGCTCCACCTCGTCACAACTAGCTACCCAACACAAACAGGAAAGGTAATGAGGGGGCTTATGGTCCCCTATCCCAGGCCCCCTCAACTAAAGGGATTTAAAGTCATGGTCATGTTAACACTATCAACAGAATAGATACGATGCTAAAATCCTAATCACTTGCAAGCACATATAAACTATGATCTCACTGCATAACCAATAAGTAGCTATCATACACTTTTAAACAGTTCCATGTCAATAGACAGCAGCAGAATCTAAAAAGATGTGAGTGTGATCTCTCAACAGAGCATGTATTCTTGAAATTCTAAAATGCATCTACGCATCGAGATTCATCATAAATTTTCATATATTAGACCACCAACCTATCTTTCTGTCCGTGGCATATTATCAGAATGGAAGTATCTACGTCTGCAACATGATACTGACAAACCATCATTCCTACGGCTCACAACTTTCGCAAAACCAACCGAACGGCAAACGTGTTACTGAAACATTGTGTTACCGGTTATGGTACGTATGGCAAAAGAACTACCTGTGCCACGCAAAACTACCAAAACCCAAGCTGAAGCTTGATCTCAGTTACGCAAATTCATAGCCGCCGGGGCCATGTTTTCACTAAACTAAGGATGTGGGAGTCGAGATCGCCGCCCAACTCTTCCAGATCCCACGACTAGGATGGCAGCAGCGGCGGTAGCAAGGGGACATGATGAGAATGAGATCCCGGAGGGCGAGGCGAGTTGGAGATCTAGGTGTTACGGGTACCTTTGAGGGCGAGGATCCTGGTGTTGGGGTTCATGAGGGCAGAGTCGGCGGTGATGGGCCTGCGGAGGGGCTGGCTGGGCATGGCCATGTCGATGATGACGACGCTGTTCTGAGGCGAGGTCTCACGGACGCAGATGTACCTGTCCGACTCCATGGTCACGTGGGTGAAGGTGACGAACTGCGGCGCGATCCCCAGGCTCGTCAGCTGCAACAAGCAACAACGCCGCCGCCGCCGCCATGGCAGCCGTATCAGTAAAGTCCTAGCTCGTAGATCTGATCTGACTTGCTGGAGAGAGAGAGAAGGGGAGTATGATGTGTATGTGACAACGGATTACCGTGAGGGCCTCGCGCATGGCGATGGGGGCGTTGGCCGCCGCCATGGCGGCAGAGGGTGGTGGCGAGATCCCACTCTGGAGCGAGACGGAGGAGGAGGGTGGTGCCCGTGGGTTAGAGAGATCGGATCTGAGGAGGAGGAGGAACCAACGGGGGAGAGGAGATGGGAGTGCTGGGGAAGGAATTTAGTAGTGCAAGGGTGTGTGTTGCTCTGCTGGCGATGTTTTGCCCATTAGTCCCCCACCGTCTCTCTATTAGCTTACTGTCTTTCAACTCACCAAGTAGAAACTTGTTCAGGGTTAAGTAACTTTAATTTAGTTACACCTATTTGAGATCCTGCGGCAAACATACAAATCCACAAAGATTCGTCGCGAGCATTTCATTGCAATTATATTCCCGCAAAACTATCTAGTTTAAATAGACCAAAAATAATACCTCATCTTACTACTACAATAAAAATAAAAAATAAAAATATATTTTTCACCCCTCAACTATTGCCTGTGGGCACATTTCAACCCTGAATTTCAAAACCGGACAAACTTCACCTATAACTGTCAAAACCAGGTAAATTACCCTCCTATAGCAGTTTTGCGCTGACGTGGAGTGGTTTTTTCCCCGATTTGGACAACTCAGCAGTCCACGTGGATCCTAGTCAGCTTGGAAGAATTTTAAAAAATAGAAAAATTCAAAAAAAATTCAAAAAAATTGAGAAAAATTCAAAAATTCAAAAAAACAGAAAAAATCAAAAAAATCAGGAAAATTCAAAAAAAAGAAAATCAGGAAAAATTCAAAAAAAATTGAGAAAATAGGAAAAAATCAAATATATATGAGAAAATAAGAAAAAAAAATTAAAAATCAAAAAAATAAAAAGAAAAAAAAAGAAAAATATATGAGATTGGTATATCTGGTGCTATATTGACTAAATTGGATAGTGAATCCAGGGGTGGAGTCTAGCTTGATTGAAGTTGAGCTCGGAGGACAACTAATGGAGCGGTGAGAGGAGGGAATATATCAGAAAAATTTTAAAAAATCAGGAAAATTCTAAAAAAATTGAGAAAATCATGAAAAAATCAAAAAAATATGAGACAATCAAGAAAAAATTCAAAAAAAGAAAAATTACATAATACAATAAAAATCAGAAAAGGATAAAAATAAAATGATGCTCGTTTGTGTGTCTAACGACACATGAATTGATGTTGTTTATGCTAGTCAACGACTCTCTGTAATGGTATACCCATCCACCACTACTCTCGCTTGCACATCACATCTTATTTTATCGACAAAATTTGCTTCCAAGGATCACATATTGCAGTTACATAGTACACACTAGGGTTTAGGAGGAAATTGCAAGTTTCTCACATATTATTTATATTTTTGTAGAGTGGTGAGCCATAGTCCTTGCACAATATGCCTTCCGAATAACAATGGTGATTGCCTAGTTTTGTACTTTGTGTCATAATTAAAGTCAACAGACATAATCGTATATTTCATTTGAAGGGCGTTGATATTCCTCAACGAGAGTGGAGCTAGGAGTTTCTCAAAGCCTAGACAGGTGGTGGGTTCGCCGTGTTTTGCGAGCAAATCACTATTTTTATGTCTAGGTCGTCGTGAAACCTTGCCGAAGGTGTAGTTTGCGTTGCCGACAAGCCTGAGCGAGGCATGGTTCCTCTACCCTACTCAACAAACCAATAATCATGAGAATGTTGTAGAGCCTTCAAAGGTAAGAGGCCAGAGCCTTTCCTATTTCGCAGAAGTGCAAATTACCATAAGTAAATGTCAAGGCGTGCGTTACTTCATGAATATTCTCCTCTTATTCTACTTGTCCATATCACTTTTCCTATTTGACCTTCTCCGCCTTCCTTGTCTCTCCTCCTCAAGTTCCCTCTTTTCACCTTTTGACCGGCTAGCAGAGACAAAATAACAACCTCATATGTATATTTGTATTTTCTATGCACTTTTCAAACACTTCATCACCGCATTTGCAAGTGGTAAGAGAAGATAAATTCAAAAAAGAATGTATAAGAAGAAAAAAAAAGGTTCTTTACCCTAGCTGTTCCTTTAAGTAAAACATGTCTTTAGACCTTTCACCTAGTAACTATGTTCCCCTACTAGCTGGCTGGATCACTTTCGAGGTGTACTGTGAAATATCTAAATCTAAAGGTACTCTTTTGTAAAATTACAAACAATAGGAGTTGGATACTATTTAGACAAGAAGAGAGGAAAGACTTACCCTATGAACCAAACGTATTGTTTAGCCTCCGATCAACTTGGTTATCAGTTAAGTAGCACTAAGATCCAACCTTTTAGTTGTGGTAGTGGTGTGACAGCCACAAGGGGCATGTTTGGTAGCCTGCGTGAAGTCCAGCCAGGGCCACCAGATGAAAAAGACGGTGTTTGGTTGCCTGCATGAGTCCAACAGGTCCAAGAAGGGGCTATTTGGTTGCTTGCATGAGTATGTTGGGCCAGATCAGCACGAACCTTAAAGCACCCTCAACCAAGCCCCAAAGAAATGAATGTATTGAGCATTTCTCCAAGGCCAGGCTTCTACTCACCTTTGGTCTTCCTTTTCCTCCTTCTCCAAGGCCATGGGTTGCCGCCGGCTATAGGCAAGTCCATGACTCTATCGATTTCGATGACAAAAATGGAATCGTTGTCACCAGGAGCACACGATGCTCCCTCTCGTTTCTCCTATGTGGCCACATCTTGTCTTGCTGCTCGGTACACTGTCGTAGGCAACACACACCACCTGTTCAAAAAATGCTCCGGCAGCTCAAGCTCACTCCGGCTAAAGGATGACCATGTATCTCTAGCCACTATGACCAGAGGTGTGTTGCCCTCCTTGAAGATCCACACGACCTCCTCGTCGTGCTCCCATCCTTGTCCTCAAGCCGCGCGCACGACATGCTACTATCCTTGTCCATGACGAGCTATGGCATGGCAATGTCACGGCGGCGAGTTAGGCCAAGCCACGACATGCCTTGGCAGGACCACCTCGAGCACAAGCCGACTTACGCGTGTGTCTCGCCGACGTGCAACACCTATTCGATAAAATGTTACACCATAATTACCATGGGGTAATTTTACGTAGCCTTATTTTTGGGTAACCATACTCCATCTCATGTGGTCAACCAAACAAAATCTCCGTTGGCCTTGGCTCTCTAAATGTAGGCAACCAAACATCCGCTTATGTATCATTGCAGCCTGGCTGGAGCTCGCACTGCCACACCCTAGCTCGCTGGGGCTGGTTACCAAAATAAGGCAGACAACTAAACACACCCAAGGTGAAGTTGAGACCTCATGTGTGGGAAGGCCTGAGTATGAGCTGGAAAGAAACATGTAAGCAAGTAAACGAGAGAGCCTGCAGGTCTTCATAACATAAATAAATTTCGCAGCTAGCACGAAAGTCATTGCACGTTAGCGCATCCATTTTCTCTCTCCTCTCCCATTGGTTTTACTTTCCTCCACAAAAAGAGACAAGTTTTGAAGCCAATTTATAGTTAATTAAGCTCACTGGCTTAAAGCAAGGCCTCCTTCAAGAGAGTGGATCAGTTTGACTTGACAGTCCTCTTGGAAGAGATTGGTACGGACAAGCTGGCTTGTACCATATCTTGTCTCGCGCTCTTGAAACTCCGATAAATGTGTTCCAACTTGGAGGTGGCTCCTCTTGACAAGTAGTTTCCAAATATGCGAGATTTTCTCCCCGCTTTCCGTTGTTCCTGCACACATTAACCAAAATAAGAGGATTTGCACAATCTGCCAGTTAATCAGTGATTATTAACAATTAGTAGGATAATCTTAAGAATACCAGGATTAAACTTAAGGAAAAGATGAGTACAAAATGGACTCGTCAGACGATGCGAGAGTAAATCATTCATGGCAAAGTAAGAAATATCTAAAGCTAGATATTTGTAGTGCATTTTCTAAACAAAATATATTTTGTATTATAGGGCTTGAATTGTGCCACATGTTGACAATCCAACGTATTGTAATCATATAAATAGAGGGTGCCCTCCCCTCGCCATGTGTATGAGCAACCAAGAAGAGCTAGACACCATGAATATATTAGAGAGTGATAGGAAAAGAGTGACATGGACTCTTGGTAGAGTAGTAGGATAGCCACTAAAAGAGTGTTATATCAAGTTTTCAGTTACAAATAAAACAGTTACCTTGTGTAAGAGTGTGATTTCCCCGTTAAGCCACGTACTTCTAGTACTTGGTGTTTATCAAGTTGTGATTCAACGTGAGATGCTAGGTTGCCCGAAATCACAATGGTATTGGCTTCAACACGAGCGTCTTGGCTACCCAATAGCAGAACACTAGACAGTAAAAAGGAAAGACTAACCAATTAGAGAGTAGTTAGTGTAGAGTGTGCGTAGGTCCTTGTATAGTGTGAGTAGTAGAACCACCAAGGTTTCCCAACATTAAGCTTGGTGCAGACGGTGCCAATCACAAAAATTTAGAGAAGTAGACCCTCTCGTACCCTTCGTCACCAAATCTCTTCCCTCCAGAATTCTGAAAGAAGTATGGTTTGCCTCCATGGATCCCATAACCAACAAATAACACCATATGACGACATGGATACTTGCTGTAGTCAAAGTTCTCCAGGAGGAATCGGTAATTCTCATATGCTCCAAGCTCATGAAACCGATCACAAACCTCACACTCGCCAATGATTAGGCTACCGTCTATGAGAAGGACCATTGCTTCTTCAAAGGTCATGTCAAGGTGTGATCGAAATCCTACTATCTTGACATGTCTTTTCCTAGGGCCACCCGCTCCTCGGGCAATTGCACCATCTTCCATGAGGAGACGGATGGCCATCGGTACATTTTCTAAGGTATCATGAGGGGTGGCACCTAAATCCCATTTTGATTTCAGATTGACGTACACGATAGAGTATGAAAATGCTATATTAATGGATATATAAGAAAATATATAAGCAATTACTATGTAAGAATGAACAAGTGTTATGAAAATATTGGATCTTCTTTGTATTACCTTAACAACCGAAGTTGCTGTGACGGTGACGAGGATGAGCAGGAGGTGGCGGCGGTGTCCCATCAGCTACTAGTTACATGTCTGACCAAATGTTGCTATTTGGATCGGAATGGTTCTGGATCATTTTTTGCAATTTAGAGTGGGTCCCCTTTGGAATTTTACGATTTTTCCACGAATTATTTTCCTACGTCTCTAATTCCATAGGAGGGTTCCTTTAGGAAAGATGACTATATGACTAATGTGTACGATGTCACATTTGACATTCTCGGCATGTTGACAAATCAACTATAGCAACGCGTTCCCCATCTCTTTCCTTTGTGTTTGCCACTTTGTGTTCGCCTCATCCTCTCCTCCGCATTGTACTGAGAGCGATGTGCTCCTGCCATCTTGCTCTTGCTTTTCTCGTGCCCTCCCAAACTAACATCTCAATTTAGCGTGTTGGCCTGGCCCACCTACTCCGCCTCCTCGTCTGCCCTGTGACAAACGGCCTTGACCCATGCCTTGCCTTCCTGTTTGCATTCTCTTCTCCTCATGCAGTGGTGGTCAAGCTAGTAATGGTGGTGAATCGACCGAGATCTTACCGAGTAACTAAATACGTTGTCGCTGTGGTCGTCAGGTGGTGGTCTCTGCTCATCTCCGCCGGTAACCGATAGCACCGATGGACGTGAAGATCAGTTGGAGTCGGTCAGGATGTTGCGTTCCAACATTTCTTTTGTCAGAGTGGGTTATTACTTTTTTTTTGTGTATCTAGAGGTGGACGATGTTGCAAACAAAACGGTGATTTTTGCCATGATGTTTTGCACTTTTCTTGCCGTGTACTTGTGCTCCCCTTTTTACTGTTTCATTCGCGCAAATATTTATTGCAATCGTGAAAACATTTTATTGTAATGTCATATAGTCGATTTGCACTAGTCTCCTTTTTTATCTTCTATGTTTAGGTGGCCACGGGGACACCGGCGGCGGCGGCCTACGCAAGCAATGGCAGCCGCGCGGTGGCCATCGTGGGCACGGTGGATCTGGTGCGAGGGGCTCTGTTTTGGTGCGGCTCGTGACGTGCAGCCGACGGGTGGCTGCGCGCGCTGCGAATGAAGCCGGGGGTCAGCAGGCGCAGGTGCTGGACGTGGGTGTGCACAAATGCATGTCGCCCCTGACTGCCCGCTCTATTTGGTGGTACAGTGGTAGGAAAACTCAATTTCTTTTCAGATTTCTCCTTGAGGTGCTCAGCGGGTTAAGCATGACAGCAGAAAGTCGATACCACCGCTGTTCAAGTTGAGGCAGAGCTTAAGAGGATGGTTCCGGTTTGTGCAGATGCAGGGTCAGTCACGTGTTCCTCCTCCCGAGACCTGATGTGGAACAATTGAGCATGCAGGTGATCCATCATGCATCCATCCCGACTATGAAGCGATCGAGATCTATCAGGGATACACGTACGTCGGCAGACCGAGGGAGGAGGAGGAGCGTCGATGTCTCGGTTGGCTCGCGGCGGAGCATTCTCGTCCCTGAAGCTTGTGCAGCTGCCCCGCAGCGCGACGATGTGCCATGGCACAAGATTAAGCTAATAATATATGTAGCACTAGTTTAATCGAATTAAGTTTTTTATCCCACACAAAGGAGACATGCCTGCTCCCAACACGATTTAGAAAGTTGTATTACGGTGCTTCCTTGTCATGCATGGATGTTCTAATTAATCTGACTGATGTAACTATCCAATACTATCAATAAAGGTTGCTTTATACGTTCGAAAAAACATAATGTACCTTGCCGCAGCAGCTAGCCGACTGCACCTTGATCATGCATTTTGTTTTTCAAATAGCGCGCACTGGCAATTCGTTTTACAGAGGAACGAGTCGACACTTCATCTACCGAGGAGCGCTCGGTACTCAGAGCATGCATGAGTTTGTTAACAACAGGGATACAAGTTCGAATCGGATGAAGGTTTTGGTTACAGGAACAGCAAGAAATGGGATCGAGAAGAGAGCCGAGGTGAGAGAGAAAGCTAAGCGAAAGAAGAGAGCCGCCGCCGAGCCGTGTGATCCGTCTGGATAGTGTTCTCGTTGCTTCACTTGGTGTATTTGTAGCATCATTGGTCGCATCAGCTCTGGTGGCAGCGAACTGTGCCAGCGCATGTCCATCGGCCTAAAGCCCAACCGATACAAAGATATGCAGGAGAGGTCCCTAACAGAGTTCAGGTACCAAGCATAAGCAGCCATGTATATAGCTCCAAATGAAAGCGAAGCAACCAAGTTTCAAAATAATACGACAATTTTAGCTAGTCCCGCCACATTTTAGAATACAGGAAAAGAATTCCCAGATTCAACAGGGGAATATATTGACCTGTTCATGTAAATTTTATACACTCCAAACATCCTTTAGACATCATTCAAACCACCCATCAAATGCCCCCACCTACTGCAACATTCAGCATTACATGACTTTGAAGGAGCTAATCTTCAAACATGACATTCTTCCAGTCTTCAGCATCAGATGCCATGGATAATTGGAACAGACAGAGATCAGTCAACAGATGAAGAGGATAAAACAAACTCATTGCTAATGAACTTGCTGACTTTGTTAATCTCATGAGTTGATCCTTGGTTTCATTCCCTTTCAAGTCGCCTTTAGGGCCAGCTGGCTAAAGGTATTTGTACTTGGCAGAAGAAGAATTTCTGAAATCTGGCCTTCTGGTACTGGTTCAGAGCATCTTGATCTGCAACGTTCATGTAAAAGGAAAATCGCTTAGCATCTAAATGCATCAATTATAAGCTTGCCTGTGGCCTGCAACAGCAGAGTTTGAACCCTTAACACTAGAGATCAATTAATCAGGTTTACCTTTCCAGCCTTTCAATGGCATCATCCAACTCTTTACTAGTACCAACGTTTCCCTGGAGAAAACATGCAGCCTGAGAGAGAGAGAGAGAGAGAGAAGATATGCATCTTCAATATATTGTCTTTTACCCACCTGACCTGACATTGCTATGTGGCCGTTAATACTTTTTTTTTGAAGGGAAAAGGTAGAGGATTCTCTAACTTATATGAAGTTAAATCGAAATGTGACAGTAGTATGGGTTACAAAGAATAAAGTAAAGAAATAAACAGGCGAGATCTGCTATATGGCCTCTAATACTTTTTGACGAAACAACCGCAGCGAGCTATTTATTGCCAAAGAGTTGGGCTGAGAAGACCCGGGAAGTTATAGGAAGGAAAACAAGACAAAGAAGAAAAAGGACCAAAACAAAGCAAAACAAGGAAAACTATGGAACATCGTCCGGACCGGAAGTAAGCTCGCCAATGCCATACTCTTCCATTGATGTTATTACTGCTTTACTATGTGAACTGCCGCAAAACTTATGTTCCAGAACCATCACTCGCTCTTCTAAATCAGAATGTTACTTAGTAGATTGTTCACTCACCGGATTTTGGCTTGCTCAGGAGGCAGCTATAGTACCAATACCAATATAATGATGAAACAGAGCAATACTCGTCGCTACAACTATCAATTGTATTTTAGATAAAGGAAGAGTATCACTCCTCCAGCCTCTGCATCCGAGGATGCACACAGCCTGATATTAACTCAAAATCATAACAATGTCATTACAGAATTCGAGTTTAGAAGGTGCCAACAAGCGGCCAACTACAGAACAATGAAAATCAACCATTACAAAGTCTGCTATTAAACCGCCATCCAAACCGGGACATAAATCTCCTGATAACTAAGTCCAACCTCCTGGCCCCAGAAACCATGCGCTCCTGCTCCAAAGATTGCTGTTGCAGTACAGACCATGATTGCAACCAATTGATACATAAGAATAGAGCCTGCAAGGGATTTGTTAGAAGCTTCTTTTCAAAATCTATGTCATTTCGGCATAACCAAATTGACCAACATAACGCAGAAACACCCTCTAAAATTTGTGAGTGATAAGTTGCAGCAATACCATTTAACCAATTCTCAAAGATGTGGGAGGTACTAGTTGGTGGAGGGATATTAAAAGTTATGAGGATCGTTTGCCATACAAAATGACAATTAAAAAATAAATGTTGAATGGTTTCCTTCTGACCACAAAAAACACAAAGCAAGCTCCCATGCAACCGCCGCTTCGCTAAGTTATCTTTTGTCAAAATAACACCTCGGCATACATACCAAAGGAATATTTTTATTTTAAGCGGTATCTTAAGGTGCCAAATGCGACATTCCCAAAAATGGAAATTAAAAACACCAAGTGCTGAGTACATCGATTGAACTGAAAATAGTCCATTACTATGAAGATCCCATTGAAAGTTATCCCGCTCATTAGTGAGGTTGGTAAAGGCGACCTTGGCAACCAAATTGGTCCAGGTGACCAATTTAGAACCTACAATAGCACGCCTAAAAGAGACATTTAAGGGGATAGTACTTAGCATTTCTGCAACTGTAGCATGCTTGTGTCGTGCAATATGGTATAATGTGGGGAATTGATCTTGCAACGTGCCCCCATCAATCCACCTGTCCTCCCAGAACCTAATCCCTGTCCCACAGCGAACCGAAGCCAAATTGTAGGAAGTGATCCTTAACTTTCATCACCCCGCTCCAAAAATGGGAATCACCGGGTTTAGCTTGAACAGCAGAAAGCGGCTTCCCCTTAAGGTACTTATTGCGGAGAAGATCTTGCCATACCCCCTCCTCTGTTAGCATTTTAAATAGCCATTTACTCAAGAGGCAAATATTCTTGAGCACCAAATTCTGTATGCCAAGTTCCCCCTGGTCCTTAGGGCGACACAAAATTCCCCACCGAGCCAACCTATATTTTCTCTTATGACTATCACTTTGCTAGAAAAAACGTGACCTGTAATAGTCAAGTCGCTTTCGCACGCCCAGCAGAATCTAGAAAAATGAGAGCATGAACATCGGTAGGCTGCTCAAGACTAAGTTGATCAAAACCAAACGCCTGCCACTGCCACTGGATAGATGTCGTCCTTTCCAACTACTTAGTCGTTTTTCAAAACAATCCTCCACCCACTTCCAATCTTTATTTAGTAACTTTCTATAATGAATAGGAATGCCAAGGTAGCGAAAAGGGAAAGAACCCACCCCACAGCCAAAAAGCTGAGTATATTGGGTCTCATACTCCTTAGCCAAACTAAAACAGTAAATTTCACTCTTATGGAAATTGATCTTTAGACCCGAAAGTTGTTCGAAGAAACACAAAAGGAGCTTAAGGTTCATAGCTTTTGGTATGTCATGATCCATAAAAAGGATGGTATTATCGGCATACTGTAAAATAGACAAGCCATCATCCACTAGATGAGGAACCACTCCACTGAGCTGACCATCAGCCTTAGCACGGTTAATAAAAATAGCCAACATATCAACCACGATGTTAAAAAGAATAGGAGACATTGGGTCTCCTTGCCTAAGGCATTTTGTGAGTTTGAAAATATCTACCAATATCATCATTGACTTTCACGGCCACACTACCTCCTTCTGAAACTTTATCAATTCAATCATTCCATTTTGATGAAAAACCTTTCATACGGAAAGTTTGTTGAAGAAAAGTCCAATTGACTTTATCATAAAGCATTTCAAAGTCAATTTTAAAAACCACTCTATCGAGCTTCTTCTTATAAATTTCGTGAATGGTTTCATGCAGGATAACTACACCCTCCATGATATAACGACCTGGTATAAACGCCGTCCGAGTGGGTCGAATGATTTTTTGTATACCCTGGCTAATCAAAACACGCTACTTCAAGTGGCAGGCCAAATCAAAGAACAACTGGACTACTGGAGGTTGTGAAGGTGGTTACATAAGGTTTCTTATTCTAATTAACATGTGATGAATACAGAATAAAATTTATCCAACTTGCTCACAAAAATTTTCAGTATTGAAATATGGTAAAAATTCATAGAAAGATCATAAATGATCTGAGTTCCAAACTAGTGGTGGCGAAGCCACCAGCATTTCACGCACGTCAAGGGCTTAGGTGAACTTGCCTGACCAGAGGTGCATTGAGCTGCAGGCCTCCAGCACATAAGTTCCGATTTTGGAAGGGTTGGTTTCCTATCTTTTGTCAGCAGCATGCTTCACTGCTTGCTTATGTATCTGTCGCCTACCAAGCAAGTGTAGGGGCATGTTTGGGCACATCTACTTCCAAATTTTCCACGAGTACCGAATTCCTTATAAACCCAACTTCAACTTACGCATGTAATTACGCTTCCTAATACTTCAATATGTTATTCCTAGAAAAACATCTATGGGCAGACATTGCAGGCCAGATTGCCGCTGGAAAGCTAGACATTTCTGCTGCTACATAACGGCTGCCCTTGCTTAGCGAAGCTAGGATTATCCATGCCTCAACTCCCCACGCACCCTAGCAAGCTGATGGGGCATGTTTCAGCGAATTGACTATCAAGTTTCTGTAAATGCTGAATTCCTTTTATAAGCCGACTTCAACTTCTACACGCCATCACATTTCCGAACTGGTTATCTCTTCAGACAAACCTAATGAACTGCTAAGTACCACTAAAAGTGACTAAACTATGCATTTCCCCCCTTACAAACTGCACAGCACATCTTAGTGCCTTTCTGTTGGGAACAAACGCTGTGACAGCATAATGCAGTAGATTTCCACTTTCACCTACAGTGAGCCAGAGACTAATCCATCCTTTTTTTAAGCTTCGATCGCAACAACAAAATCATCTCCTAAAACTTTTGATCTGAGGATAATTATTCAAAATTATATAATGTAAGTGTGCAGGTACGCTTCTTCAAAGGGAACGTGCTCATCCTGAAAGCAACAAATTATGCATCTTCTGCTTTGTGTAACAAGAGAAGCTACACTAGACTCCATTTCGCATGACAATGTATTCTTGTATAAGAGAATCCATTCAACTAAAAGGAATATTTCACGATTCAATTGTGCCAGACACCGCCCAGCATCGACCTAGCTAGTAACTCAATCATAGCCCATGACCCTTTTATCTTCTCCATCTTAACTACTGCATTGCACAGGATTAAGTCACCGAGAACTTCTAGCGACACAAGTACGAAGCTTAATAAAGTAGGGTAACAACTTACAACACAGCAGCGTATGATTTTTCTAAAGGAATTCAGAGAAGCGCGTAAAAATAATAATCAAACTATCCCAGGAATGGACGAATTTCTCTGCATGCAAGGCGGCTCAAATACATAAAGCTAAACACGCACTGACGCACAGAGACATAGACATGCACAAGCAAATGTGCATGGAAGTGCATCGGACCTTACAGAAGCAATAGAACACCTAACAACACCTTGTAATAGCTGAATTCGCCCTCCCTGAACTATACAGGACACTACCTCTCTGTCCGGGATCACCATCGACATCCACATTACCAGAAATTTCTGAGCATGAATAGAACTCATGATCTGAGAGTCCCTCCCTTTGTTTTCCAATGATCACAAGCATGCTGCATTTTCGTAAAAACGCAAGCTTTCTACCTACACACGAACGCGTCAACTAGCAAAATGTGGGCTCTCGCGATCCATGGACAATCAAATTAAGCAATAGCTATTCTACTATAGACCATGGAGAGTAGTGTCTCACTCTCACTCTCACTGGCAAGGCGGCATCGTTCTCCTTATCCTTGTCTCTCTGGATCTTGGCGACAAGGCCGCCCCTTGCTGAGCTCCTCGGCCTCCGACTCCCCCGGGTCCTTGTTGTCGCGGACCTTCCAGATGGGGGCGCCCCTGCGGAGGAGCAGCTTGGCAGCCTTCCACCCGCCGGTGCTGGTGTTCGGTGACGGTGACCTCCGTCCTGGTGCGCCTCTCGCCGTCCTCGGCACCGACGGCCCTCTCGGCCCGCCAGCGCTTCTTCCTGGCATTGGCCTTGGCGTACTTGTGGGGAGCCGGAGGGGACTTGTGGTCGGCGCGAGGGCGTGGGCGGGGGCGGGACTGCTTACGGAAAGACTTCTTGAGTCTTGAGGTCCGGGCGGGAGGGTCGCGGGGCGGAGGGAGGGCGAAGAGGTCGGAGATGACGGCGGAGAGCGGATCCTGGGGGCTGGCGCGGTGGTGGTGTTGGTGTTGGTCGGAGGAGGAGGAGTTTGGGGTTGGGGGTGGTCGGGGAAGGAGAGGCCGCCCTTGGCGTGGAGGCGGTGCAGCCATGACGGCGTGGTCGTGCTCCTGCTGCTGCTCGCCGCCACCGACAGCGCCCAGTCGCAGCACGGCATTCTCCCTGCAGCTCCGATCACCCAGGTCGCCGGAGCAACGAGCTCAGAGCACAGCAGAGGATGGTACGTCACTGACCGGGTGGGCCCACTGAATAGAGCATATCGATCTCACCATGAATAAATTGTGCATAGCTTCATGAGGAACTGTAATGCAAATAACAGCGATGGTGATTCAGCCGAAATTGGTGTGTACAGAATTAACCTATAGTTTTTAGTAGGCGAACCGAATTATGAGGTTAAACTTATACAATACTCCTAGATAGCATGGCACCTTTTGGAGAGTATGTGAGACCTGACAGTGACGGTTTGCACGGACGAGAAGAGAACTGCATGCATGCGTATGATAGCAAATAACTGACTTGGGATTTACTTTGCTTAATTAATTAGCTTGCTTCTTTCTAGAAAATGAAACTAACATCATCCGAGTGTTATGGCAGTTAAGTTCCAGAAGCCTTACGACACAAAACTGGGCACCAAATTAATTAGCGTGCTTATCTCACAGATATTGTTCTCGCCATTAGTCGGATGTTACACGGCCATGACGATTGAGCGCACAAAGTCGGGGTGATTTAGAAGCGTGCGTGTAGGCAGGGTCCGTGATTCTGTCTCTTTCTTCCGATCGAGGTAAACCATGCTTTTGTAGGAAGCATAAGTCAAGTCCGATACAAAGTCTATGTCTTTTTTTTTCCTTAATTTCTCCACATTAGCTAAACCCAGTTTTCACAACAGCTGTCATGCTCGCATACCTAGGAAGCACAAGACTGATCAAACAATTAATGTTGGACGGAATCAAGCCATGTTTACTCATATCGGCTATCTAAATACGAGCAAGAAAGCATGGTTGGCCGGATTCCATGGAATATCTATCGATCATACGTGCGTCGTGTCTGGGAGAGGTTGCAGAAAAGAGGAGTGCACCATGCACAACAAAGGTGCTAATGAAGAAGCTTGGATGGTCCTCCTGATGTTCTGTCGTGGGAAGTGACAATAGTAATGGAGGGCAAATTAATGGCTTATAAATAGCACCCCCACTCGCCTGCCTCGGCCGCCCGACCACAACCCCAATCTCTCTCCCCGCTTCCCGGAGACAGATCCATCCAACCATGGGCCCCGCCGCGAGGATGCAGCGGGAGGAGCAGGAGGCCAGCTGCAAGGCCACCGAGGATCACCACCGCTCCCAGTTCGACGCCGCAAAGCCGCCGCCTTTCCGCATCAGCGACGTCCGCGCCGCCGTGCCGGCGCACTGCTGGCGGAAGAGCCCCCTCCGCTCCCTCTCCTACGTCGCCCGGGACGTCGCCGTCGTGGCCGGGCTCGCCATCGCCGCCGCCGCGGTGGACAGCTGGCTCATCTGGGCGCTCTACTGGGCCGCGCAGGGCACCATGTTCTGGGCGCTCTTCGTCCTCGGCCACGACTGGTACGTCCCTCCGTCACGAACCAGATCACATCGCATCCATGCGCGAATTCTACGTAGACTGCATTATTTGTACGCCTATGCGCATACGTACGTATAAATCTTGATAAAAATACGTTCTTGTCGTGTAATTTTGATTAGTGGTCACGGGAGCTTCTCGGACAGCGGGACGCTCAACAGCGTCGTCGGCCACCTGCTGCACACCTTCATCCTCGTCCCATACAATGGATGGTATGCATATCTTAATCTTTAATTTCTCTCTACCACAATATATTTTTATATCCAAGCGTATAGACAAAAGATGGTGCAAATTTATCTTCAAATGCTAAAACGACATGAGTTTAGAAACTTTTTTTAGGAACGGGATTTGAGAACTAGAATGACATGGAGGAAGTATCCATCATCAGATGTGTACATGTGTATTTTTTTTTCAACTTATTATGTGGAGCTGGACGTGTATTGCCACCGCCTATCTCGCTTATGAATGAATGAAGCCCATGCAAGAGCAAAGTGTGGAACAGAGCCTTTTTCCTTCTCTCAATAAACAAAGTTGATTAAACAGTGGATCTCTACCGACAACAGTTCGAGTTGTTTACTACAGTCTTGATGTTGACAGTGGAAATTGGACACACATGACATGACATGATGGATGCAGGTCATGCATCGTGCATGCCATCTAAATTTTTCTTTTGCAGAAATCTTGCGAGCAGTATTGACTTGTTAATTCTAGCTAGCATTGGCTGATGGGCCGTGTATTACGATGCAGGAGAATCAGCCACAGGACGCACCATCAGAACCATGGCCACATCGACAAGGACGAGTCATGGCACCCGGTCAGTACATATCATACACAAACTGCTACCTCTAGCATTAGTAGCAAGATATTTTGATGCAAATATTGATACTAGATAGTAGAGTAAAGGTTTAGAGAGTTTGGCAGATTTGAGGGAAAGGTGAAGAGGACAGGACAAGCTAGCAAAGTAGCAAACAAACACTGCTTTCAGCTGCTGCAGAGATGCAGAGGCACATGTCGTGCAGCAGGGCAAGGGGAATACTATATGATTAGGCTGCTGAACTAGTACTAATAAAGATCCATCCAACAAAGCTAGCGATGTGGTCCGCCCGTCCCTACATAAAAACGCCAAACACAAGCAGCAGCGCAGCAGATACCAGAGCAGTAGATCTATTCATGTCAGTCGCGTGATCAGATCTGCATTCTGCTGCTAAGGGCATCCACGGATAAAACAGCTTCTCTTATCTTTTATTTTTGTCATCTAAAACAAAAATACATAGTACAGTAATAAAAAATATCGTCTTTCTCTATATCTCATATTTATGTGTCTAGTATCTAATTCTTGGGACATAAACATTCTCTTGGCTTTCCATCTTCTAAAGAAAGATAAGCTTATCTCTCTTTACTGTCTTTTCTTTACATCAACAAAAATCATACGTGACATGATTAAGAAAAGATTAATATCATACTATTGAAAATGTCCTAAGTAAGTTAATCAGCAGAGATCATCAAAGGTGCTAATCGAATCTTACCTATGCTTAGCCACCTAATTACCTACCTAAATAGAGCATTTCATAATGCATATTCCTTTTAATGGCATCTGGCTTTCATCGTCATCTTAGGTCCGCCTTGCCCCTTTCAGTCATTAGTGCTTGTGGCAATGGAATCCTTGAGATCAAGTGTGGACTGGAATGAATCACAATATTAACAAGATCAATTGGAATCTTAACTAAATTCTCACACTTAGTGTATTTTGGTGATCTATCTGCCTAATTGCTTTTAGCTGATGTACCCTTGTGAATGCAACTGATCTGAGCAGATCACCGAGATGGTGTACAAGGGGCTGGAACCACGCACCAAGAAACTACGCTTCTCACTACCATTCCGACTCCTAGCTTTCCCTGTCTACCTCGTAAGAATCTCTCTCTTGGATCATTGTGCTCTGCAGTTCTGCATCCTCAAGTCTTAGCTGAAAACTGAACTGGAAATCTCCCTGAATGGCTGAATGTTTGCAGTGGTACAGAAGCCCCGGCAAGAACGGCTCACACTTCAACCCAAGCAGCGATCTGTTCAGCCCCAAGGAGAGGCGTGACGTGATCATTTCCACTACCTGCTGGTTCACGATGATCGCGCTGCTCGTGGCCATGGCGTGCGTGTTCGGATCGGTGCCCGTGCTCAAGCTGTACGGCGTTCCATATGTTGTAAGCAACTATGCAGAAATCTGCAACTGTTGATTGTTTTGTTTGTATTGCTTCCAAGTAACTCGTCCTGAACAACTAACCAAATGTAGCAACATCTGGTGTCATTTAAAACAGGTGTTTGTGATGTGGCTTGATTTGGTGACCTATCTTCACCACCATGGTCACCAGGACCTCCCTTGGTATCGCGGCGAGGTAAAACACCATCTTCTACACAGTTCATGAGTGGTGTGCAGCCTATTCATTTCTCAGTCTGTACTTCTTCACTTCTTGTCATGGCAGATGGAATAGACACAGTTGAAGAAAAATAGAATTACCTCAGTTTCTGAACATCTTAGCTACTATTAGTGTTGATAGCCATGGAAGAAAATTTAAGCTACATAAAATTAATGATATAATACTATTTTATGGAGGTTAAACTTGAATTTTTGTCTACCAATACAATTTTGCTCTACCACGGTGTAACTGTTTCACTACTGTTCAATGTTCATGTCGTCGACAACTAGATCAATGCTCTGCAATGAATGTTGCAGGAATGGAGCTACCTCCGTGGTGGCCTGACGACGGTGGACCGGGACTACGGGTGGATCAACAACATCCACCATGACATTGGCACTCATGTCATTCACCACCTCTTCCCCCAAATACCTCACTACCACCTAGTAGAAGCAGTACGTTCACTACTACTCTGCTGAATGAGCATATGTGCAGTTATCAAGTTCCCTACTACTTCTGAGTACTGAAACTACTGCTTTCACCTTGTCTTGTCCACAAAAAAACAGACCAAGGCAGCAAGGCCAGTACTAGGCAGATATTACCGGGAGCCAGAGAAGTCAGGTCCGCTGCCGCTTCACCTCTTCGGCGTCTTCCTCAGGAGCTTGAGAATTGATCACTTTGTCAGCGATGTCGGAGATGTTGTCTTCTACCAAACTGACCCCAGCTTGAACGGCGATAACTGGACTGAAGCCAACAAGCACAAGTAATCTGTGAAAGCGCGAAACTGAAGTTACTGCTATTCACGGGGGAATGCTTGATAGAGATATCATAGCCTGCTGAGAATAAGCAGAAAGGGCTACCTGCTCAAATCAAACCATGCAGCTCTACAACAGACAGGATGAGTTGGTTGGTTGATGAGATTCAGATCGTTGATTAGAGTTAGCATTCTCCAACTGTGGTCGTAATAAGTATGTTGTTTCAGTTTTTAGTTTTGGATGTGGAATTGTGTAACCCGTTGAACATGCCAGACCATTGACCAGCCTGGGGTCTGTATGTGCCAGGCCTGGAAGAATGAACATTAATTTTGTGAACCAGATTAAGCTAGTTCTGTGCCTTTTGTTCTGACCTGAATTATATATTTGCTATTAGAGCTATATAGATTGGCTACTCAACTTTTTGTACTAGAATAACTAGATTGCTGTAACAGGTTATGGGTAACATTACAAATTTCAACATGAACCTACACCACCATAAGCAGAACAAGTTGGTCAAACTCTCAACATAAAAATAAAAGCTACTAACCTTACAAATTTTAGCATGAACCTACATCACTATATGTAGAACAAGTTGGCCAAATCTGGAATTTCCTTCTGGTTATGGACTTCAACATAAGCTAGTACTACATCACCATATATACAACAATCATGTATTGGAAAATCCACAATAGTTACAATCAATGTACTTGCGGATATTTATGGAGACGGCAATGCATAAATCAACTAGGCTACAACTTATTTGCTGACAAAATAATGCTATACTACTGTGGACTAGCTAGAAATAATTACAATTATCCCTATACAGATATCATAATCATCACCATCACCATTCTAGAATTATTCTTGAGGGGAGCAAACCTCCAAAACCGTCCTCTTCCTTGACCGCCGCTGTGTCCTCACAAGCCACTAGTGTAAGAGTGGAGCCGCTCGCATGGTTACCACACTTCAGCTTCAGCTCGTCAAGGCTTCCAGCAAACACCTGCTCCAGCCAGGCCTGTAGAGGCCTCTTTCCCTCTGATGCCCATGCCGCTGCAAGTATTTGCTCCATCACGCCGACATCGATCTCCAACATGAAGCCAGAGCCCAGAATATTGCAGAGTATGTTGCTCAAGTCCTGCAGCATGTCATCGGCAAGTTTGCCGAAATCGAACGGTTCGAAATTGATTGACCCGTCAAGTGAACACAAGAGGCTGTCGATGGATCTCTCTGGATTGCCGGATGAGTTGTCATTGCTGCTGCTGTGGTCGTCGTGAGCGTCGTTGGATCCATCCTCATCGATGGGGAGGTTCAGGTCGAACGGCACACTTGATGTTCTGTGCAGTCGCTTGGAAATGCTTGGTGACTCTTGCAGCTTTTCTTGGTCATCAGAAATGTCGAGCTTTCGCTTACTGACAGAACCAGAGTACAGACATGCCTGAATTTTGGTGAGAGGGTGCCTTGGGGAAACTACCACCTTACCAGCAGGGCCTCCGCTGGTGATCGGCGTACCTGGTTCTATCAATAGCTTCAGGCGACGTCCTCTAGCTGCGAGGATCTTTTCTTCAGAAAAAGTATGACCCTCTTCCACCCCAGCTGACACATTTTTGCAGCCTCCTATTGTTCTTATTGACAACACCACAATTGAGTCATTAATGTCAACCTCCTTGCCACGCAAGTCTCTGAACCTGCCAGTATCAATGGCATGAGACAGACTGTCCTGAACAAGGCAGTCAGCTTTATCGATGTTGTCAAGGAAGATAACGGATCGCCGCTTCTTGCTCAACTGTTCAACGATACAGTCTGTGCCAGTCTTCCCTCTGTAACTTGAGTCACCCCAATCCCGGGGGCTCAAATCCAGATAAATCATGTTCTCTTTGCTGCCGTGTAAGAGCTCTGCAAGCGCCACAGCGACTCTGCGCTTGGCCATGCTGTCGGAACCATGAAAACTAAACCAGATGTCATTCTTCCTGTTTGCACCACGGCGCCTCTCTGTTGACTTGCACCGCACAATGGATCCACAAATAGCACTCAAGGCTTCCTCCTGCCTTCCAACTACCTTGAACAGGCGTTCCACAAGTAGCTTGTAGTCGCTCAAATCAGAACCTTGTGCTGCGAGGCGTGAAGGTTTCTGCCATTGACCAAAGGCAGACATGCCTCCTGAAGCTGCTGAATGCAGAGCACTAGGTGATACTTGCCCCATATTTGAGGAACTCCTGGAACAAGCGTAGGGTTGTGCAAAGAGCTGCGGAGGCTTCATGTTCAAATCATCCACTTTCTTGGGTGTAGATATCTCTGCATCCTCTACATGCTTCCAGCAGGCAGAATTTGTACCCTTGGGAGAAGATTCACGAGGCATGCCCAAAACCAAGTCAGTTGTCACAGATGCAGCGGATGATGGTGACACATGATCTTCACGATCATGACAGTTTGACAAGTTTACATCTTGGGACTGCGCACCCCTATCTTGAAGGTGTTCATCACTCTCTGAATGCCTGACTTGAAGTTTCAATGCAAGGTCTTCATTCCTCTGGTTGGAGATAGATGGAGGTGATATACTCTTTGTGGTTGCGTCAGAATGTGAAGCAGATACTACAGAAGGTCTAATAACCTCCCTTTGAAGTGCAACTGACCCAAAAACCATTACTCGGATTTGCTGCCCTTTCCCTGTCAGCTGGGACACCAATATAGTGTGGAAATAACTGGTAAGGACCTCTGTTGATCCTCTGGCAACCTTGGTGGAGCCGCAGGCAGCACTCGTTCCACTTCTTCTGTAGATTCAATATTTTTGAATTCAACACCATCTGATCATCTCTAACCTGCACTGAAAAAAAACTGTACATCTTTTATACCAATGATATCCAAAATTATGCATCTATCAACACGTTGTGCATATGCATCCATTATTTTACTTAAAAGTTCCAAAAGACATAAGTAGCTTCACACCTTGACTGCATCTAATCCATTGCTAGGTCCCATCATGCTTCCATTCTGCAGCAGGGAAGGTAGACCTCTCTGGCGATGGTCTTCAGCTGTAATGCCACTTCCTCTAATGATGGTTGCAACCTCTTGCTCATATCTATCATTGCACTGTTGATACCGGAGGGCCTGAGGACAAGAATTTGCTATGAGGCTGTTAGCTTCATAGGTATCATTGACAAATCCTCCAAAAGGAACAAACGATTCCATCAAGCTGCAAGTTACAAGTTCCAAACTGTTAGGTCCAGTTGATCAAAGCAAATGAAGTACGTGATTAGAAGCCACACCAAGTCCTACTTCTATGGACCTATTTCTGACTCTGAAGCAACTTAAGTATAGCTGGTACTTATGACCCCAATGCATTAGAACTTCAGAGATCAAAGAGCACGTGCTGTAGTAGAAGAATATCCTTTTTTTGACATGAAAATGCATTTCTGTGACATGCACAATCTCGTTCTTTTTTTTCACTTTTGCTTTAGTGTCTCTTTATTTATTTATCAAGCTGTTCTAAATTGCCATGAATATATGTAGCGACAAACATCTAAAGGTTTAAATGAATAGGACAACTCAAAATTGACAAATGAACAAAGAAATCTTTTCAAATATCCAAAAGGAACAAAGAACAAGCTAATGAATCAGTAACAATATGATTAGAAACCATCAACATAACATCAAAAATAAGATGGTCTGAAAGGATCAGATATCACGATTAGCAACCCCCTCCCAGAAAGTGGAAATATCTTGATTAGCAACCCCCTCCCAGAAAGTGGAAATATCTAATCTTCCTGTGATAATCAAATTGAATCGATCATGTATCCAAAAGAATATACAAAACATGGAGCAAAAACCCTCCGGATCTTCAGCACAAGCAATCTACAGGTAGTATCACCATAAACCTTAGATACAAAAATTATGAATTCTGATTCTGATTCTGATTTGTAATCACCGAAACTGATTCTCCTTTTTAGTTTGTACACTATCAGAACTGAAAATGTACCCATTTTTAAGAAAGAAAGAAAAAAAGCAGGTGGCATTCCCCCCACCATTGAGAAGTAAAAGGACCATTGAGAAGTAAAAGGAGAAAGCGAAACACTCAGAGGAAAAGATAAAACCCTAAGAACCACAATAACACAGCTTCAGTCTGTACTATGTACTTCATCCAAAGACCGTAAAGCATGAACACAAGGCTACTTCAAGATAACAGGCATGCTTAAGTCAATTACTTAAGTAAGCATATTACCGGATCAAGTTTCGACAAAATAATGAAGTAAGCATATTACCGGATCAAGTTTCGACAAATAATGATACTTCATGGAACAAGTAAAACCATTAAAAAACAACCAGAAGGAGAAAAACGTTCTAGCCCTAGTTCATATTTAAAGACCCTATTAGCAAAAATATCCATGCTACGATGGGCACACACACAAATCTGCACTCAAAACATTAAATTAATCAAGGACATAAACTAGTCACACTACTACACTAATATTAATCCTAACCAGACATCCAAAACATCCTCATAATAAACTAAGTACACACAAATGGATGGAAGGTAGAAACAGAAGCGAAAAGGCTTCACCTTGCAGGCTTGTAGGAGGCCGCGCCCGTGGTTGCCGGAGGCATGAATCCACCACCACCGCCACCGGGGCTGCCGCCGCCGGCACGCACTGCCGTGATCGGCAGCAGCTGGAGCTCCCAGTCCTTGTCGAGCAAGGGGAACTTGGACAAGAAGGTGAGGTAGGTCTCGTACGTGGCCGACCACCCCATCACCCAAACACGCCCCAGCTTGCTGTGTGTCTCCAGCACTCGTCTCACGTCAACCACCACGCGGCGCCCCTTCTCCTGGAGCTCGCCGTCGTCAGGGACCAGTTCTTTGAGGTCACCGATGCTTATGATGAGGCCGGAGGTGGTGGCGCTGGCCATCGCCGCCGCCACGCCGAGTTCTGTCTGATCGATGGAGTTCGGGCCGACGGGGAGGATACGGTACGGCGAGGCGGCCGCGAAGTCGGCGGCGGCGGACGCGGCCCCAACGCCGACGAGCATGGGGTTGCGGCCTCGGGAGAGGACCTCGCCGATGCGGCGGCAGTTATCCTCCCCAGCGCCGCCGGCGAGGCTCCCCCCGGCGGGCGAAGGCACGTCGGCGTCATCAGCGGCGGCGAAGCTGCACAGGAACAGAGGTGGCGGGCGGCTCCGCGTGGGGAGGCGGCCGAGCAGCGGCATGGGCGGCGCTGGGCGGAGAATGGCGAGCTTGATGTCGCCGCTGCGGAATCCGGCATCGTCGAAGACGCGGCTGACGGCGGGGTCGTCGAGGATGGCGAGCACGAGCTGCGAGAGCTCGACCTTGACCACCGCAGCGGGGGCCTGCGCGGCGGTGGCGGCCTGGTGGTAGAAGTGGAAGGCGTCCGGGTTGCGTCGCTGGTTGGCCTGCGAGCGCTTGACGGCCGCCACGAGCGAGTTGGACACGGGCGGCTCCGGCTCGTCAGCGCCAGGCGACGAGGAGGCGGAGGCGGAGGGGAGCCTGTCGAGGGAGACGGAGAAGCAGAGCTCGAGCGCCTTGAGCTGGTGGCGTGGGGCGTAGGCTGCGCTGCGTGCCCGCTCGAGCGCGTCGCGGAGGAGCGGCGGGGCCGGCGGGGCGAGCAGGGAGGAGATGAGGTGGAGAGAGGTCGTCTGCGGGTGGGCGCGGCGGCGCGCGGAGACGACGGCGGCGTCGAGGGCCGCGACGGCGGCAGGCGAGAGGCACTGCCTCGCCGCGGCCACCGGCGTGGGCATCGCGATTGGGATTGGGGGAGTCTCAGTCGCAGGTGGAAAGGACCTGGTTGCGATTACTTTTACGAGGCATGGGGGGGCAGAGTGTAAAATCGCGAGGAGTAAAGTGCAAATAGCGGAAAGTTCAGGGGTGTCGGTGGCTGGAGAGTAGTGAAAAGGAGAAAATGAATTGGTGAGGAGGAGGTGGTGGAGAGCTTATATATTGATGATGATGATAGAGTGATGAGGTGGGGCCCACCGGGCAGTGACAGTGAGTGAGTGCTGCTGGAGGCAGCAAGCATATATGCATTGCAGCTGAGCTCACTGCAGCTGAGTGCTGATGATTCTTCTTCTTCTTCTTTTGGTTGGAAAGGATAGATCACTGCCCTGCTACCAATCCTACCATGCATGCATGACTGTTCTCTTCCATTACAGAGATCCTCACATCGAGTGAGTGAGTGAAAGATGTGCCACCACCACCCATGAGAAAAGACAATGGGATCTAAGCTAAGCTAAGATATGGGTACACCTTTTGGTTCTATATGCACATTCTTTTCTTATTTGTGAAGTTCATGTAAGATAAAGAGTTGTCTTCTTGCAATGTCATAGCTATGGAAAACTGCCCTCCACTTTAGCTGGACATAGACGCTCTCAGGCTTCCATCACATCCATTTGGTTTGTCATCAACTTGTATAGCTGAAAAGACATGGAAAATAGGAATTTCGAGATAGAATTCAGCACTGTAGGCGGGTTGATTATCATATATAGCATAGGACCTCTCCCCGAATTTTCTTTACTCGAGCCTCTCTATCTGTCATTATTACTCGAGAAGTAAAAAAGAATAGCAATTTCCATTCCACAAAAAATTCATGCATTCCTTCATATTTGGTATAAATTCATAAGTGGAGACGGCTGATACGTTTTAAAAGGTTCTTATCTTGTTCCATATATTTATTTTCTAGTATTTCTCTTTTGATGTCGTAAAATTGATACCAAGAAATATATGTATACGCGTCTTTTAGATTTACCGTTGCACGTGATGTTTTGCACATGTTCAGAGGTTTTGGTTGGTTGCTCGTATGAGTGGAAGGAGCAATAAGAGTTTTTTAAAAATATTATTCTTTTATTCAGAAATTTTAGAAATAATAACACGTTTAAAAAATTTGCAAAACTGGCCTCAATCGTCACCAGCCCAGACGATTAGGGCGTAACCGCCATGCGCTATGGCGATAGAACCAATCGCCAGCCGCACCGACGATTCAGTATGGAATCGCCAAGTCGGGTGACGATTGACCGTAATCGCCATAGGGGATGGTGATTGAGCCTAAATCGCCAGTGGACATGGCGATTGGCCCCTCTGATTATATAGCCAACGGACTTGTGGCGATAGCGCCCTGTGTCCTGGCGGTTACGGAGAGTAGCGCCCTGTGTCTTGGCGGTTACGGAGAGTAATTGTCTATCGCCATCAGGGATGGCGATTGCGCCTTATCGTCACTCCGCGTGGCGATAGCACTTAATATCATCGGTGCGGCTGGCGATTGACCCCTATTGCCATGAAGCGTGGCGGTTGTGTCCTAATTGTCACGGCTGGTGGTGATTGAGGCCAGTTTTATAATTTTTTTGAACGTGGTATTATTTCTGAAATTTTGGAATAAAAAAATAATATTCTAAAAAAAACTCGGCGCAATAATGTAGCGTGTTGTGAGCACAAATATGGCAGAGAGATCCACTTGACTTGGTGACACTGTGCATATGGTGGCTGCGGCCCCAGCAACTAGTGACAAGTGCTGTGCTGATGTAGTGATGTTTGTAGGTGACTTGTGAGGGGCGAGAGTACTGAAAGTAGGTGTTCGGATGCCCTACGGCATGCACTGCAGTCCATCTGCACAAACTTATGCTCTGTACACTGCATCTATTTTCTCATCAGCTTAGAAGTGTACGATATCAAAGTCGAGAAATCTTCGATCCAAGACCTACTTGGGAAGATAATGATTATTTCTTCTCTTGTCTGAGTCCAAGTGGAGTGCCGCGTGTCAAATGTAAACGTATGTACGTTGAAGTAACATCAGAAAAAGGTCTTAAAGTAAAATTCTTTCAACTTTTCCCAGAAAACAAAGAGTAGGGCACCAATACCGTGTCAAAATATAATTTCAGGGCAACAAAAAGAGAAGGATTTTTTTTCGCGGTGGCAGCTCGACACGAAAAATTAAAAGGTTGCTTTTTGGCCACCTGTCAAAGGGCCTTTTCACAGATAAGCATCTCTCGTCTTTTTCCCTTCCGATTCCGATGTGGCTGAACACTAAATCTTTGTGGGCCCAAACACGATCAATTTTAGTGTAGCACAAACATATCGTCAATCGAATCGTTTCCCTTTCCTTCCTTCTCCTTTTCCATTTTTCATATATATGAGAGTAGGAGTGCACAAACAAGTGTTTTGAGAGCTGAATTTGTGTATGGGGAGCAGACAATCTTTGTGCATGACAGTACAGAAACCGTAGCTCCACTAAAATATTTTGATTATAAATTGTTTCTCAGAACCTAGTTACTGTAACCCATCCCAACCTTTTTCCTAAAGGTAATTAAGAGCTGCGTGCTAGAGGATATGGTCTTTGCTTTGAACTTGTCATGGAACTTTCTACTACTTTCTAGTCCTTGTCACGATGACCAGACCAATATGATAAATTTAGGTGCGCCTCAAAAAGATTGGATTTGGACCTGAACCACCCATTGTTGCGTATCTACTTTGCAAACCATAAACCGGTAGTCCGGTACTCTTTCAAAATGACAACTGCATTCATATTCATTCATATTATTATTGTTTAAATTCTTGCGCAATCTATGAATGTACTTGTCCTATTTTAATTCTTGTACATGTTCCACATCGAGTCAAGGGTACTAGCTACGAGGGCACCTCAATGCAATCGCAGTACGTGTAAATGGTAGCTATAGAGAGCCATGCCCATACGATGAAAGCTGATGTGCAAGGGAGTCAAAAGAAGAGAAACACTTCTCATGCTATATGCAACTAATCTGAGAAAACCAAGAGAGTTAAGTATTTTGCGAGTCATCCCCTAAACACCTATGCAATACATTATCTATCATCCCCTAGATACAATTTAGAAACTATGTAGTCTGAGCACCCAGCTTATGTATCTTCAGTAAAAGAAAATTAAGCGAAATTGTATTCGGCGTTGCATAATTTTCCCTCTATTAATTGTTCACTTTTCATGTACACACTTACACATCAAATGGGGAGAAAATCTTTACGACTTCAGCAGATCTATCTTGTTTGTTTTCTTACAGTTAAATTATATCCCAGTGGAGCAAACATTGCAAAAGAATTTCACCAAGTGATCTGCCACCAAGAACATCACCTTCATAGCTTTATAATCTAAAAGCCATGGATGGTGACACATGGTCCTACATCCTTTTCACATCACATAAACCTCTTTTGGATGTCATAACCATCGATTCACACCATAAATAGGGTGTTAATAACAAAGTGAGGATGAATAGTAAGCACGAATAAGCATGAAACTAACGACTAACACCAAATAGTAAGGATGACATGACTCTCTACCAACAATTAATGTTTTTTTTGTACCAAGACATGACTCTCTACCAACAATGTTTTTTTGTACCAACTTCGGTGAAGCTGCTTTCAGTTCACATACTTTCTGTAATTAAGGTGCTACTAATTACTTGAGGAGTAATATGTACTCCTCCATATGTAATCATATGTAACGTTGAAGGTAAACTTAATCAAGTGGATCGTATAGGCGGAAATCCATTTGGTGTTAGGTGAGTGAGTGGATAGATGATCCCTGTTTGCCCTTTCCTCCTCTCCATATATACCATGGATGAAATATTGAAGTAGGGCCCACAGGCAGGGTTGGCATGCATGTCCCTCTCAGCTCAGGCACCTTCGCATTAGTGGTGCCCCTGGGCTCCTGGCCATTTGGAGATAATGATGTTCAAAGGAAACTTGCGAGTTTCGAGAAAAGAGGGAACTTGTGATTCACTGGAAGCAAACTTATTATCTTTCTGTCCTTTTCAAGAAGGTACCCCTCTTCTATTTGGTTTGAAGGACATCATGCCAACATACAACGTTAATCCCTTTTTCTGAGAAAGTACAAATAGGAGGAATCCGGGTTTGTGGGAACAAACATCCTAGTTCCTACTGCTAGGCCAAATACACATCGATCATTCACGCAATATCAATCTCCTAAAAACATTAGCACCTTTCATATACATATATGCTAACAGTCAGGTGACTGGTTTTCAATTTGCTCACGGTTGATTCTTCTTAGCGAAATTTCCTCTTCCCCTTTTATTTTTTTTCGAAACGGACGGCAGGAGCTCTGCCTTACTCATAGATTGGATGAAAACCAGAAATAAGGTTGCCAAGTACATCGGAAACAAAGCCGAACGAAAAAAGATCAAGGGTTGAAGAAGAAGGAAGAAGGAGGAGGAGAAGAAAATAAAAAGGAAAAGGAAAAGGAAAAGGAAAAACTAGAGGGCAAACGGGGGGTCTCCTGTGTCGCTGGAGGTACGAGCGAACGCCATTTTCCGAGCTGCGATGTCCTCCTGCGCCTTTAGAGCTACTTTTTCGACGTCTGTGAACACATTGTTGAAAACCCGAGCGTTTCGCTCTTTCCAGATGTTCCAGAGCGCGTAGATGGCCATACCGTAGATCTTGCTTCTCTCCCTTCGTGCCTTCCCTGTACCGCAGGATTGCCACCACTTCATTATGTCCTCTTGTCCTGATTGCAGGAAGACGTCATGGGGTAGGCCATTCATCACAGAAACCTTTCGCAAGATTTGTCTGGCAAACGAGCATTCCATAGAAATGTGTAGGGCAGTTTCTGAGTCTGCTCCGCAAAGGATGCATATGGTTCCGTTCTCCCATCCTCGTTGATCAAGTTTATCTGCTGTGAGAATTTTCTGTTGAATCAAAAGCCAGGCGTGAATTTTACACTTTTGTTCTACGTCGGCCTTCCAAATTGTTGAGGCATCGAATTTGGAGAAGGATCCTGCGAATTGCAACCTGTAAGCTGACTTTGCAGAGTATTGCGCGTTGCTTGTCCATCGCCAGGTAATAGCGTCTGGCATGTGCTGAAGCTGGGTTTGTTGGATGAGATTCCAAAGGGTAATGAACTGATGAATTTGTCCCGTCGTGTGGATATGGCGTCTTAGCGGTCTTAATCACCTGTTTCCCTCTAGCTCATAAGCGACGGATCTGTTCTTTCTTTTGACTAGCAGGAAGAGATCTGGGGCGATCTCATATGGGGCAGTCTGTTGGAGCCACCTGGATGTCCAGAATTTAGCTGTATGTCCATTTCCGATCTGGATTATCGTTGATGCTTTAAAGAGAGCTGCATCTATCTCGTCGCATGGTACCTGTTGACCGGACCAAGGTTTCTTCACCATGTTCCACTCTCCCCAAAGCCATCTCTGTCAAAGGGCAGCGCCGAACCGCTGAACGTCTTTAATACCTAAACCTCCCAATTCCTTTGGTCTGCAGACCTTTTTCCAGCCTACCAGGCAATGTCCTCCTGAGCACGACTCTTCGCCTCTCCAAAAGAAGGATCTAATCGTTTTCTCAATCCTCTTTATCGTCCACCTGTCAAGCTTAAAGGCTGAAAGAAAGTAGACTAGACATGGCGAGAGGACTGAGTTTATGAGCGTCAGCCTCCCTGCTTTGGATAGAAGCTTGCCTTTCCAGCCCGCTAACCTGGAGGAGAGCTTGTCAAACAGGGGTTGCATATCTGTTCTGCGAATCTTAGAGGTGTGTAGTGGAAGGCCCAGGTAAGAACACGGGAACTGTCCGACTTGTGCTTGAACGCTCTGGGTGATGCTGTGGAGGTTAACCTGCGAACACCTGATGGGATACATACAGCTTTTTTGAATGTTTGTTTCCAAGCCTGTCGTCTGTCCAAAGATTTTGAGGCAGCTTTGGATTGCTGATAATTCTCGCCTATCTGGGTTTGCGAAGATTGCCGCGTCATCTGCATAAAGGGATATTCTGAGCTCATTGTCGAGACCTGCGATTGGTTTGATGAGGTTGGCCTGTATGGCTTGCAGCAGCAGTTTCTGTAAGGGGTCGATCGCAAGGATGAAGAGCAATGGTGAAAGCGGGTCTCCCTGCCGAAGTCCTCTGCGGTGCTGGATGTTCTCTGTGTGTTCTCCGTTGATGATGAATCGGCTTGATGAAGATGCTAATATGCAAGCAATCCAGTCCCTCTACTTTGGGCCGAACCCTAGATGCTCAAGAATCTCAAGGAGGTACTCCCAGCTTACCGAGTCAAACGCCTTTTGAATATCTACTTTCAGAAATATCTCTGGAATCCCTCTTCTGTGTAGCATTCATATGACGTTTTGGGTGAAGATGAAGTTATCCTGAATACTTCGCTTAGTTATCCTGAATACTTCGCTTTTTAATGTAGGCGCTTTGAGCTGTCGAGACGATTCTGTCGAGTTCAGGTCCGAGCCTGTTGGCCATAATCTTTGTTATAATCTTGCCGAACGCATGAATCAGACTGATGGGGCGATAGTCTTGAACTGACATGGCCTGATGTTTCTTTGCAAGTAGCACAACGTCTGCGTTGTTTAGGAGGTATAGCCTGTTGTTTTGGAGACAGCAAAATTGATTTACCGCCTGGATTATGTCATCTTTAATAATACTCCAAAAACTTTTGTAGAATCTATTAGTGAATCCGTCCGGCCCTGGGGATTTGTCGTTTGGAAGCATTCTGATGACATTACAGATTTCCTCTTCTGTGAAGTTAGCCTCCAGATGTGCTAGATTATGCCGCTGTATCTCCAACCGTTCCCAGTCCAAGGTGTGGGCTCTCTGCTTCTTCGTGCCTAATGCATCTCTGAAGTGCTGGGCGAGGAATGTTTTCTTCCCCTTTTATCATCTTCATGTCCAGAGCCGGTGACGACACGGAGGCGCTGGCGCCGGTGGAGACAAGAAGAGGTTTAGGGGTTAGGATGGGGGATTTCACCGGAGCCGGTGAGTAGAAGGATGGCTCGATCCACTGGTGGTGGCCACCAAAATCAAGAAAGAAGAGAAGTGTGGTTTTAGGGTTGGGAAAAAGGAGGAGATAGGAAGTTAGGGCTAGGATGGAGGCTTCATATATGAATGAGGATGAAAAAGAGCGATTGATAGCAAATTAAAAAATAGTTGACCGCTAATTAGAGACTCCTTAAAGACTTTCACGAGCACATACACGGTCAGCACCTTTGCAAAACTTCCACGAGCCACAGATGAAAAGGGCACACAACGAACACCACACCGCAGGAGGTATCTTAGCTTTGCTCGAGTGAAATGGCAAGATCGACTGGCTATGAATTGTGGTGTTGAACGGTGGTAGCTGCTTGCTTTGTGTGGTGCCTGCCCACTACGACAAGTGCGTCTCCTCCTCCGTTGCCCTCTCGCGTCGCGGCCGGACAGGACAAGGAATCGATGCATCGGCCTCGCCGCGGACAAGCCGAAAGCCATTGCATTGCAGGACCTGAAAGTCTCTGAAAGAAACAATTTTGCAGTGATTGTCGATATATACTTTTCTCTGAAGCTGACATGCATATGTTACAGTCATCGCTTGCATCCATTTTCCAAGCCATCCATGATTTATTTCCACACAGAAAGACAGAAATTTTCCTTTCTGACTACTTTTATTTTGTCATCGATCTCCTTCAATTTGTCCTGCCTTTTGTCAAGAAGAAAACATACATACTCTTTGCATACATATATGCATGTATTCACCAATTCATTTGTTCATTTGCTAGGTACGTCTTTCAGTTTTCAGCCCGACAGTCGACACTTGATTTAATCTTGACTAATCTAACTGATGAATGAGTGTGACAAAACTGGACGTCCTTGTGTAAGAAAAACAAACTAAACCCACAGACGAATTAGGCAGCAGGTTTATGTTTAGTTTGTCCATCAAAGAGTATTAACATCTTTATCGATCTTAGTTAGCGCTGCTGCTTGGCAAGCAAAAACGTCATACGTAGCTGCTGTTTTTCATATAAGTAGGTTGGACTTGACTCCACAGCAGTGCGAAAACTGAAGAATATTTTTTGCGATGCTTTTGACCTGTCCATCTCCCACAAATGGACGGACCAATTTGTTCTTTCATCTAGATCCTTTCTAGATCCTTAATTCATGCTTTACACTACCATATGCCACATGTTGTTGCAGAAAGGAAAAATAAAGTGCTAACAAAAGATTTACTTTTGCGAGTCGAGTGGCATGAATAAACTTTCGCGCAAATTCTTTTTTCAAGAAATTAAGTCCTTTTTACCTCGAAAGACATATGCTTTCACGATTCTTTCTGTAGTAGGATCATGAAACTAGCTTTGAACTTTGTCTCACTATTTTCCCCCTCCATATCTAATTTCTTTTCCCCCTTGGTATCTAATTTCCAGATTTTGTTTTCTTCGAGAACCTAGTAGGAGCATTGCCTTTTCCATTAATAAGAAATCAGAATTGATAATTTCCAGTTATGAAATGAGATCAAGGGGAAGTTTGAGCCTGGCTAAATTACCAATGCTTGCTTGGCAAATTGACCACAATGCTATAGATGCACGTCTAGTTATTCTAATTTCTACGAAACGATCAACCAACATGGGAGTACATGACTGATTTTCAGTACTGAGCTTACATGAAAGTGTTATTACACCCATTTTTTCAGCAATTTATACTCCTTTCAGAACTAAAATTTCATGAAAGAATAGACGAATTCATAACTTGGAGGAAGGAAATGAGCTTGGCATAATATGTACTACTTCTGTGACCTCACTAATTAAGACCCATATATAGGCATCCTGCAACCTTCAACAGTCAACGTCTCTAGCATGCTAGACAATGGAGAGGTTGTGTGCCCACTCGTTCCACTTTCAGTCCACACTCCAAATGCTTCTTCCCTTCCCTGAGATGTCCACGCCCGCCATCAACAACAAAAGTATCTTCTCTATAGATTTCCATGTGCATAGCTCTCCTAGGTACTAGCTAGGTCGATGACAAGATGAGCATCAATATATTAACCACTCACAAATGGAAAACATGTCCACGATTCTCTTCATCACTAATCTCTCTCCTCTACGATTCCACCACCACTCCTTTCATTCATGAGACCTTCTTTTCCAAGATTCAGAGTAAAAAGCTTACTGCACAATTAAACACGTAACTTTTGAGTGGAAAGACAATGAGTGACCGCCATAATTATGCAGAAAGGGTCAGCGGGAGGAGAAGAATATTCCTAAGGAAAATATGTTACTGTGATGATAGGAGAGAGTGAATAAGATGGTGGTGCGTGGTTGGTGATGGAGAATACCTACTGCCATCGATGTATGGAGCTGAAATGGAATTCCTCCTCCCCCAACAGGAACAACTTTCTAGTGCAAAGCTGCAATGCATCCACTAGCGTCATGTCATGGAAAAGGCTCTCGATCGAGAAGAGCTGACAAAAAGCTTAAGGTGGCTTGCATATTTTACAGGTTACTCTAGCTTCTTGATTTCTACTGGGTTGTAACTGCACTGCAGAGCTGCCAAACTAGAGGATATATACTGCTTGGAAAACACATTATTCTCTGCAGCACTTGCTTCTGAAAATAAATACCTACGGTTCTGCAATCAGATGCCAAAACAGAAGAAACAGAGAGGCTTGGTTGGTTGAAGGAAAAAGGACATGCGCTACAGAATACAGATGATTGAAGAATCTTTACATGCTTGAGTTGACTGAGTTACAATGTGTGCTGTGCAGCTGCCTCCCTGTTGTCGCGTCCCTTTACAGCTAAAGAGGAGGGCATGACCGCCCTTAACTCAGGTGATACTCTGCCATCACCCAAAGGAGAAACTGGGGAGGCGCCCACGCACAGTGCGATACTATCTTTATCTTTATTTTGTAAAAATATGAGTCGGTGGGTATTTGTTTACCTCACCGAGACTACTTTTTAAGTTTCTAAAAATTATCATAATTACAATTCATTTATGTGGTAAATATATGCCACAATTTTGCATTATAGTTAATTCAAGTGATACACATTTTGAGACAATTGTTATTTAGCACAAAATTAAGGAATATGATGGCACATGCATTTAAACAACTCACACGATATATTTTTTATTCTGTAGCAACGCACGTGTATTTAGCTGATACTCCCTCCAATGTAAAAAAGAAGAAGACATTTTAGACGGTATCTCACGGAGCAAGGAGAGATTAAATGGGATGCTTATTTACCATTGTGCCCATATTAACTTACATAGGACGGAGCATTGTAATAAATCTATAAAGTTACGTCGTCTCAGTGGACTGATACCACGTCTCCTAATCAACAGGTGTTGGGTTTGAGTGCTACTATACTTGCAGCATATTTTGCTTTTTTCTTCTTTGATTGTAGTATTTTTTTTATTTGTATGCTAGTCTTAGCGCTGCCTTTTTGTTTACGCACCATGCATTTCAGCTCTTGGCGTCTGATCTGTTTTTCCTTCGCACGTGGTCGTGCACTGCACCGTGCCTTCGCCTACTCAAGTTTGGTGCTAAAATACTCAGCTCATGTGTGGAGTTTTTTTTGAAATATTATTTTTTTACTTAGAAATTTTAGAAATAATACAATGTTTAATTTTTTTACAAAAATAGCCTCAATCGCCACGGGTGGTGACGGTAGGGCCCTAATCGCCACGGTCCATGACGATTTCGAGCTATTGCTAGCCCAGCTGACAGTATTCAATGCTATCGCCACCACCCGTGGCGATAACGCGCAACCGCCACCGGTCGTGGTGATTGGAAATTAATCCCCGGCCGGATCGCCCGCCAACCCGCAACTGCCAAGCCACGTGGCACAATCGCCACGGGTGGTGGCGATTACTCCCTGACCTATATAAGCTCGCGCAATCGCCACTCGAGAGGGAGAGAGGAGGAGTTGGAGGCTGCCGCGAGAGGAGAGAACAGGGGGCTCGGGTATGGAGGGAGAGAGGTAGAGGAGAAGATAGATAAGAGGAAATAGAGAGGGAGAAAGTGTGGGGTATTTCTGCAGTGATTTGGATGTATTTTTTTGAATCTTTCACTGTTTATTGTAGCAATTTTATATTTTTAGTACTAGATATAATAGTAGATCTAGAATCAGGGGTAAATTTAGGGTAGATTTATTCGTAGCATTTAGATCTCATAATGCGTAAAAATAGAATAGTATTTTAAATAGAAACCTATGGTATATTATATAGATGATTAGTTCAGAACAAATGGTAGATTAGGTAGATGATGTAGGAAGTCGACATCGATTTAGAGGTTGAACATTTATATTTTCTATTTAGTTCAATAATACTTTATAATATTTGTGTGCAGAAAGTAGTATATATAATTTTAGTTGTACCCAGTTGTACTATATTTAGAAATCGAGTAGAACATTTTTTTACGAAGGCAGGATCTTAGACTATATAGACTAAAATAGTATGTTTTGGATGGCAAGAATGTCAGAACTGGTCGAATTTGTAGTTTACTATGGTATTGGTACCATCCGTATAGATGACTCTGGTTCCGTCGATCTTAGTAACTTCCAACAAACGAGATTAAGTATGCAAGATGCAGACAAATACCCTATCAATGCCATTAAAGAATGGTTTATACGGGCCTTTGGTCTTGATCCGAAGATCGCAAGTATAACCTTGCAGGCGTATTTTAGCAAGTCTTGTAAGCATGTTCAGTGGGGATTTGTTCCCGCTAAATCTGACAAAAGATTGGCGGTCTTGGTTGAGAGCAAGTAAGGCAAGTAAGGATTCCCATTATCTATTGGTCCAGGCAGTAGCTAAGGAGGTGTCATCTGAAGAAGGCGGATGAAAGGACCGAAGGTGCCGACTAGAGGGGGGTGAATAGGAGGCTAACAAAAATTACTTCTTTTAATTTGATTAAACAGATTAAGCCTTAAACAGGAACTAGGATTAGCTAGCTGTGTGACAGATGAGTGACACAGGCAACAGATAGTGTGTAAATTAGCATGCAGCTGTCACACAGGTGCCTAACACAGATGTTCTAAGGACTTAGTAAATAATGAGCAATCAATGTGCCTGTGTAACAGGTAACTGACTCAGGTGTGAGATAAGACATATAGCAACTGAGACACAGCTAATAAAACACAGGTATAAAGGAGATCTATAACAGATGAACATAATAAATCTAAGATCTCACAAGCAAGCAAGCAAGCAGGAAGCTAAAAACAATACAGTAAAGTACTCACGGAAACAGTGTGTTTTTTCACCAAGTTCCCAGCTCTTCACAGAGTGGTATGTCTCCGTTGGAGAGGCTACTCCGAAGAGATCGCCAGCACCAAATCGTGCTTGTTCTCCGAGTACCTAACGTTCAGGCCTCTTGTTGGAAATATGCCCTAGAGGCAATAATAAATTGTTATTATCATATTTCTTGTTCATGATAAATGTTTATACTCCATGCTATAATTGTATTAACCGGAAACATAATACATGTGTGGTTTTATAAACAACACCGTATCCCTAGCAATGCCTCTATCTGGCTAGCTCGTTGATTAAATGATGGTTAAGGTTTCCTAATCATGGACATGTGATGTCGGTTAATAACGGGGTCATGTCATTAGGAGAATGACATGATGGACAGACCCAAATTAAGTTAGGCAATTCGATCACGTCACAAAGTTCATATTGCATAACTTTCCATTGTTAAATGTTTCGATCCTTAGACCATGAGATAATGCCACTCCCTGGTACCGGAAGAATGCTTTGGGGGCATCAACCGTCACGCCGTAACAGGGTGATCATAAAGGTGTCTTTCAGGTATTTCGGAAAGTACTTGTTGGGTTGCATGTATCGAGAGTGGGATTTGTCCATCCATGTGACAGAGAGATATACTCTGGGCCCACTTGGTAAAGCACATTCTGTATCGCTTGCAAGCACGTGACTAAAGAGTTGGTCACAGAGGATGTGGCATTACGGAACGAGTAAAGAGTACTTGCCGGTAACGAGATTGAACTAGGTATGGTGATACCGACGATCGAATCTCGGGCAAGTAAAATATCGCGAGACAAAGGGAATGGAATATTCGACATCGTGGTTCAAACCGATAAAGATCTTTGTTGAATACGTGGGAGTCATTATGGACATCCAGGTCCCGCTATTGATTATTGATCGGAGAGGTGTCTCGATCATGTCCACATATTCCCGAACCCGTAGGGTCACACACTTAAGGTTCGTTGACGCTAGGGTATAAAATGAGATATTAATATGGTGAGACCGAAATTTTGTTCGGAGTCTCGGATGGGATCCAGGACATCACGAGGAGCTCCGGAATGGTCCGGAGATAAAGATTCATATATGGGAAAGTATTTTTAGGGTTCCGGAAAAGTTCAGGATTTTTCCGGTATCGTACCGGGAAGGTTTTAGAAGGTTCCGGGGGTCCCCGGGTGGGGCATATAGCAACTGAGACACAGCTAATAAAACACAGGTATAAAGGAGATCTATAACAGATGAACATAATAAATCTAAGATCTCACAAGCAAGCAAGCAAGCAGGAAGCTAAAGACAATACAGTAAAGTACTCACGGAAACAGTGTGTTTTTTCACCAAGTTCCCAGCTCTTCACAGAGTGGTATGTCTCCGTTGGAGAGGCTACTCCGAAGAGATCGCCAGCACCAAATCGTGCTTGTTCTCCGAGTACCTAACGTTCAGGCCTCTTCCTTTGCTTGTGGAAGTCCTTTTGCTAGCAGCAGGTAGACTTCGATTCACCTTCACAAACGTCTGGTTCAGCCCCCCTCTAGTCGGCACCTTTGGTACTTTCAATTGGTATCAGAGCAAGGTTGCTCTTTGATTTGGCCTAACTGCCAGAGTAAAGGATGTCGGGCTATGAGGGTAAAATACATGTTTTCAATGGAACTAATTATGCCTTCTAGAAAAGAAAGATGCAAATGCATCTTATCTCAATTGATCCAGATGTGTGGGAAGTTGTAAAGGATCAAGATGTCGGCCTAGAGGGGAGGGGTGAATAGGCGACTAATCAAATTTTTCTTCAAAGTTAATCAATTCTTACAATATGTGGAATTAACTTGATTGATTAACTAATATGATAATTCTTAATATGAGAACCAAGATGACTAAGCAATAACACTAAGCAAGATGAACATAAGCAATATCAAAGTACTTGCAAAGTGAATGCGGAATGAATGAACAAGAGAGACAAAGGATTCGTTCCCGGAGTTCGGATCCTTGAGGGAATCCTACGTCTCCGTTTGAGGACCCGATCACATGTGATCAAGGGTGGGCTCCCTCTCAAGCCACTTCCTCTCGAGGACTCTCCGGAGTCTCCTCGACTTGCTCTTGGTGATCCTTTCCTTGCGGAGGCGAATCCCGGTCTTCACAAACTTCCCACGGCTCACCACACGGATTGGGAGCTCGTGAGTGACTCCTAACTGTCTAGGAGTCCTCAACCTCCAAGAGTAACAAGTATGACGATTGCTTGGAGATGAACTCAAATGCCCTAGTGCTCAACACTTGGAATTTCTCACTCTTTTGGATCTCTCTGAAGAACAAAGGCTCTCAGCTTTTAGAGGAGAAGAAATGGCTCTCTTGAGTGCAGGAAACGATTTGGCAGAGAGTTGGGAGTGAATGGGGGAGGAGGGCTATTTATAGACCACTCACAGAAACTAGCCGTTGGATTCAAATTAACACATCCGGACATTCCGGGAAATCTACCCTGGATACTCCGGATACACAGAAATCCCCAACGGCCATTTCCCCATGACACATCCGGACATTCCGGGTAGGCCCGGACACTCTGGGAAACTACCCGAAAGTAGTCCAACAGGGCACGACACACCCGGACATTCCGGATATGCCCGGATACTCCGGACTCATACCCGAAGCGGTGCAACCAGGAAGTCATCCCAGACCTTCCGGATGCCAACAGCCGGACATTCCGGGGCGTCCCGGACATTCCGGATGACCTCCCGAGAGCACTGCTCGGGGTCTGAAAGGCCCCGGATATTCTGGGCCGGCCGGATACTCCGGGTATCCTCCCGAGAGCACAACCTTAGCACCAAAACACTCGGACATTCCGGCCTCTGGCCGGACATTCCGGATGCACAACTGAAATTAGGTTTTGGCTAAGTGTTCGTGTGATGTGTGTGACTTCTCAAAGAATAATGTTGAGCACTTGAGCACTAAGCTATCTCATTCACAAAAGGACATACTCCCCTTTATAGAACGGCGGTCCTATACTCAAGACAATATGAATAAAACTCATAGAGCATAAAAACCATTGAGATCTTCAATGAATCACACGCCGTCTTCTCTTCTTCACTTTTTAGGGGTCGTCAATGCCGATTGGAATTCACAAGATGGACTAATACCTGGTTAAACACTCAATGCACATATTAGTCCCTTAATCGTTAGTCATCTACCACCAAAACTCAATTAGGGGTCCAGATGCACTTTCAATCTTCCCCTTTTTGGTAGTTGATGACAACATGATTAAAGCTTCAATAAAGATGTGAAAGAATTTATCTTTGGATTCTAGGATATATGGTGAGCTCCCCCTACATGTGTACATGATAGATTTGCTTAGAATATAACTACACATATTTTGATTAAGATTGTGAGAGCTCCCCCTATATTCTTGAATCCGAGGATTGTGCATAGATATTTTAGCATATTCAAAAACTTCAAGAGAACCATGCACATGATGACATAGATAAGAATAAACATTAGAGCAACCATGTCATATAGAGTACTTAATGTTGCACATAACAACTAAACAGAAAAAAAAATTGTAACATACGGCATAATTAGAGTTTACAAGCCATAAGATCAAATGAAACACATAAGCTTGTAACTCTTCAAGCAAATACCCAAAAGCTATTTTCCCCTTTCTCCCCTTCTATCATTCTTTCCCCCTTAAGCATTCTCTCCCCCTTTGGCATCAAGACACCAAAAAGGAAGAGAAGAGACTAAGCTAATAGGCACGGGAAGAAGAGGCTCCTGCTGCTCCTAGTGGCGGCGGTGAAGGTGTCAGCGGAGGAGAGTAGAACGGGTCGGGGAAGTCCTCCTCATCACTCGGTGCATATTCTGAGCCTTCAGGAGATGGATCCATGTTGAGCTGAGTCATGATCTTCTTTTGGCGAATGGCATTCTTCTTCAAAGACTTTCTGATCTTGGTGTTTTGTGCTGAAATGCACTTGCACATGTTGAAGATTGCCTTTATTGCATCTGAGGTTGAGTGAAGCATGCCATGAGGAGGAGAAGATCTATAGACTCTTGGAATATTAGCTGCTCTCCTTTGCTTCACAACCCTTGGTTGATACAGAGTATGCTTGACCTCCTTATGAAAATTTATTCTAGTGGCTTCATCAATGATCTTTTGAATGTAGGAAGCATAGGGTAAAGATCTCTTCTGTTCTGCCATAGCAAGCCTCATTTCATTGAAAATAAAATCAAACACATGAAAACTTGTGTGCCTATCTCCCATGGCGTTGAGAAGGTTGATAGTGTAGTTCCTGATTTGGGATGCATCACCTTTCTTGGGAGCTAGAGTATGGCGAACCATCTTGTTCAATGTGTCATAGAAAGGTAGCAAGCCCGCAATGTTTCCCAACACAAATCTCTTGCTATGATCATAGAAGTGAGTGATCTCATTGGCATTTAGTGACTCCGGGGTATGCAGCCTATCACTTGTTTTGTCATCAAATCCTGGAAGTCCCAAAGTATGTGCAATCTCAGTGTATGTGGTTTGGTACCTCACTCCATTTGACATCCAATGAATAGCCTTGCGCTTATCCTTGTCAAAATAAACAGTGGCATAAAATTGCATGATCAGCTCATCACACCAATTATTTTGAAATCCCATTATGTCCTTGACTCCTTTTCTTCGACAGGTTTCTTCAATTCTTGGAAAGGCATCTCTATTTGCTTCAATGTATGCCCAATCAATCGCTTTCTGATGAATGACAGGATTCCCGAGAGTGAAGAGCACGGTCTCATAGTAATCTTGTTGGACCAAGGTGAAAAATCTCGGATCCATTGCATCTCTTTCTTGCTCATAAGGATTTATATTCCACCTTAAGTTCTGAACCCTTGACTTCTTCTCATTCTTGTAGTTCATGGGAGCTCTCTCAAAATTTCCTTGAAGGGGACGATGAGCTTGGAGAGGTCCAAAGACACCTTGAGGTTGAGGTGCCGGTGCTTCCCTTTGAGGGCGTCTCTCATAGTGCAGTCACTGTTGGCCTTCTTGGCTCATCAATTTGCAACCCTCTTGATTTGGATAAGGGCCTTTTTTCCAACGGCTATTCTTGGACGGGAGCGAAGACGTTCATCATCACTTGGGATGTAGGGAGCGTCCACATCATCCTCTGTCCTTCTTTTCTTCTTGCGCTCAGCTGCTGTAGCCCGAAAGTTTCTTTCTTCGGTATCGGTAGAAGCTACCCCATAATCTTCCCTCTCATACTCCAACAGAATGTCATCTCCGGAAGATATGATACCTGTGAGAGAAATAAGGTGAGAGAAATAGATGAGAATACCTGGGCACAGAGATGAATTGTTTGAGCAGGAATTTGTCGAGGACCGAAGCTAGGGTCGCTGTTTTCAGCACATCCGGAGTGTCCGGACTAGTTAGTCCGGATACTCCGGGCGTGCTGAGACAGCCTCTGCTCAGCACATCCGGAGTGTCCGGGGTAACTTATCCGGATACTCCGGACGGGCGGAGGCAGCCCTAGATCCGGTGACAATGCGGCATGGATTCTTCATGTTTTGACGATCTATTCAAATGGGAACCAAAATGAAGGATTAGAGACGAGTTTTACCGAAGAAATTCGAAGATTCCGCGGAGGAAATGGAGTGGGAGACCCGCGGAAGATCCTCCCTTGCCCTAACTCGGCGGAGGGAGTTCTACGGTGTTGCACGGCGTGGAAGATGGCCGGCGACGATGGTGGACGGCGGAGGCGCACGGGAGAGGATGCGGCGGCGCTCCTTTAGGTTTTCCTCACGCGGTGAAAAGTGGAACCGATTCACCACGTGGGGAAGTTTTAACCTGCTGGAAAGCCATACGTCCGGACATTCCGGCACCCGGAGATTCCGGGGTAAGTTTTCCGGAGACTCCGGATGTGGAAGTCGGAGGCTCCGGGTTTGCCTTATAATTCCTCGGATGCGTGTCCGGAGATTCCGGGGTAGAATGCCCGGATACTCTGGCCACAGTGTCAAAGCCCAAGTATTTTTTAGATAGAGATGAATTTTAGGAGAGGGTTAGATAGAAAGACTTCTAGGGATGACCTTATGTACTCTCACCACATCTAATGGCAACACCAAATCAGTCAAAACAACATTTGGATGTGTTTTGAGTGTAAATCTAATGAAAATAGATATTTAATTCCTTAGGAATTTAGATTTTCTTTGAATTTGAGAAACATATCAAATAAGAACCAAAGAAGGGTTTGTGGTGTTTCCACCGTGTATGAGTCAATCTTGGCACTAGAATCACTTATTCATTTGAGAATAGGACTCCAATATGCAAAGACTCAATTTTTTATAATTTGATCAATATAGACATGATATAATTACAAACTATTGATTTATTCACATTTATAGGATTGTGTCAATATATAGACAATTATGACACTCCCCTATATGTGTAATTACATCTAGAACATGAAATCATCAAAGCATTGCATATATGTTAGTGCAAGAGGTCAAGCCAAGTTTCTTGAATCAATGATATTAAGTTCATTCCTTAACTCACAAAATCTATTTTCATCTAGGGATTTGGTGAAGATATCTGCTAATTGTTTTTCGGTTCTAACATGGCTTATCTCAATATCTCCCTTGGCAACATAATCCCTAAGAAAATGATGACGGATGTCTATATGCTTGGTTCGGGAATGTTGGACGGGGTTGTTAGCAATTTTTATTGCGCTTTCATTATCACATAAAAGAGGTACTCTATCATAATTAATTCCATAATCCTTCAATGTTTGCCTCATCCACAATAATTGAGCGCAACAACTACCGGCGGATATGTATTCGGCTTCGGTGGTGGATAGGGCTATGGAATTTTGTTTCTTGGAGGCCCACGAAACTAATGATCTACCTAGGAATTGGCATGTTCCGGAGGTACTTTTCCTATCAACCTTGCAACCCGCATAATCCGAATCCAAATATCCAATAAGATCAAAATTAGAACCCTTGGGATACCAAAGCCCTAAGTTTGAGAAATGAACAAGATATCTAAGAATTCTTTTAACCGCCACTAAGTGGCACTCCTTAGGAGTGGCTTGAAACCTTGCACACATACATACACTAAGCATGATATCGGGCCTAGATGCACAAAGGTATAATAAAGAACCAATCATGGAGCGATATACCTTTTGATCCACCGATTTTCCATCAATGTTGAGGTCGAGATGGCCATTTGTTTGCATGGGGGTTCGGATGGGCTTGGCGCTCTCCATGTCAAACCTCTTCAACATATCCTTGACGTACTTGGTTTGACATATGAACGTCCCCTCCTTGAGTTGCTTGATTTGAAATCCGAGGAAGAATTGCAACTCCCCCATCATTGACATCTCGAATTTCCTAGCCATCACATCTTACCAAATTCTTCACTAAAAGATTTGTTAGTAGAACCAAATATAATATTATCAACGTATATTTGACATACGAACAAATCATCATCTACTTTCTTAGTGAATAATGTGGTATCAACTTTTCCAACTTCAAACCCCTTTTTGACTAGAAAATCTCTAAGTCATTCGTACCAAGCTCTAGGAGCTTGTTTCAATCCATATAAAGCCTTATGGAGTTTATAAACATGATTTGGAAATTTTATATCTTCAAAGCCTGGTGGTTGTTCAACAAATACAAGTTCATTTATGGGTCCATTTAGAAAAGCACTTTTAACATCCATTTATATAATTTAAAATTATGATGGGATGCAAAAGCAAGCAATATGCGGATAGCTTCTAGGCGAGCAACGGGGGCATAGGTCTCACCGAAGTCCAAACCTTCGACTTGGGTGAAACCTTGTGCCACTAACCTTGCTTTGGGTGAAACTTTGTGCCACTAACCTTGCTTTGTTTTGGATTACTTGCCCATCCTCGTCTTGCTTGTTCCGGAAGATCCATTTTGTCCCTATGACATTTTGCTTGGGTCTTTTCACCAAGGACCAAACCTTGTTGCGGGTGAAGTTGTTGAGTTCTTCGTGCATCGCATTCACCCAATCCGGATCATCAAGTGCTTCTTGCACCTTAGATGGTTCAACACAAGAGACAAAGGAGTAATGCTCACAAAAGTTTGCAACACGAGATCGAGTCGTTACCCCTTTGTTCATATCACCAAGGATGTTGTCAATGTGATGATCCCTTTGAACGCATTGATGAACTCTTGGATGGAGCGGAGCTTGAGATGTTTCTATTCCTTCTTCTTGCTCTATTGTTATATTTGAATCTTGAATGGATGTGGATGGCTCAACTTGTAGAGATGAAGTTGGATTGGGTCGAGCTTCCACACCTTCCGTTGGCTTGATCTCTCCATAGATAGAGTCTTGATTGCTTGTGAAGGATCAATATCACCTACATCATTTAAATCAACTTGCTCTACTTGAGAGCCATTAGATTCATCAAATTACACATCACACGACTCTTCAACACAACCGGTGGTTTTGTTGAAGATTCGGTAAGTATGCGAATTTGATCCATACCCCAATAGAAAATCTTCATCACATTTAGGTGTAAATTTTGATAATCTATTTTTCTTATTGAGAATGAAGCATTTACTACCAAAGATTCAAAAGTAAGAGATATTTGGCTTATCTTTGGTGAGAAGCTCATATGGAGTTTTCTTCAAGAGGCGGTAGAGATACAACCGGTTAGTAGCATGGCAAGCGGTGTTGACGGCTTCCGCCCAAAAGCGATCTGAAGTCCTGTATTCGTCCAACATCGTCCTTGCCATCTCTATCAAGGTTCGATTCTTTCTTTCTGCCACGCCATTTTGTTGAGGAGTATAAGGTGATGAAAATTCGTGTTTGATTCCTTCCTCATCAAGATATTCTTTAACTTGCGTGTTCTTGAACTCCGTTCCATTATCACTTTGGATGTTCTTGATCTTGAGCTTGAACTCATTTTGGGCACGCTTCGCAAATTTCTTGAACTTCTTTTGCGTGTCACCTTTATCACTCAAGAAAAATACCCAAGTATATCTAGAATAATCATCAACAATTACAAGACCATATTTGTTACCTCCGATGCTAATGTAGGCAACGGGTCCGAAGAGATCCATATGAAGAAGCTCCAATGGTCTTGAGGTGGTCATTATGTTCTTTGCGGGATGATGGGCTCCAATTTGCTTCCCGGCTTGACAAGCGCTACAAATTCTATTCCTATCAAAAGTAACACCCGTTAGTCCTAAAACGTGCTCGCCTTTTAGAAGTTTGCTCAAATTCCTCATACCAACATGAGCTAGTCAGCGATGCCATAACTAACCCATGCTAGATTTAGTCATCAAGCAAGTCTCAAGACGAGATTTATCCGAGGAAAAATCTACAAGATAAAGCTTGCCTTTCATATGACCCTTGAAGACTATCGAGGAATTGTTTCTTCTAAAGACGGTCACATCAACATCGGTAAATAAGGAATTGAACCCTAGAGAACATAATTGAGATACGGAAAGCAAATTATAGTTTAGAGACTTGACATGTAGCATATTTGAAATTGATAAGTCATTTGAAATAGCTACCTTACCAAACCCCATTACCTTTCCTTTGGCGTTATCGCCAAAAATGATGTTCTCATGAGGGGATCTTTCACTTGTTAATTGTGAGAACATAGTCGCTTCTCCGGTCATATGATTAGTGCAACCACTATCAATTACCCAACTTCTTCCACCGGAGGAGTAGTCCTACAAAACAAGTTTATATCTTTGATTTAGGTACCCATTTTTGGATGGGTCCTTGCATATTAGTCACAAGAATCTTGGGCACCCAAATAGTGCTTTTCTTAAGACTGCTATTCCTAGGTCCTACGTACTTGGCGTGGATGTTTTTATCTTTGCCTTTCCTTAGGACATAGGAAGCGTCAAAAGATCCACCGCCAAATGTCTTACTCATTTGGCGCTTCTTCATCTCATGGCCATTGAAGTGAAGTCCCTCCACTTGCTTACCTTTGCCATGCACAAACTTCGTCTTCGGATATTGTTGAGGCAACCAAGCCTTCCCTTTTTCATTGAATTTTGGAGTGAATCCAAGACCTTCATGGTTAAAGTTTTCCACTTGGTTGCTCAACAATTCCTTGAGAGCCTTACTACCCTTGTGACATTTTAATAAGCCAAAATGAAGTTGAGACTTTAGTTTATCATTTTTAATCTTCAATTCTTCATTGTTGACATTTGGATTATTAGCACATTTTGAGCATGGCACAAGTGTGTGATCAATTTGTGATACTTTGAGCTTCTTGTTTTCAATGACAACATTGTCAAGCAAATTCTTAGTCTTGAGATAGTCAAGTTCTAATTGAGCATAGTCTTCTTTTAAGCAATCGTTGGTTTTCTCAAGTTTCTTTTGATTGCTTTGTTGTCATTAATAATTTTCACCATTGCATCACTTTTTAATCTTTCTTTAGTGAGTTCTTTCTCAAGATTAATATTCTTCTCTTTTTCATAGATAAGCAATTCTTCTTGTTTATCTAGAGTATCCATTTGCTTATCTATTGTTTCCTCAAGAGTTTCAATAGTGGTTAGCAAATGAGAAATTTTAATCATGGTATTTTTATCAAGAGAAGTAATCATATCATCGTCTAGCAAATCATCCTCACTATCATTATCAATATCACTACCTACATTGAATAATACAATAGAAGACTTTTTGAGAGGTGATACCTTAGGCCCTTTTGCCATAAGACACATGGGCGATTCTTCATTACTTCAGTTGTCGAAGAGTGACTTTGGTGGTGGAGGAGAGGCTTCAATAGCTATTCCGGCAACACCATCATCATCATCGATTGAGGAGGAGTCGGAGTCGGAATTCCATTCTTCATCAATATATGCTTGAGCCTTGGAGTCCTTCTTCGAGAACTTGCTCTTCTTGTGGAATTCCTTTTTCTTGAACTTCTTTCCTTCTCTTCATTCTTGTCCCCTTTCTTGTTGGGGCAACTTGCAATGAAGTGATCAACCTCACCACATTCAAAGCAAGCCCTCTTTGGTCTTCTTGTCTTGGTCTTCCCAAAGTTCTTTCACTTGTTGCCTTTTTGACCAAAATCGCTTCTCTTCAAGACTTTTCCAAATCTCTTGACGAAGAGAGCCATCTCTTGCATCCCTTGTTGAAGTTGCTCCATTTGATCTTCTTCTTCATCTTCACTTGAGCTTTCTTCAACAACTTGCTTGGCCTTCAAAGCTATGTTGTTCTTCCTTGAGCTTGAGCTTGGCTTGTTGAGAGCACGGATCTCTTGTACTTCTTCATCCATCAAGTCATAAGCGAGGATTCGCCCAAGGACATCATGTGGTGTGAGAGAGTTGAAGTTCTCCTTCTCACGGATGAGGGTAACCAAGGTGCGGTTCTTCGGGGCTATAGCGCGAAGCATCTTCTTGACCACATAGTTATCGGTCATCTCCTTACTTCCAAGCCCTTTGATCTCGTTAACTAGGTTGTTGAGACGAGTATACATGTCATTTGGCGTTTCTTGATCTCCCATAACGAAACGGTCAAGCTTGCCCTTCAACAACTCTAATCTTGACTCCCGAACGGTCAAGGTGCCCTCATGGATTTTCATTAGAGTTGTCCAAATCTCTTTGGCACTTTCAAGAGAGCAAACCGGTTGAACTCATCTCCGCTCAATGCTCCGAATATGGCGTTGACGGCTTGAGCATTGTAGTGGATGAGTCTATCTTCATCGGCCGTCGGGTTGTCTTCATCTATTACATCATATCCATTTTGAACAATTCGCCAAATGGCCGAGTTAAGATATATTAAATGCATCTTCATCTTATGTTTCCATAAAGCATCATGGGTTCCATCAAAGTAGGGTGCTCGGATGATCCACCAAATGAATGAGTATTGTAAACATTTGGAGGAGGAACATTTTGATATGAGCGAGTATTACCACTATTTACCCCGAACCGTCGTTCGACATCTTGGGCTCTCTAGGCGGTAAAGCCCTAACAAGAGAGACCTTGCTCTGATACCAATTAAAGGATCAAGATGTCGGCCTAGAGGGGAGGGGTGAATAGGCGACTAATCAAATTTTTCTTCAAAGTTAATCAATTCTTACAATATGCGGAATTAACTTGATTGATTAACTAATATGACAATTCTTAATATGAGAACCAAGATGACTAAGCAATAACACTAAGCAAGATGAACATAAGCAATATCAAAGTACTTGCAAAGTGAATACGGAATGAATGAACAAGAGAGACAAAGGATTCGTTCCCGGAGTTCGGATCCTTGAGGGAATCCTACGTCTCCGTTTGAGGACCCGATCACATGTGATCAAGGGTGGGCTCCCTCTCAAGCCACTTCCTCTCGAGGACTCTCCGGAGTCTCCTCGACTTGCTCTTGGTGATCCTTTCCTTGCGGAGGCGAATCCCGGTCTTCACAAACTTCCCACGGCTCACCACACGGATTGGGAGCTCGTGAGTGACTCCTAACTGTCTAGGAGTCCTCAACCTCCAAGAGTAACAAGTATGACGATTGCTTGGAGATGAACTCAAATGCCCTAGTGCTCAACACTTGGAATTTCTCACTCTTTTGGATCTCTCTGAAGAACAAAGGCTCTCAGCTTTTAGAGGAGAAGAAATGGCTCTCTTGAGTGCAGGAAACGATTTGGCAGAGAGTTGGGAGTGAATGGGGGAGGAGGGCTATTTATAGACCACTCACAGAAACTAGCCGTTGGATTCAAATTAACACATCCGGACATTCCAGGAAATCTACCCCGGATACTCCGGATACACAGAAATCCCCAACGGTCATTTCCCCATGACACATCCGGACATTCCGGGTAGGCCCGAACACTCCGGGAAACTACCCGAGAGTAGTCCAACAGGGCACGACACACCCGGACATTCCGGATATGCCCGGATACTCCGGACTCATACCCGAAGCAGTGCAACCGGGAAGTCATCCCGGACCTTCCGGATGCCAACAGCCGGACATTCCGGGGCATCCCGGACATTCCGGATGACCTCCCGAGAGCACTGCTCGGGGTCTGAAAGGCCCCGGACATTCCGGGCCGGCCGGATACTCCGGGTATCCTCCCGAGAGCACAACCTTAGCACCAAAACACTCGGACATTCCGGATGCACAACTAAAATTAGGTTTTGCCTAAGTGTTCGTGTGATGTGTGTGACTTCTCAAAGAATAATGTTGAGCACTTGAGCACTAAGCTATCTCATTCACAAAACGACACACCCCCCTTTATAGAACGACGGTCCTATAATCAAGACAATATGAATAAAACTCATAGAGCATAAAAACCATTGAGATCTTCAATGAATCACACGCCGTCTTCTCTCTTCACTTTTTAGGGGTCGTCAATGCCGATTGGAATCACAAGATGGACTAATACCTGGTTAAACACTCAATGCACATATTAGTCCCTTAATCGTTCGTCATCTACCACGAAAACTCAATTAGGGGCCTAGATGCACTTTCAAGTTGTTTGTACAGGCTACAAGTTGGCTGACCGAGTTGCTCTTAGCGTAAACGACAGGAGAAACATTCAGAACAATGCTAAGGCTGTCACTGCTATATTTATGAGTTTGCAAGAGCATGACTTCAACAGGGTCAGCACTATGGAATCTGCTAAGGATATCTGGGACACCTTGGAGCAGATCCATGAAGGCAGTGACACTCTAAAGAAGTCAAAGAGGAGCCTTCTGGAATCAAAGCTAGAAAGGTTTGAGCTCGAGCATGGTGAAGACATCAATTCTCTGTTTTCAAGACTCACCATTATCACAAACCAGCTGAAGGCCCTAGGCTCCAACCGAGTGGAAGATGAAGACGTGATCAAGAAGTTTTTGTCAGTGCTTCCAAAAGCCTACAGAACACTTGTTCTCATGCTGAAGGAAAAAGATAGGTTTGAGCAAATGAAGCCCACAGAAGTGTTAGGAAGGATCCTAACACATGAGATGGAGCTTAAGCAAGAAGGCAAGCAACGCTCCTCTCCAGCTGTCAAGAAAAATATTGCCTTGAAGACTACTGCTTCAACATCACAAATTGAGAGTGATAGTAGTGAAGAACTTGATGAGGAGATGTCCAGTGGAGAAGAGAGTGAACTCATCCTCCTCACGAGGAACTTCAGAAAGTTTTACAAGAAGAAGAAGCAACTTGGATCAGGTGACAGATTCAGAGGGAAGAAGCTGTCAAAAGATAACAAGTGCTTCGAGTGTGGCAAGAAAGACCACTTTGCTGCTGATTGTCCAACCAAGAGAAATGACAACAGCCAGTACAGAAAGAAGAAGGACTTCCATGGGAAGAAGAAGACCTTCAACAGCAAGCATCCAACCTACTCTAAAAACAAAGCCACTGCCAGAGCTTATGTTGGACAGGCTTGGGTATCTGAGGACTCATTCTCAGAAGAAGAGTCAGAGGATGAAGATCAAGTTGCTGGGATCACCATCAGCATGGCTGATATACCCAGCTGTGACACAGCCAGGTCACACAGCTCCGAGTTCAGTGCTGAAGCTGATCAACTGCCATCCACTTCTGCCCCTTTGTGTTTCATGGTCAAAGGTTCAAATGTACTTACTGAGGATGACTTTCCTGATTATGCTGAACTAATGGGCATTCTTGAAAGAACAGATAAAGCTTATGACAAGGAGAGGAAGGAAAACATCTCTTTAAGAGAAAAACTCAGGGAGCTGAGTGAATCATAAGATGAGGTTACAGATGACAGAGAAAACCTCAGGCTAGACCAGGAAAACCTGGAGATAGCTCGGGCAGACTGACACCTGTGTCACCGGAGGCTGACACAGGAACCAGAGGCTGACACAGGTGAACCCTTAACTGACGTAGCAGCACTACTCAACCCGGTCCTGGCACACGACATGCCCTCAGCATACAACACTCTCTAAAACCTAATAAGGAGAGAACCTCCGACAGCCGTCCGACTGAGCAGACAAGCTATCGCAGCGCAGGTCCCTTAGCGTTTACAAGCTCTCCCCTGGTACAGAGATGTACCTGAGTCACAGAGCGCTAGACACCTGTGACACAGCTGTGTCACACCGGTGACTCTAATCCCTAGGGTTTTTTACTGCTAGCACTGCAGAGTGCAAGCACAACACCAGTTTCACACTTGTGCAAAACTGTTGACACAGGGCCACTAACCTCAAAGCATTAGTGCCACTGTCCAACATCCTGAGCATTGAGCAATTAGAACCTCCACAAATCATTACTGCATCATCCCTCTTGATAGTACGAGTTTTCCTATGGACTCAAAGAAACTAGTAAATCTAAGCTTTACCTGCCCACCAACTGTAGTCACGGCCCTTAACGCATCAAGCCACCATCACCTTGCTTACAACTCCTTGCACAGCACCGGCTTCTTCACAGCTGTGGCACAGCTGCCTAGCACAGTTATTCCTTAGTCCTGGAAACCACCCTTGTACTCTTTTTGGTGGTCATCATTTCCCTGATGACCCTTCTTTCTAGAACCTACTAACCTGCCTACACTCAATGTAAACGTTAGATTCCAGTTTGAGTTGTCATTAACCATCAAAACCAACTTGGGGCCTAGATGTTCTTTCAGCGAAGACAGAGGAAATGAAGTTGGACAGAACATCCCAGCAGTAGAGGAAGTTGTTGTTGGGGAAGAAGGCACTGTAGTGAAAGGTGGTGGACCTTCTGTTGGACCTTCCGCGATAGGAGGTATTGAATACCTTAGCGGTTCGGTGGACGAGGGGGAGATACGTCAGGAACTAGTGCTGATCATGGAGCATGATGATGCCGTTGCTAGAGAGGAACAGATGAATGTCGAAGATGGTAGCAGCGAAGAGGACGAAGCTGAGAATGAAGAAGGAGGGGACAATCTGATTCCTAGTATGTAGAACACAGACATGTCCACCATAATGAATGTTGAGGGTGCAAGTGATGATAGGTATCCATATAAACCGAACGAGATTATCCAAGGCGCATTCTATGTCACGAAGAAAGAGGTGAAAGAGGTGGTGAAGCTTTGGGCGATGTCGACCCAAAGGACATTTGGAGTGCAGAAAAGTTACAGGGATCAGTACTCGGTGAAATGTAAGTCTGCTGGGTGTGAGGGCTATGTGCATGCGTCCCTGAGGAAGTATGAAGTGCAGTGGGTCATACGAAGGGTGGTGCCACACACATGTGTGATAAATGGTGTTCCTGACATCCATCGGAATATCAGTGCTGAACTTGTGGCTGGGTTGATGTATCACGAGATAGTGAAGAATGTCTACATTCCAGCACAGTTCATACATACATCTATAGAAAGCAAATACCAGTATAGCATAAGTTATGCCATGGCATGGAGGGCTAAGCAGATCGCACTGGAGCAGCGGTTTGGGACATTCATCGATTCATATCATAATTTGCCATACCTGCTGGACACACTGGGCCAGAGGAACGATATGACATATGTTAGCCGTCTCGAATTGCCCTCTACGGACATACCTAGAAAAATGATGTTGAATGTTGCTTTCTGGTGCTTTGGCCCATGCGTAGAAGCTTTCAGACATTGTCGGCCGGTTATTTGTATTGATGGAACTTTCATGACAGGCCAGATGAAGGAGACACTGTTTATCGCAATTGGGGCAGACGGAAATGATCAGTTAGTGCCACTGGCAATGGGTTTCGCTGATTGCGAGAGCTACGTAACTGGTTGTGGTTCCTTGTGTGTCTGAAGAAAGGTGTTGTGAAAGATCGACCAAATGTGTGTGTTATTCATGACCGGCATGCCGGGCTGCTATTAGCAATTCGCAATCTTCAGCAAGGAAGAGCAAAGACAAGGGAAGGGAAAGATTTGTCAGAAGATTCCAGTTGGTACGACATACGGAGTAGGTAGTACACGCGCCACCTAGTCTCCAATTTCTATCGCCAATTCAAGAACAAGCAGTTGATGAACCTCTTCAAAATGTTATGCAAATAGAACCAGTCTAGGAAGTTTGATGCATACTGGAGCAGAATGGACGAGTTCGTGAAGAAAGAGGTTAGACAACGTAACCCTGGGGAGGTAACACACAGGCTTTGTGACCTTCTGGGAGTTGACGATCCAAACACTAGGAGAAAGGCTTCAAATAGGGTGAAGTGCTTCTCGGACTGGATAAGTAAGGAACCACTTTAGCAGTGGTCGCTCCTCCACGACACAGACGGCGCTAGATATGGAATCATGACTAGCAACCTTGCTGAGGTTTACAATTTTGTTCTCAGGGGGGTACGCGGTTTACCCTTGGTGGCCATTGTGGAGGGTTCGCTTCACGGCACAATGAGGTACTTTCAGGAGAGGCGTGCAAAGGCTGTACTGTATATGGAAAAATTCAGTGGAACACCTTACTGTACTAAGACTATGTTGTTCATCAAGGAGAAGCCCAAGAAGGGGCAAATGCACAAGGTCAGACTCACAGGTAATGTGCAACATAGGTTTGAGGTATGTTTGAAGCAGAAGAGTGGATTTGGGGTTTGCACACAGGAGATTACTCAGGAGGTTACTTTCAATGTGGAACCGAATATATCTGCTACGTGTACGTGCAACAAGCCCATACTTCTTCACAAGCCTTGCTCTCACGTCCTTGCTGCGGCTGCCAAGACAAAGATAGACACGAGGCCGTTTGTGTCGTACTAATTCACAAAAGAGGCTGTCCGTGATACCTGGACAAGCGAGTTGTATGGTTTTCGTGTGGTGAATAATTTCACGCAGGTACCTTTAGGTGAGTAGTTCTAGGTCCCTGATTTCAGCCTCCTCCGAGCTTCCGTGGGACGATGCCGGACTCGCCGTATTGCTAACACGATGGACGAGGCGGAGGCTGGTGGACCAACCAAACAATGCAGCTATTGCAAGAAATTTGGCCACCGGGTGAAGATATATCTGAAGAAGAAAGAAGACCAAAAAAGAAGGGAGGAGGCGTCTAGTGCTGCCTCTGCCTCTGAGTCAAGCCATCAGTAGTCTATGTCGCACTTTTTGTATTATGTAATTTGCTAGTTCATCTGTACGTCAGTGTCGTATTTACTTCACGTACTTTATGTATTTCATCTATCTGTGTTATATGTACTTCTATTACTTCGTGGACTCTTAACTTCGTGTATTTCATGTATTCGTATTATCTTTACCTCGTGTACTTCATATACCTCTATTTTTTTGTATCACATGAATAGGTATGGCTGGCTTCGAGCTTATAGATGATCGAGAGGACCGAGAGCACCAGTCTAGGTAGCTGGCTTTAGGAGACCGTGATCTCGGAGTGTTCCATACTCGTACACCTGATCACGCGTGGAGGATTCACGAGTCATCGATCGAGAGGTACATTAGTTGATTGTATCTAAATTATCGTGTTTTAGTACTAATTAGACTTATTTTCTGTTCTGACAGGCTGGCTTGGTCCGGTTTACTACCACTCGCACGGATGGTCGAGGCGGTGGGCGACGAGGACATCGGAAACCCGGCTGCTGGAGTGGGTCATTCTAGGAGGTTTCCTTTCGATGCCTCGTTGCTCACCGCACTTGTAGACAGGTGGAGGCCGGAGACCCACACCTTCCACTTTGCTTGGGGGGAGATGACGGTCACGCTGCAAGACACGGCCTGCCTACTTGGCCTACCTGTGGCGGGAGCTGCGGTAGGTCCGCTCCAAGCTCCTGCCGGTTGGCGTGAGTCACTTGCGGAGAGGTTTGCACCAGCACTACCACCGAGTCCACCTCAGGTTGAGGTGGCAAGGGCGGCCCAGAAGCACGGTCCCAGGTTGATGTGGCTTCGTCAGTTTGAGGTACGTATGTCATTTAATAATGTTCGACATATTCGTTGTGGAGTCAACCTATTTCTGTTGTCTGACATATTCGTTCAACTGGACAGCATGGGAGTAGAGATTTCAGGGAGATCTCGACGTGTACCAGCTGAACCGGGGACTTGAGGCGTACGTGCTTTGGCTGCTTGGGTACGTGATGTTCACGAGTGCGTACGGAGACAGCGTGGACGCTCGCTACATCGAGCTCGCATGACAGATCACAGATGCTGAGTCGCAAGATCAGCTACCTCCGTCAAGCTGGGGGTCTGCAGTGCTTGCGTACACGTACCGAGTGCTCTGCTCCGCATGCAAGAGGAAGGGCGCCAATGCCAATCTCACGGGGTGTCCGCTTCTTCTTCAGCTGTGGTTGTTCGAGCGCTTCCCGGTTGGACGACCATGGGTCGATGACTCAGCTTACGGCTCAGAGTTCTACCGTGGAGCAGGGCCGCAGTTGCCGCAGGACGGACCAACTTTTGGGTCCATGTGGACTAGAAGAACAGTGAGTTACTTTCTCTCTTTCTCTCTTCCTCAGATTGTATTTGCCGATAATATTTGAACCTCGGTTCGTAAGATTTATTGACTATAACACTTTCTTACGTACTTCTTGCAGCCTCAGTGGACGAAGGCTCAGGTACGAGGTTGACCTCTCTTTCACGGAGCAGTTCTAGCACCTCCCTGCGCAGAGTGTCATATGGGAGCTGTACTCCCATGATGCACTGACGCGACATGCACCTCACCGGGGGATGTCTTCGTTGTGCCACCGGGACGAGAGCTATTGGAGAACCACTTCGAATATTGTCTTTGACATATTCGTGGAGGACCACTCACCACACCGTGTGATGAGACAATTTGGCTTGTACCAGAAGTACCCGCCTCCACATGTACCACTGGTCAAGCCGAATGCAGACATGTAAGTCAAGTTTCAGAAACTCCTGTAGACTTGGAATGTCCATTGCTTTTACGAGATACAAATTCATTACATAAACAGGTGGAGTCGCAAGGGAGGGGGTACTAGGGAGACACAGTGGGCATCACGGATGGCCCCTTTCGTTGCCCAGTGGGACACTGCTCTGAACAACGTCCAGCGCGAGGAGCGGCCGTTTCGATATGCAGAGTTCGACGCCTACTTGCAGTAGTATTTGCCACACACGCGCATCCACCTTATTCGTGGAAGCGAGGCTCCTGACGACGCGGCGGCACAGACGACAGACATGTACCCGATCCTCGCAGCTGAAACTCTGGATTTGGGGGTTAGTGAAATTCGTGATTTGCTTCTCCGTGTTTATTTGTTTATTACTTATGTGCGAACACGGAGGTCACCGCTGTTCTTTAGCGTTTCCCAGCCGGCTCCGAGCACCACTCAGGCTTGTCCAGGATCGCGGAGTACACTAGGGGGATCATGGACATATTCAGGTGCACGTGCAGGGATGACGTCGTTGCCGGGACTAGCTCAACCCAGGGAGTACAGAGACCACCGCGTCCTTCACAGATGAGGCACTTTTAGCCTCGTACCTTTCAGCCGCCGGGGGCCCACAGAGGCGGGTGGTTTTGCGTGGCAGCAGAGTGTGTCCCCACTCTTCATGAGTCCACAAGGTAAAATAATTCTCATATCGTACAAGCCATTTTTCCTTACATTGTTGTGCTGACTAATTCTGGTTATGTACAGATCATGTGCCACCTCAAGTATCAGCTAGTCCGCTTGACTACCTCTTCGACAGCCCTGACACTCATGGCTTCAGCTTTCACGACAAGGCGGACGAGTTGATTACATCTGGGCAGTTCAGCACGACGCAGCAAACTCAGCCACCATTGCGCATGTAGGATACACAGGACCACGAGGAGGAAGACCCGACACTACGGGTGGGCAGGGCTCCTAGAGCGGGAGCGGGACAGCCTAGGCCGAGATACTCACCGTCGCTGATCAGGAAGATGGGACGACGAGGCTAGACGTCGACGAGTATCATTTTATCATTTCTTTCACTATATTATATTGTACCAGCATTTTATACTGTATGAATTAGTACACTTGTATTCACTGCTACGTATTTCTCATAGTGATCGACGAATCATATTAGACTAACAAATTAACATCTAAATCCGATTACACAAGCATAGGTTACAGAGTCATGTTACACTGCCACATTAATAGTTGGCTACACATACATAGGTAGAACAAGCAATTATTCGCTGCCACTTCTAATACGACTACATGAAATCATCTTCGCTATCGCTTGCTTGGGGCCCTAGAGCGGGGCTTTGAAGCAAAATAGCTTCGAGAAGTCCTCGTCACTCGACGAGCACTTGGTACACGCCTTTTTCGATGAACTGGATGCGCCTTTATCCTTTGATGATCGAACATCTTTTTTAGATGTGCGCCCACGTTTTGCCAAAGGGGGAGTCCAGCAACTTTGCATTCAGCTTCTTCAAATATTGTCTTCATTAGGTGTCTTCTATTAGCAAATGGGTCTCTCCAGAATCGGTCCGCATGCCCGAAGTTTCGGATCTCGCAGTTCAGCAACCCTACATCCTCCGGATGTGCCTACACACCGAGAATGTGATGTATCAAACGAAAACGGTGCATGAAATACTTACGAACTAAGAACAAAGGAATTGTGCTAACCCTTATGTGCTTATTATACTGAGATTGTGGGATACTTATCGTTCCTTCGCAGAATTCGCCTTTTGTGTACTTCGCCCCAGGTAGTTTTCTAAGCTCGTTCACCCTCTCCCACATCTTGTGAAACTCTCTCAAACGCTTGCACACCTGCTTGTACGTAATTCCAGGGAAACCATTTCTTGCTAACACCTCTGCAACAGCACGCGTATGAACCTCGTCAAAGATCTGCGAACGCATAATTTTACAACTCCACCTCCTCATTTTCGCACGAGTAAGAAGTTCATAGTCCATTCTCGGGTTCCAAACAGCATCACTGGCATCTAGTAATTTACACGAATAATTATTATTGCATAAAACAAAAATTGTAGATCTCAATGTTTCAACGCATATGAGGAGGAAAAATATTATAAGACTTACCTCTATCGTCGCTATCCATCCGCGAACTACTTCTTCTCCTCCCAAATCAAAACAATCTACTTCGAGATACCAACAATTTTTGGAAGAACCCAGGGAAGATTAGCTACCTGCTGGGAGCGTCTGCTCACTCGTTTAAATAGCAGAAGAGGGTGCGGAGGTCGTGGCGATTACTGACAAATCACCATGGCAGGCGTCTGGCGATTACTGACACCATGGGAGAGATCGCCACTGGTCATGGAATCGCCATGGGTCATGGCGATTAGGAGAAATAGTGGCGATTACTGACAAATCGCCATGGCACGTACCGATTCCATAGTGAATCGTCAACTGGGCTAGCGATAGCTGGAAATCGCCATGGGCGGTGGCGATTAGGGCCCTACCGTCACCACCGTGGCGATTGAGGCCATTTTTGTATAAAATTTGAACGTTGTATTATTTCTGAAATTTCTAGGTAAAAAAAATAATATTTAAAAAACTCCTCATGTGTGCATATATAAGTACAGGCTTTGTGCAGTGCACCACACACGCAAGAGTACAAGACCACCACAGAAGACAGATTTGGACACGAGATCCACAAATAAATGACATTGCTTTGGGAGATGGGATGGATTTGAATTTGGAACCACTCGAAGAAATTGGTGAAGTCTCTAATTTTTTTTCGCTTTTCAGGTTGATTTCGAATTTTTTACTTGTGCAAGTTTTATTTTCTAAATTTGAATATACATGTTTGGCACTATAGATGCTAATGATAATACTTACAGTGATGCGATGGATTTGAACTTGGAACCACCCGAAGAAACTGGTAAAGTCTTTTTTTTTGCCTTTTAGGTTAATTTGACTATTTTTACTCGTGTAATTTTCATTTTCTAAATGCGACTATACACGTTTTGGCAATATAGAGTTTGAAAAAAATGCTTTCACCAATCAGATGGATTTAAATTTCGAACCCAAAGAAAATGATACAGTCTCTCGTTTTCTTTCATGGCTTTTTAGGTTAATTTTACAATTTTTACTCATGCAAATTTTATTTTCTAAATACGACTATACATGTTTTGGTACTATTTACGTTGATGCGTTGATTTGAACTTGGAAACACTCGAAGAAATTATATGGCCTCTCATTTTCTTTCATGGCCTTTTGGGTTAATTATACTATTTTCACTCATGCAATTTGTATTTTCTAAATCTGACTATACACATTTTGGCACTATAGATGCTAACGACAATACTTACGGCGACGCGATGGATTTGAACTTGGAACCACCCAAAGAAAATGGTAAAGTCTCTCTCTCTCTCTCTTTTGGTCTTTTAGATTAATTTGACTATTTTTACTCATGCAGTTTTTCTTGTAAATCTGAGTACACACGTTTTGGCATTGTAGATGCTAATGGATATGCACATGGAAGCACCTGAACAAAATTGTAAGCTCTCATATTCTTTGTCATTTTGAGGTTAATTTGAGATTTTTTTACTTGTGAAATATTTTTGTCTAAATCTAAGTATACATGTTTTTGTACTACAAATGCTAATGATAATGGTTTGGACGATGAGATTGGCTCAGATGCTAATGAGAGTTTAGGCAGGAAAGATGTGACAAATGCTACACAAAGATAAATATTTCAAGCTTTGCTAGCAAAAGGCACCAATAGAAGATTGAAGCGTCACATGACCACAGAAGTTGTTGCATTATTCTCAGTTACAATCTGACCAGTTCAACGTATTTGGAAGCGAGGTAAAAGCTATCTTGATCAGGGCATGGTTGTTGATGTTTCTAGTAGAAAGTGTAACTTCGGTCATTAAAATTTTCAAGTAGATATATCTGTGCTAGTGACATTTATTTTTCAGATCGAACAACACTAGAAGATGTGTGTGTTCATTTACACGTGAGTAAACACAGGCCGATGGCAACGTAACGGGAGGGTCTCATAAAGCGTCACTCAAACAGTATAAAGGCATACTTGACAGACAAAAACAAGAGTAGGCTACAATGGTGTTTATTTATGCTTGAGCCGGGTAGCGTGCCCAATAATCCTATGTTCAAGGGACTATTTGATGTTGTTTTTATTGATGAAAAATGGTTTAACCTTACGGGAAAACAAGAGATGTACTATATACTTCCAGATGAAGATGAACCCACGCGGATGTGTAAAAGCAAAAACTCCATCCCTAAAATCATGTCATGTATGTCGTTGCTTGTCCAAGGTTTGATTTAGATGAAAACTGTATGTTCGATGGAAAAATTAGGTGCTTCTCTTTTGTTTGCTTATCGAGCTACTTAGAGAACAAGTGTAAACCGGGTAGCTAGCACAATGAAAATGAAACCTATTGCACCTATTACAAAGAAAGTTATTAGAACATTTTTGAATGATAAGGTCTTGCTTGCTATTTGAGACAAGTGGTCGCATGCAGATGTCAATCATCCCATCTTTATCCAGCATGACAATGCTAAACCACATATTGTAGTGATGAGGGCATGGCCCCATCGGATACAACCATTGCTGCTCCTCCTCAAGTCAAGAATCAAGCTCAATACAAGGCATGGGGAAGTAAGGGTATGATCAAGATTTCAAAATACAAATTTATGTTGATCAAACAATGAGATAATGGAGGAGGGAATAAACTTCATGTGACCGTGACCATGTACCACATGAATTGGTGATGTACATGAAGGTTTTCCACGTCACCTTTGGTCCAAGAAAAGTTAGAGATAAAGTTTCAAAAATTCAGAACTCTGATTCAGATTACTGAGACCTCCCTGACTTCAAACGTCTATATCTCAGGCATATGGGCTCCAATTTGGGTGATCTTAGACTATATAAAATGTTTATCTCATACAAAATTTCCAATGGATGTAGCCCCATCTTCAAATTCCTTAGGAGCATGCCACAATTACCAAAATAGTTTGGGGCTATTTCTGAAACAGACTCAAAAGGTGCTACACCACCTCCACTTGGGCCTATGAGCCTTGTACGATCTAGAGGCATGCGTCCACCCCCTAGCCACCACCTCCTCTCTTTATATGCCCCCTAGGATGCCCTCTTTTACTTTTAGGTTTTGTTTAGTTAAAATTTTGGTCCACAGCCTGCTAGTCGTATTCTTCGTTTGTATCCAACGATCAGATCAAGACCGTTTATCGAAACCCCAATTTATCTTGTACTTCATTTATATTTACAATTTTAGATTGCTATTTCATAATTCTTGCTTGTTCTTCGATTGCTCACAGGGATTAGAACCTCGTGTTCAGATTGAACGTGCTTCCGACATCATCAATAACCTACTGGAATTGGTTTAGTGATTGCTAAGGTGCATCATTATCGTACGATGTAGTTGGATCGTCAAAGTCGTCTCCACAAGTCGATAGTTTTCTTTTCATTGGAAGATCAGGACACCCATTGTTCTATCATGTACCTACTGATCTATTTTTTGTGAAGCTGCGGAACAGGATGGATTTGATATTCGACTTATCCATGCTTTTGTTTTCATTAATTCGTTTAAGCTTTTGAGTACTGTTGATTTAATTTTTTGGATAATGACTACTGATTTGATGATCACATGATTTTTTTTGCTCAAACGTAAAATAATTTAAAGCTCTAACAAAGAATATCTCAAGTGACACCGAAGTATTAAGTTTAACGTACGAGTAATACTTCCTACATATCTCTAGAAGAAATTAGGAATATAGATTTGTAGAATACCTTGACAATTTTCTGATCCCAATCTGACAGCTCCTCGAAACTATTTGGTAAACACGTTGTGTTGAAGTCTTCAACTTCATGTGATTCTTACACAACATTGGGTTGAATGGATTCTTTGATGACATCATGCTTAATCCTTTCTTCAAAAACTTCGTGCTCAAATGAGTCTTCAACAAAATACTGTGATGTTGTAGCTTCATCGCTCTTCGACGCAAACAATGTGAGTGGCTATGGGGGACGACGACGTGAAGATTGCACGGTAACACCCTGGAGTATCACGGTAGAAGAGATGGTCAGTGTAAGGGTAAAAGAACAAAATCTAAATGAATAATTGAGCTTTACCTTGTCCTCCATGGATATAACAATATTGACTCCTAATTCTCTAAGCTTTAGGCTGGTCATAGTGGGACGTAACTTAGACTAGTAACATGCATATGTTACTAGTCTATGTTACTACCTTCATAGTGGATAGCAACATATGTGTGGTATCATGCAAGTCTTCATTTATTTAGATGTAGACTCATTTTGCCTTGAGATGCGTTATGTTATGGTAATATATTATGTTACCACAAACACTTCTCTCCTCATTAACTACTTGCCACATAAGCAAACTTGTCTTGGGGTGCGTTATGTTACTAGCTAAGTTACTCCCACTATGGCCAGCCTTAGAGTGGGCGGCCATTGATGTGCGTATAAGTATATAGGAGTAGAAGTTGTACTATTAAGTCAAATTATAGTCAATTCTTATGGAAGTTGTGCAGGTATCTAGGAGCCACATATTGGGAATAGAAATGCTAATCAATGATTTGCATATGTTAGTATTAATTGTAGGGCAAAGCAGGTCAAAAGAGAGGAAAACTTGACCTACTTCATGTTTCACTTTGGAAAAATGTTTTTAGGCACGTTGGAAAAATTCTCATTTTTACACTGGAGTATTATTAATCCCTGGTTCACTGGAATCAAAGAAGAGGAAGAAGAGATAAAGAAGAACCGACGTGTAGAGAGAATACGCTTTGAGATCCGTGCCAGCGCTTGCAGGGTAAACGTGTCGTTCCCAGATCCCATCCTAGGTTTCTCCTAGCTTGTCTTCACCAAAGAAGAGAAGCACCGCCACCCGCCGCCTCTCCCGACCTGTACCCTCCCGCGATCCTTCTAGAACCTTCTCGAACCTACTCCTCCCCCTCCCCAAACCGCTGCCATTCCTCCCTTCTCCTCTCCCCGCCGCGCCTAGGGTATCCTTCTCCTTCCTGCTCGTCTCCCGGCCCATCGGATTCCCAGTAAAAACCACCGCCATGGCGCCGGAGCCCGCCGACGATCCGGTGCTCGCCGCCTGCAAGGTATGATGCGTCTCTGTCTATATCCTTTCCTGCCTTGTGTCTGTATGCTTCGGTTGGTGTTCTACTTCTACTGCGCGCTCAATCTGATGATGCGTTCGTTCTATAGCCCTCTCTGATGATCCCCTCCCACAGCCTATGATTTCTGCGCTGATTTCATTATATTTCTACTCATTCTGCTTAATCGGTTCTTCTTTAGCTGATTAGGGACAGAAAGACTCTCATTTGGTCGCACCAACAGCAAAAATTCGTCCCCTTCTGTAACTTGTATTACCCTTGCTTACCAAGAACGCCATTTTTCTTACCGGAACAGAAGGCGCCAGGGACATTATGTGACTTGGTTTATTTCCTGTCGAACAAGCGGCTCCTAGGTCCATGTATTACTCTTAACATTAGGCTTCGGTTGCTTTCGTGATATCGCAATAGGTGTTTTCGATAGAGATCGCCATTTGGGATGCGGCACTGTTGATGCTCTTGTGCAGTTGTGCTCACTTGTGATTTCAAGCCGACATGCTCTACTACCATGTGCTGGGTGCTGAAACTCACTCACCGTTGGTCGTTAGTTGCTTCTTGCATTTGCTTGTTTCCACCGAACTAGCTTTCTGGATCTGTTTGCGGTACTGTTTGCATTGCTCGGTAAATTATCTATAGTACGATTACTAGAAGAAGAAGTCAATAAGTCTACGCCCCTCTTTCTCCATTTTTTTACCCCCTCACAACATATCGCCTGGTAAAACTTGTTATGCAAATTTCTTCATTTTAAAAATCAATCTCTTGCTGTTGTGTTGTTGTCAAGATGCTTCTCTTACAAAGTGGAGGGATGAAAATGACTATATCATCTGGCCTTCAGAATAAATGCTTTGTTTGCAGGACAAGTTGAAGAACTTCCGAATAAAAGAGCTAAAGGATGTCCTCTATAAGCTTGGACTTTCAAAGCAAGGAAAGAAGCAGGTTTGGTCACTGCAATTTTGTAAATCTACGTTCTACACAAATAAATTCTAGCTATTGCTGTACTTTACATCCATTGTTCATATGTTTGGAGGCTCCCTTTATTGTGGTAAAGCACAGGATTGATTAGATTTTCAATGGCCTCCATATCAGTGACATAAAAAATTTCTGAAACTAATTAACTTCCCTATGCCTTTTAGTACTACATGTTGGAATATTTAGTTCTGAACCATTTTCGTTTTGTGTTTTTCCTTTACAGGAACTAGTCGACAAAATCATAGCAATGTTGTCCGATCAACAAGATCAATGTACATTAGATTATTGTGTTTTTTAAAGTGATCTTTTTATACTAGTGTTTCTTCTGGGAGGTCACGAGGAATCACTTCCATTTTGTTCTTGTAGTCTCCAAAATGCATGGCTTACCAAAGAAACAGATGGTTGGAAAAGAAATAGTGGTGAAAGTAGTAGAGGATACTTTTAGGTGAGTTGACATTTTTTCACATATTGACCTTGTGTTTCTATTATCCGGATTGACTCTTACAAGGCTTTGTATGCTGTCGTTTTTGCTTGTTGTTTCTAGAAAAATGCGTGAGCCTATAAATACTGTTGCAGCCTCTATAAACCAGATTGAGTCAGGGCACATTGTGAAGCCTAAAAAGAAATCAGATGATTCTGCTCAGTTGGATGTCAAGGTCCGTTGCCCTTGTGGTAACTCCATGGCCACTGGATCGATGATTAAGGTACAGTTCTCATAACAAGTATGACCATATGACTGCTTGGTTGTCTTTTTCATCACCTCCAACCAGTCCAATAAGATCTCCAAATTTGTCCATTAATAGTTGATTTCACAGATCGTATGCTGAATTATGAAAGCAGTTAATGTTGCATATTCCGAGACTTCAAACTTTTTTTTCTTCTGAAACTGCAAAGCAGCTAATTATTATGGGTTATTGCCTGTTTTATAAAAGAAGCTTGTATCTATCTGTCCTGAACTTTCTTTTGTGAACATCAGCGTTTTATGAAGTGCAGCAGTGTTTTGTTGTTCCATCATTGAGAAATTTGTAGGATTGTGTTGTTTTTGAGAGGTTCTCCTGATTCTGTTTTCAGTGTGATGATCCACAATGCAATGTATGGCAACATGTTGGTTGCGTCATCATATCTGAGAAGCCTGCAGACGTTGTTCCTCCGGAATTACCTTCCAGCTTCTATTGTGAGCTGTGCCGAATTAGCAGGGCAGACCCGTAAGTTCTTCTATCTTTCATTAATTGCAAACTCATCCTTGCTGAGGCATGCATGAGCCCTTGCTTAATTAATTTTAGTTTCGGTCCTCTGCCAGTGCCATGAATCATGTATGTTTCAACTATCTCTGTTGGCCCATGTTACACACATTTGATTCTTTGAGTTGTGCTGTAGCATTAATCATGTACGGAATTCTCCTGACTTACCAACTTTGAAACTGATCTGTCTGTGTCTCTTTTATGTCTTCTCTTTTTCCTGGTTCTTTGCTTGCTTTTTCTACATTTATAAACTGGGAGCATGATTTACTCAGTTCCTTTATGCTTTACTGTTAATATTAGATGGCCTATTGTTCTGACATAGTTGCCTTCCATAACGTGCAGTTTCTGGGTCACTATTAACCACCCATTACTTCCAACGTCAATAGCTCCTAAAATAGCGACAGATGGGTGAGTTATGCACTATTTATCACCAAAGCACGTTTCTTTCTTTTATTATGCATAAATTGTTGATGAATTGCGATCTGGAATTGAATGATTGATCTGGGGGAGGGGGTGTCGGGCCTTCCATACATTCGTTCTCCCTTGTCCAATTGTTCTTTCCCTTCTCATTTTCCCTCTCCTTTTCTTCCTCATCCTCCCCTTCCCCTCCCTGACTAGGAGACACCTAGGTGTCCGGTAGGCACCCTGTCGACTGGCCTCGCGGTGTAGCCATGATAGCCATAGTGCAATGACATGCTACATACACATGTTTTGCTTCATCACTTCTGTTTTATTGCTCCGAAGTATCTTTCAAAATCTCTTGAATTTTATCATCTTCAAAATGTATAAGTAAGCCAAAAAAAGGCTTATTTTATAGATCTACTTTTGCTAATTATTATTGTAACTCCTTTTTGTAGAGAGCTGAAAAAGCCCCCAAAAGTTTTGACCAGCAAAATGTCATGGCTCAGCATTTATGCTGTAATTTAACTTAAATCTTTTTGGAATATAAGAAAAGGATATTCCAGTCATTTGCTTTGCATTTTGTATGCTGTGATGATATATTTCTTGAGTACTCTTATCTAGTTATCTCAATAAGTTGAACTCAAATACACGATTGCATTCGTTATGAGTGAAAAATGGGCTGTACGTCCTTTTATTGTCTATACAGAGTAAACATGATACAGCTGTACATCTGATGACCATATTGATATCTTGAGACTTGAGTGACTATAGATGCACACACGTATTGCTCCATTCAATTATACTTGATCATGATACTTCTGCAATTTGCGTAGTTTTTGTTTGTGATTCATGCTTATGTCCAGGTCATATACTGTACAATATGTCGACAAAACCTTTCCGTTATCAAGAGCTAATAAGGAATTGCTACAGAAAGCTGAATATGACATTCAGGTTAATTCCATTTCCTTCTTCATTCCTCTGAGCTATTAGATTTGGTCAGGGCCATCTTTGAATAACCATTTCTTTAGTCATACATTATTAAGAATTGCCAAATAGCGATTACAAGAATATGTCTGTGACATGCGAGTATAAGCCATGACTTCCGTGCCCAATTTCTAGTTATCTTATGCACTACTACCGTATCCGTTTTTGACCTTGGGTTTCTTTGCACCATTTATGTTCTTGCAGGTTTGGTGTATCCTTCTCAATGACAGAGTTCCTTTTAGGATGCACTGGCCTTTACATTCTGATATGCGAGTTAATGGTATATGCATTGGCTTACTATATGTAGTGAGGCATATTCTCTGATGACATAGGGTTTTATAAGTCATTTTTTTAATTAGAAAAAAAAACTTCCTTGAGTTTACTGCACCGATTTGGTTTCTTACAAGCCATGTAACTCACAATGCATCCATGGAACACATATCTTTAAATATGCTCCTTCATTAGTAACGACATACTGTAACTTGTTGTAGACATTGACATTATGTTCTGTGCCATGCACTTGATCTATGGCTTCATGCACTTATGCATGCCTTTATATTGTCAATATAGGAATTTAGTATTTGATTTTTTGCTTCCTTCTAGCTATAGATCTGATCTAGTCATTTCAGACTTAGTTACATGAAACATGCTATGGTAACCAACAACTGTCCTTTCATATGGAATAGTAAGTTCAATCATCCTAGATCTGAACTATTCATGCTGGCAAGTCTCTTATTTTTTTCTCAGGTGAATATGTTAGGGTTGTCAACAGACAAGCTACACAGCAGTTAGGGGCCAATGGTAGAGATGATGGTCCTGTAGTAAGTATCTTGTTGACATGGAGCATGCTGTTCTGTTACTTTCTAGCTTAAGAATAATTTGCCCTAACATTTCTGTTTGGATATTTGTTGATCCTACTCATTTTTCTGTTCCCAGTTAACAGAGTATTTAAAAGATGGACCTAATAAGGTTGTCCTATCTGGAATTGACTGTCGCACATTCTGTTTTGGTGTCAGAATTGCCAAGAGGAGATCTCTGGAAGAGGTAACTGCTTTTTGTATATTGTGTTACATGAAGGCGTTTCCACATTTCCATTGTTAACCACAATATTCTTCAAAAATACACATTTGGCAGCAAGGGTAATAGGATTAGCAAACACTTAAGATATCTTAGATTTTTCCTGGGCATTTTTGGCACTTTCAGTACATTTGAAGCATGCTATCCTTCCTTTTTCCATAAATGCTGAAAATGTGTTACTTTTCTCTTCTTCCTTTTTACCTTTAGTGCTTAATCGTGTCCAGATTATATCCCCAAGTGAACTCCACAGTAAGATCTCAGGAGGATAGCTCATAAAACTAATAATGTATGTTATAGAAGGGTTCCAAATCCCAGTTGGTTCCTGGCCAGGATTTGTGGTTTATATTGAACTAGCTGTTCAATAAGTACTCTCCTCACAAGCTTCAGGAAAGGCCAGAAAGGTTCTGTTAGCAGTTACCACATACAAGCTGATACCTGGGAACGATCCAGCACCTGAGATTTGGAACCCTGCTTTATTGTATTAGTTTCTTTTCTAAAAGTTTTATATTGGGCAGGTCCTAAGTTTGGTGCCAAAGGAACAAGATGGTGAGAAGCTTGATGATGCCCTTGCTCGTGTGCGTCGCTGTGTTGGTGGTGGAACTGAGGCAGATAATGCAGACAGTGATAGTGATATTGAGGTTGTGGCCGATTCGGTCTCTGTAAACCTCCGATGCCCTGTAAGTACTCTGGCCATTACTGAGAGTGCTTAGATCCGTAATGATATTGCCGATGTGCTGCTACATGCTCTGATATGTCTGTTACACCTAAGCTGATGCCCATTGGAATATCAAATAAATAGCATTTGCCATCTGACATTGTTCTGTGTCAGCTATGACACCCAAGGCTTAATTTGCTCTTCCTAGAAACATCATCTACGTTTATTATAATTGTTAACTCAGGTTCCATTTTATAATCCCATATCGGGCAATGTGATATCGTTTGATTCATAGTATGTTTTGCACTCGTTCACACAAAGTTAGCCACTGTGTTTTGATATGTTATGTTCTGTAAAATGTGTCTTCGTTATGCAAAAAGCTAAATTTTCTTATGACAGATGACTGGTTCAAGAATTAAGATAGCTGGTAGGTTCAAACCCTGTGTCCACATGGGTTGTTTTGATTTAGAAGCTTTTGTGGAACTTAATCAACGTTCACGGAAGGTTTGATTATTTTTCTCACGTAAATTAATTTTCCTCTCTCTTTTTTTTGTTTAATCAAACTATGTTTCCTTATGTGCAGTGGCAATGCCCAATCTGCCTGAAGAACTATTCTCTGGACAACATAATCATTGATCCTTATTTCAATCGCATCACTTCGTTGGTGAGTTCATACAGTAAATGAAGTACTTGATTTCATCTACATCATTCCATTATGCTTCTTTTGCTGATTCTGTCACATTTTGGTGATTTAGATACAAAGGTGTGGAGATGATATATCTGAAATTGATATCAAGCCTGATGGTTCCTGGAGAGTTAAAGGTGGAACCGAACTGAAGGATCTTACACAGTGGCATTTACCAGACGGTGCTCTCTGTGTGGCCAGAGATGTAGGATGCAAGCCCAACGTGGGGATTGTAATGCATGAGATTAAAGAAGAACCATTGTCTGAAGAGCTGGGTTGTCGTCTTAAATTGGGAATTAGGAAAAACAACAATGGCAAGTGGGAAATAAGCAAGAGAGGGGATGCTAACTTGATGCCATCTTCTGATAACAATGATCAGAAAGAGCACTTTGAAAATGGAAACTGCATCAACCTTACAGGCGACAATGATCATGAGAACACCGAAGATTTAGAACCAGGACAGTATGATTACTCTACGAGCAATGTACACGATCTTGATTCTTCTCCTATGGGTGAACATGTCCTTCCGGTACCAAGAGATGAGCAGGATATAATAGTTCTGAGCGACTCAGATGATAATGTCACAGTGTTGTCTCCTAGTGCTTTGAATTGCGGCTCAGCACATGACACTGGGAATCCATTTCCACCTCACAACCCACCTGAGACTTCAAGAATGTGTGGGGAACAACCTGAAGGAGGCTCAGGTGAAACTTCATTTCTGCTTGATGAAGGCTTTGACGGTCTGGGACAGTCATTTTGGGAGTATCCTTCGAGTCCCCATGATGATCCAGGCACACAGGGGATGGATAATCTAGGTGAAGTGCAAAATTACCCTGCCAACCATCTATCTCTGCATGAGCCAGTTTCTGGGGTTAATTTGGGCGTAGTAGCACCAGCTGCAAATCCACTGGAATCTGGACATGATAATGCGTTGCAAGCGTCGCTTAGCCTTAGTTGCGCTGATGAAAGTTTAATTAATGCCAAAAATGCTTCTCAGAAAAGGATGAACCCTGGAGATGAAATAACAGCTTTAGATGGTATGACGGAAGTCACTAGCTCCTTCTGATTTCTGCGGTTTGTTTTGATTTCTCCATCCATCACAAATCTTTTAGATATACTCTTTTAGAGGACCAGATTTGAAGCACCGTTGCCACAATTTTTTTTTATTGTGGCTTTGTTTTCTGCCAGATTTTTTTAGATTTACGTGTCTTTGCAAATGTCGACATGTTACTGTAGAAGCACTGTGGTTCTTAACATTTTTCATGTATTATGTGAATATAGTGACCTATATAATCATGGTTCTGCATTTTCATCGAAAGATCTAATATCTGATTAATTGTGTGCATTTTCAGTTCTCACGAGTGTGAATGATGATGACTTGACTGGAGATAGATCCGGTGGCCCTTTCTCACCGCCTCGGCAGCCACGTTCAGTTCGACCGAGATTGATACTAACTATTGAGTCTGATTCTGATTAGCATCCGGAGTACCGTGCTCCATACTATTTGTTGGCTGGTGCGAAGCGTATTTTGTGCCATCCCTTCCGTGGAACGATCGCTCCAGTTTTGTTTGTGATCCAGGAGTGGTCATCCCGTCCTGTCTGTCTTTCAAAAATGACTTGATGTTGGAGGATGAATGCAGTGGCATCTATACAGTATGTCTGCGAGCTTCAAGCAAGAAGCAGTTTTTTCTCTCATTTCTTTGTGGGCTCATGGTGATCACTTTGGAGGCATTAGAATTTAGCGAAGGGTGCAATGTATAGAGCTCCATTGTGTTTGTAGGCAATTTTGTAGCATAGTTGGAACTGAAGTGAAAGTGACTGTACATATGGTTATCCATCCTTTAAAGAGTTTCCCCTTCTTTTCCTTTTCTCCGTTGACAAGAATGTCTCATGTTTTGATGTTTTTATGAGTTGCTGGTCAAGTTACTTGTTCTCCCATTATTTCTACGGTGCCGGGCTACTGATGTTAGTGATTGTGGTGTGTTGTAATAGAAGCTTTAGAGCTTTCTTTTGGCGCTTTGCGTTTTTACCAAAGCACTTACATAAACCTCTTACTTTTACTTAATATACAAAGTAGCGTCAGGTTTTCCTTAAAGTAGAAAGAGAGAGACAAAGTTCTTTTCTTAACAAAATATATATACATGTGTGGATAAACATTGATTCAGTGCAAACCAGGTTCAGTTTAGATCTCGAGTTATATTAATTATAGTGTAGGGGATGCATTGGCTTTGTAGATTCACATATATAAGTGGAGTTCAGTTACGGATGCGAAATTGTAAAATTATACAAAGTAAACCGTACTAGGTCCCACCTGTCATTGTCACAGCAAGATGGTACTTCGGCAATCGTGGCGTCAGCAGTGGTATTTCGCAAAGATTTTCTATAAGGCACCCAACTAAAAATTTGAGCCAAAAATTCCCCCTTTTATTTCATTTTGTACGTGCAAACCACACAAGCTAATGCCAATGCCACGAGATGAATGAAGTGGTGTCATCTGCGAGCGGAGTCATCGGCGGCGGCCAGGAAGCTGAGCGCCATGACGACGTCGGACATGATGGGCCGCACGGTGTCCTCCTCCAGCAAGCACATCGCCGCCACCGCCACCGCTTGCTTTAGCTCCTTGCCGCACGGGCCCTCTCCCTCTCCCCGGAGGAGGAGCTCATGGACTTCCTGAAGGAGGTGGTGGTGGCGCTCCGGCTGGCCTTGGCCTTCCTCTCCACGGCGTCGTGCGGGAAGCACCGGAGCCAGCTCAACGTCTTCTTCTTCTTCTCGCCACCGGTGCCACCGGGCGGGAGCATGAATTACGTACTAGTAAATCACGAGCAACTTGTAAATAACAATTGATTTGCTGCTGCTGCCCTCTTGTTAGAACGCGCGCGAGAGAGAGATGATGAAGAAGAAGAGAGCAATGGAGGGAGATTTGACTTGGGAACGAATGGGAGATGCGCTCATGGCCTTTTCAAGGGAAGGGGGGGGACGACGTGGCTGCAACTGCAATCTCCGCTCCTCTGGAAGAACCATTGAATTCAACGGGTATTTCCAAGTCGCAACCGGTTACATGAGCTGTTTTTCGTTTAACTGCTTCTGTTAGACAGGAATATTAGTGGCTCACTTTTGTATACTTCAGCTGCATGCATGGATCCTATTCGCAGCAAACTCCACACTGTTCATCTCTTAGTTGTAAATTTTATTCTATTTTGAGCTTCTATTTCTAAGTCAATCGATAATTTGTTATTTCTAAGTTGACAAACTTTGACGTTGATTCTTTATCTAACGGTCAATTGGTTAGTTGCACAACTTAAAAATTATGTGTAACTTTAAATGTAGAAATATGTTGCACAAAATAATTTACGCAAGTATAGATTTTAATAATGTGCAGCTCGGTCGATCAAGAAATAATATTTTTTCAAACGATTGAAAAATAGCAAATCTTTTTCTTTTAGTAAATGAGGCCTCTGTGCGCTCTCCATCTTAGATGGGTGTGTGTAGGGTGAAGAAAGGTACAAGTGAACCTTGAACCCTAACAGTTGGTGAGGGCTCGTCAGTAATAGTGAAAAGTTGCACTAAAATTCTACGTTCTTTTTTGTGAAATGTCACTCTCTTTCTCTCTTCCTTTTTACTTGACATTCTTTTATTTTGAAAGTCTTTGAGACATACTTTGACCATTAATTTTTACAACTTTGCATTAAGTTGTACAAGTAAGATTATAACCTTATTGTAAAAATACTTTTAATAAGGAATCTAATGATATAGTCATAGTAATTTTTGTATAGCAAATTCAGATAATATCAAATCTGTTAGACAGCAGGAATCCTAATACATCAAGTAGAAAAGAAGAGACGCAGTAGACAGGAATTCAGAATAATGAAATCATAGAGGAGTGGAGAAAGATAAGAAAGCAAGGTAGAAAATGGCTGGAAATCTGAGGAGGCGAAAAGAAAAAACTGCTCGGTAGAAGTATGTTCCACTCACTGACGGGTGGGCCCGAGCGGTCCCGCAGCACCCTGGTCGTCTAGTCTAGTTAGCTCGAGATCCAGTCCAGAGTCGGCAGCTCGAGATCTCTCCACCATGGCTCGCTCCTCCTCGCAGTCCCAGTCCTCCGTCGCCGCCGGCGTCTCCCGCCCGGCCACCGCCGGGCCCCGCGGCACGCCCGCCGCCACGGCCGGCATGCGCCGCCGCCCCGGCCGCACCTCCTCCTCCGCTTCCGGCGGCTTCTCCGCCGGCGGAGGGAGCAACATGCTCCGCTTCTACACCGACGAGGCCCCGGGGCTGCGCCTCTCCCCCACCATGGTGCTCGTCATGTCCCTCTGCTTCATCGGCTTCGTCACCGCCCTCCACGTCTTCGGCAAGCTCTACCGCTCCCGCACCGCCGCCTCCGCATCCGCCTGATCGACCCAACACCGATATCGTGGTGCCCTTCCTGTTCCCTCCTCAGATCAGAGAGGTTGTTATTGTTGGCTAGACTCGCTTGATCCTTCCTTCCTGAGTTAGATCTGCCAAAGAACCCTACTGCTAGTTTACTTATGGCGACCTATCTGTTTCCGTCTACCTTTTGTTGCAAAGAATTGGTGGCTACTAATCACTTGAGCTTGTGAATTGAAATCACCAGATGTGTGCCTGTTGGGGATTGGGGAACAGTTTTGCATCTTGTCTTGCTAACTTGGATGTGCTTCTGAGTGAGGACTCCTAGTAGAACAAGTTTGCATTTTGGTTGCTCCATCTGTTGCTTAATTTATTACTTACTGCATTTGTGCACCAGTTGGCATCAATAGAGAATTAACTTTGTACCACGATTCGTGCTCGAGCGAGCTTCCATATCCTTGTGATGATAGTTGCTAATCTTTGCTTGAATACATATATCCTCTCTATATTTAGAATAGTTATGCCATGTTCGGAACACGCAGAATGCTTTGCTGTCTTCACAGTTCGCTGGTCTCTCTTATGATGGAAATTCTGCTCAATCTTTGACAGAAATGATAAATGATCAAATTGGTTTACAGTTGATGTAGAATTGTCACAAAATCTAGTTATCTCTTGAGTAATTCACATAGGTTTGTATCTCTAAGAGGTGTTATTTTCTGTCCATATCTGATCATGGCTACAATTTTAGCTACACTTCTTAATCGTGGTATTACTTTGGTCAGAGCTGCCTGTGTAAACTGTAGTGACTCGTCTACTATTCTGAGCCTTGATTTAGCGAATTTGTTCAGCCTGTTGCAAAACCTCAAGTTACACTCTGTTCTGGATCATTGTGCAGAAGAGAGAACCTAGAGCTTGTGGGACATAACTGGTAATGATCATGTTCTGTGAGAAGTTTTGTGTCATGAATCTGTAGAGTTGCCTTATCTTTTTCCTTAAGAAAAAAGTATTTTGAAATGGAGGCATGATATTGTACAATGCAAGAATGACATGTCTCATATGCTAGTGTCAAAATTGTGTGTTTTTGTAAGTGGAAGAGGTTCAGTTTGTATACTTCATAGTAGAGATATAGTATTAGTGGGCACAAGTACCAGATGGATCAGCTGATTCAGTAGTTCTTTTGAGTAATTCGTGTGAATTCCTTCTGTACTTTTGGATAAAACGAATGCTTCTCTCCTAAATTTTGGTTGCTGGCTATGTTGATGGCCCCATTACTAGTTATTTGGCATTAAGCATTTTCTTTTCTTTTGTTTATCTGAGCTGTCAGCCTGTCAAGGATATGGTGAAAGAGTGAAAGATCATTTCTCCCCCTCAGCATGTTGTGATATCCTATGGTCCTGCAGGTTGTCTTGTGATCTCCATTAATGATTAGACACCCTCGGCTTGTGTTTGTGAAATGTGAGTACTTTCTGGTGGTGGTTTAGGACTAGAAATTCAAGCAGAGATACAGCAGTTCAGAAATCATGTGCAACATGGATGTTGTTTTCTCACAATGGAAGTCCTGAACAACAGTGCACACTGTCATATCAACTTGCTGCTCTGTTGGCAGCCTAATTAGGAGTATCTGATCAACATTTAAGCATCACAGAGCAAAACAAGTTTACTTAAAAGAAGCCAAGAGGATGTGAAGCCCAACTAAAAATATAATGGAAAAAAGAAAGATTACCAAGAACCGGTTAACAAAGCAGCCACTAGGAAAGTATTGCGGTGCCAACGAAGTACAAGCTCTACTTGCAGAATGCAGACCAAGTACGACATCCTATCTGCTGGTACCCAGGTCGTATGCATGTGAGGTTGCTCCTGTCGAAACAACAAATCAAATCGTGCTTTCACAAGGATAGCAAACTCCCTCAAGTGGTTCACAACATAATGCTGGTAAAATATTCCTTAATGACTGGGGGTAATTAGGAATACAATCTTTCGACTACCAACACCAGAAGGGTTATCTCAACCTAGCTCATCGCCAAACATTACACCTAGCTCACACAATTTGTAGCCTCCCGTACATCTAAATTACCCCACATCACACAATTTCCTTTCGCCACTAATCATCGTCTTCTTCCGCCTCTTCCTTCTCATACTCAGAACCAGAGCCATCTATGTCCGCAAAAGGATTCTCGCCACTGCTATCATCGTCCTCATCCTCTGATGGCTCTTCTTCAGGATAATCATAGAGTGGGTTATCTTCAGCTGCATATTCAACACGCAAAGTTCAGATGATTCATATAACTAAAGATCTTACCAATTAATTTAAGGAAGTAGGATGATTGTAAAATTACCATTTGAATCATCTGTATCATATGGATACTCATCATCATTGTAACATTCATTGTTGTCATCGTCCACTTGCAACCTAGTGTAAGAAGACCAGTTAGACAGAATTCCCACAAAAGAATGGAACTGAGTAACACGGTCGTATCAGAATTACAGTGGGTATGAAGCTGCTGAAATGTCCTCCATGTTTGTATCATCCACCTCCTTGACAGTATATATGTCATAAACGTCTGAATCTGCTCATCAGCAAAAATAGTCTCATCAAAATTAACGCTCGAGCAAAAATGCTCACAATTACTATACCAAGTATCATTAGACTTGCTATCAAACCAAGGATATGAACTCTTTCAAGAAGCTTACATACCTTCTGACTGTGCTAGCGAAATAATATCTGATTCGATTTCTTCAGCAGCTGATGGCAAGTGCTCCCGTATAAGCGGAAGAAAGTTGCATAAAATTGCACCCTCTTCAAAAGAGGTAATCCTGCAGAGAACATAGTACGAAACCATGCGATAGTTCACCTTTTTGTTTTCAGAAAAACTGATAAATTCTCCAAACGAAAACTTGCCGTGGTTCTGCTGGATGCTTCTCTCCATCAGAATCTACTTGGACAGCATCATAAAGATGGCATAGTTCTCTCAGTGTTTCATCAGCCTCGGTCTTCTCTCCTTTCCGACTCCTCCATATTTGTGCAAAACGAGCATTTCTTCCTAGATCCTATAAAGGTTCAGTGAACAAAAGCATGCATAAGCATAACAATGGGGAAACAGAAAGCCAAGGCATCGGCCCATGTCTGGATGTGAAGAAAATAAAATACTTAACAACGGGCTATTCAAAAGATACAAAGTACACAGAAGTATAAAAAAAAGCAATTTGAACCTCAATCATAAGAAAGGAACGGGCGTGTTTCACTTACTAACAGTCATTTATTAAGTGCGTATAAAAAATCATCCCAGATTACAGCATGTATCTAAAAACAATTGTCCAAACCCCTTTTTCCTATACATAATTCTACTCTTGATTTACGATACATCTCCTTGATCTACGCAATCCATCAAATTAAGTGTATAGTAAGCACTTACAAACATAAGCATAAGAAGTTGACTACAGTCACAATAATATGATAGGCATACCTCATGCCTCTGTCTGGCTGCTGAACGTAGCTGGTCTTGTTTCTGTTGGCACAAAAGGAACTACTTTAGCATTTGACCAAATAAATTCATTCCAAATTTTGAGTAGAACAGTATGGAAAGCGCTGCTTGTCACATTGCAGTTGCTATTATCAGCAGAGAATCTTCCAAATGCTCGAGAAGAAAATAAAAGGAAGGTTAAGTTATTGAAATGATCCTCAGGAAGACTAGCGAAGGCATAGTAACAACACAGTAATTAAGTAGGTAAATAGTTGCAAAACGTTTCACTTACCTTGTCTTGCTTGATTCTGTCACTCCACTCCTTTGTCTTGCTCTTTATCTCTTTGGCGCTTGAGTCAGTATGCTACAAAGAAACAAATTGGATTATTTCTGTTAACAATCTTATGCAGTTATCTAGAAAAACTACTGTTGACCATTGTGCAATCGTATATGAATGCATAACTAGAAGTAGAGTACAACTGGCAACAGTTATTTCTAACAATTTCAAAGAAGTTATTCAGCTGCAGTACGTCAACCCCCAAAAGACAACAAAAATGGCGCCATCAAGATCAACACTGAGCTCTATAAAGTTCCCGAATAAGTAAAGTAACAAGATGTCTTATGCAGCACAACATATCTTTAAATACTAATGACACATCAACTGAATTTAAAATGCAAATAAAGAAGCGATTTTTTCATGCAGGGCCACAAAAAATTGGATGCTGCTGAACCAATTTTGACAAGGAAAAGAAATAAGAAAAATAACTAGTGAAAATAAAATGACTATTACCAAAAGGGAGTGCAGAACATCTTCAACAGCCTCTGAATGATGTACTGTCTCAACATGTTGGACAAGAAGTTTCTTAACTAGCGGTTCCTCTGAAGCTGCAGGCGCAAGAATGAAGTAAAACATTTTTTTACAGGTGAAGGAGGTGAGAACTCTTATTGTTTACCAATCGTTTGAGGAAGGTATATGTAATATCAGGTTCTATTCAGCATCAAAACACAAAGACACTCATACTATCTTTCTGTTTCGGCATGATTTGCATAGACAGGTTATTTATGGTGTGTTATGGTTAATAGTGAAGAATCACCACTGACAGGTTACATACAAGTACAAGCTGGTTGGTCCATACCTTTAGCAGTGGAGGAGGAGGGTTCGGAGACGGAAAGGCTCGAGAAATCAAGCATGGCCTTCTTCATGGGCCTCTCATTTATCTCTAGCCCTAACAAATCGCAAGAAAAGAAATCAATTTTGCCTAAAAGAATTCTTCCTTTTGCACTACAAAATCTGAAGAAAAAGGGGTAAAGCAATGAGGAAGAAGAGGACTGGAGGAGCGCTCACAGAAAGCGTCAGGTCGGGTCTGCGAGGGCTTGCGCTTGACCCGTACGACGACGGGTTTCTCCCGTGCCTCAGGCGCAGAGGTGGAGGTATCTCCGGCGGCCTCCGGGGCAGACGCCATCGCCGGCGAAATTTGGAGCCTCCCTCGTCGGCGCCTCGCCCGCGCAGCCGCGACAGACCGACACCTTCGCGCCGCTGCTGGCCCGATGGGTCGCCTCTGGGAGCCCCAGAGTTTGTGGCGTTACCGGCCAGAGAGGGTTTGGGAATAAATGGAGAGAGTCCGAGACGAAGGGGAGTATAATTGTAGGAGAAACACACGATTTTATGGGCCGAGAAGTGCGCAGGGCTGGAGGCCCAGTGCTGATTTCGGTACATCAAATCGAGAAACTTACCCAATGCGTTCTCGCGAGACTACACCATGGATACACATACATAACCTAAGCCCCGCCACACTAATATCACCACACACACACATATCAGAGACTATCAAGCATTTTCTGTGTACTCTATTAAATACGACACATCGTATCAATCATAGAGATTAAACTTAAGTGGTCAGGAACAAATAGATTTTGCTTCCACCACTAGGTTATGGACCACATCGTGTCAAGTGTTACATATCTCTCCCTTATCTTATTTTTTGTAAACATAACTGCTTCATCTCGCGCATGATGAGGTCAAACAAGGGAAACGGTGGCACCGACCCTACTACAGAGCCCCCTATTTTAGAAGGGCAAGGCGGATGTGTGGCGATGACGACATCGGGTGATGGAGAATGAAGGCATGGAACAGCTGGGTGAAAACCAAGAGAATGTTAGATCACGAATGGTACTCGATGAGGAGGGAAAGCTAGCGTTGCGACAAAGTGGTAGCACATCGTCGGACACCAGGGGAGGGAGAGGAGGATGCTAGAGTAGAGATAGCGGATGAGATGCATGGAACCATCAGGGTGTCAGAGGAAGAAGGTCGTGGAGAAGATGTGGCGAAATCAAAAAGGCATTTCCTCTCTTTTTGATTGGTTTTTTTTTCTCAATATTGTTATAAAGATCTTGTATTGGCCGATGGAAACCCCTTGTCGGTCCTGTGTAGAGCCGTTCGATTCGAGCGTAATCTAACTGCTGATTCAGTTGTATATTATTATATTATTAGACCCATCCCGGGTCTTCCTCCTTCCCACTCTCTCTCTCTCTCTCTCTCTCTCTCTCTCTCTATGTGTGTGTGTGTGTGTCCACACTCCTCTAAATTCTTGCCGCCACCGCCTCCCGCAAACCCTAGTCACCTTGCCACCGACTAGGCCTGAGTACCGATCCGATGGCGTCCGCCGAGGATCAGGTTGTGGGCACCGCGCTATTGGGTGGCATTCAACGCGCTGCTCTCCGCACTCATGTCGGCCTCCAACACCGATTGCGCCGCCGCTGAGGCCGCTTTCCTCTGCCTCCACGGCTCCCCCCCCCAGAGCCCCTCGCGCTACGCCTCGTGTCGGCGCTATAGGCGCCGCCCCCTCCCCCCCTCCTGCCAACCTGTGCGCTATGGCCGTGGTCCTTCACCAGAAACTCCTGTCCCCAATGCCCTTCTCCAACTTGTCCGGCGTCGCCTCTGCCCCGTTCTGGCCCCATCTCTCCCGTGTTGGCCAAGCTGCGCTCAGGGGCACGAGGCACTCCCCGCTCCTACTCCCCTTCCTGTGCAGGGCCTTAGGGAGTTCTGCCCCTGCCGCCTCGGCTTCGGCTTGCCAACACCAGTGCCATCAGGCAAGGATCCTCCCAACGCTGGCCGGCCCTTCCCCGCTTCCTTCGTCATCTTCATTAAGCCGCGCCACCACGCCCTCTCCTCGTCGTGGCCGCTCCATATCCTCATCGGGAACATGCCGTCGCCATTCCCCACGCTATCGCCTTGTACCTCGCCGCTAGTATCGTCTCTCCCGTGAAGAATGAGGCCGGGAGGAGGAGCATCTCACCTGCAAGATCTGCGGCTTGAAGCACTCAAATTCAACATGGCCTTCTTCTTTTGTCTAGCTAGATCCATTGAGATCGTTTTCTTGATTGTTTGTATATGTTTCAAAAGTGATATTGTCTCTAAATGTTTTTGTATATGTTGCTTCCTGTTTTGATGGAAACATTGGAAAGGAATTTGAATTAGATAGGAAACAAATTTCCATAATATCTGAAAACAAACTTATGTTAAATTAGGAGCAAAATTGGAAATAAATTCCCTTTTTGATGAAAAATATCCCTGTATTGATGAAAGAATTGGAATCAAATCTGCATTACATTGGAAACAAATATCCATCATATTGGAAACACATTTAATTCCCATTGGACTTGAAATGAATTACAATAGCACGGGGAACAATCTGCAGTAACACTAGAAACAAATTAATTCAACGTGTTCATTGCCGATGCAACAACTAAATCCAGAGTTTGTTTCTTGAAATTCTGTAATTGGTTTCCTTAAAAATTGGATCTAGACCGTGTGTTGCATGCATGTTGTTACTGCATTGGTTCAACAAGTTTGTTACCTCTGTTTTAACTATATTTTTCTGTATCACAATAACAATGTTTCCGTGGATGTCCGATTGTTTGACACGAGAAAAAAAATCTACTTCGGGAAAAGGGAAGAGGGGAAGTGTATTTTTCTCATGCGCCGGGGAAAAAGAAAAGTATGAGGGCGTGCTAGTGCACCGTAGTACACGAAGAGAAGTGGTAGGGAAACATGTATTTCATTAATCTCGTTGGAGAAACAAAATTACAAGATCCAATAATAAAATAAGCTCCGAGGCCTACTAGCGCGGCCTGCCTGACTGTGGCGATGTGCGATCTCCTGGTTCCCGGGGCCTCGGAAGGCTCCCAGTTAATTACTCTCGCGGGTTGCACCGCGAGATGCCTCCGATTAAGCCATGTGGTCGTCTTCGTCATCTTCGCTTTGCGTTCTCCATGCATGATGGTGGTGGTGGTGTGTGTGTGTGGGCGGCGGTAGAGCCCGTGTCCTCGTCAGTACATGCGCCGCTCAAGACGTGGCTTTTGCGCTAGCCACGCCCGCCCTCGCCGTCGTGCCTCATCGGTCTTGGCGGTGGTGAGGTAACTGGGGTTGGGGTAGCATAGGTCCTGCCTGGCTTGGACTTCTTGACGACCTAACGGCCTCTTCGGGGTATGCAAGGGGTACACTTCGCGGAAGTATTTTTTTGGTGAAGACCGGCGTTGGTGTAAAACCAATGCACGCTCACATCGGCATGGCCGGTGTGGTTGGTGCCTCGTCTCGATTGGATGCCGAGTCTACGGCAGTCTGTCTAGGCAAGGGTGCCTCCTCACAGGCTTGTGGAGAGATGGCGTCGTAGAGGCCGCGTCGCCTCCGGCAGGTACTACGCCAAAGGGGTGACCTATACGTCGGCGACGAAGAAACCAAGGCATGGGGAGGCTGCTTTGTTTGCCAGCGAGTATGACTTGCACGCCGGTGACCTGTACACGATTGTGGGTGCGCCTCATCTCGGCCGAACGCCAAGTCTATGGCAGTTTGTTTAGTCAAGGACGCCGCCCCGCAACCTGGTGGAGGTAAGAGTCGCGTCGCCTCGGGCAGGTACTATACTAGCGAGTACGCCAACGCTCTGTATGCCAGGGACCTGTACGCCGGTGACCTGTTCATCAGTAACCTGTTCGCCGGTGACCTGTGCGCCGATGACCTGTACGCCAAGGACAGGTACGCCGACATGGTAAAGCACAGGAGGAGCTAGCAGCGGGCTGCATCATTAGTGAGCTCTGGCCACACCCAAGTTGTCTCCAATCAGGAGTGAGGCGCGCGAAGACGATGGGCTTGGTGTAGACAAGCTCCGACGGCGTGATGACGCCTGCACCTGTAGAATAAAAATATGCGCACATGGCCGAGGCATGCACATGCGTCCGCCATCTCCCGCTTGAACGATCGCTCGAGCAAGGTCTGCTCCGGCATGGGGTAGGCGTGGTGACGAGGTTCCCCTGCCCGGTGGCGTCGTCTCCAGCGGTAGCCGAATCACACCGACGTTATCTCTGGCGGCGGTGGCGTGCTCTCTGCCTAGTGCATGCTGGATGCGAGGGAGAGAGAAAGAGAGGAGGGAGAAGAGCTAGACGGCAGCTTTACCATCCGGGAAGGAAAGCTTCGCTTCCATGTCGTGGCCGGCTTCTCCTTCTTCTTGCTCCCTGTGTGCCCTTGTGCTGGAGAAGTTCTTGGCTGCGAGGACGAGACGGCCTCCGGTGTTCTTGCGTGAGGCTTCGGCCGGCCCTGCGTACGTCTCCTCTCCTGGCCAGATGTGATTTCTGTTCGTCTCCTATGTATTGGTGTTTTACCTGGCAAGATGCAATCTCTGTCCTCCGGAGCGGATGGCCTTGGTGCCTTTAGGGTGTGTTTGGTTTGCTGGATGAGGTTGGATGGGGCCATCCCATCCCATTTTTTTTGGATATCCCGTGTTTGGTTTGCTGGATGAGGTTGGACAGGGATATCCACCCAAAGGAATATTCCTTGCAGATGCTGGATGGGGCTGTCCAGCCAAAAAAGGCGGATGAGCTGAGCCAACATTTTCTAATCGCGTTTAGAGCTAGCTTAATTGTGCTTTTTTTTTCTAATCACGGTTTGGATCCCGAGCTCGCCACCGGCCGCCGCCTCCCGCCGGCCGCCGCCCCCCGCCGGCCGCTCCCCGGCCCCCGCCTCGCCGCTCCCGCCCTCCCGAGCTCCGGCCGCGCCCCGCCCGCCCGAGCTCCGGCCGCCGCGCCCGGCCCGAGCTCCGCCCCCCACTCGAACTCGGTCCGCCCGCCCGCCCGAGCTCGGTCCGCCGCCCCCCGAGCTCGGTCCGCTGCCCGCCCGTCCTAGCTCCGTCCGCCGCCCCGCCGAGCTCCCGCCGCCCCTTGCTCGAGGTCGGTCCGCCGCCCCCCGAGCTCCCGCCGGCCCCCGCAGCTCCCGCCGGTCCCCGCAGCCCCGCCGGCCCCCGCCCTGAGCTCCCCTGCGTCCACCCGAGCCCACCGCCGGTGGTGAGAGAGAGAGGATGAAGAGAGAGAGAGAGAGGGGGAGGTTAGGGAAATGCTATTGGGTCAATGACATGTGGACCCCGCATGTCAGCTGCTCATCCAGTTGGATCCATCCCATTTCAACCAAACACCGGACCGGGCCATCCCATCCACTTCTCAATCCACTCAACCAAACAACACAATGGATCATCCCATCCAGAAAAAAATGGATGACCCCATCCCATCCCACCTTGCCATTGAACCAAACGGACCCTTATATAGGCCGTGGGCAGGCTGATTAGATGACGACGTATATGTGAATCTCGGCTGTGGTTGCACCGGATCGTATCCACCCGGCCGCTGTACGCATCACTTGCCCAGAAAGTTTGGATGTCGTTTGAATTTTCATTGGTGATGACCTTATCTCTGGTGCTTCTAGAATCCGTGTGTCGTAGCTGATACAAAATGTCCTGCACGTCACGCCTGAAAAATAAAAAAACTCACATACATACCTGGGAAAGCTTGAGTCCGTTCAAAAATGCAACGCGTCGTGTTTATCTCTTGGATTGTTCTAACTTGTGGTTATGCGCGGGTATTTGAGTACGTATGCGTACGAATCCGTCGGCCACACAAGTCCTGATGCATGCATGCACTAGTACTTAACCTTGCCATGCACACACGAAGCTAATCTAGCACAATGCATGCACTAGTGCGTACGTATGAGCACATGTGTGTACATGCTCCCTGATCAAGCTTACCTCCGTATAACCTGTATTAAAATTCATCAAAAATCCCAAAATAATTATTTCAGGTTAGTCATGCACAAATACTCGCCGAACACCGATCTGGCAAATCTAGCCGTCCATTGAACCAACTAAATCCGGAGCTTGTTTCTTGAAATTCTAGGATTGGTTTTCTTAAAAATCAGATCTACGCCGTGTATTGCATGCACGTTGTTGTTGTATTGGTTCAACAAGTTGGTTGCTTATGTTTTAACTATATTTTTCCGTATCACGATAACAATGTTTGTACGGATGTCCAATCTAACTAGTCCAAACGTTCACTGAATCAACATTCGATAGCTACGACATAGGTCTATGAGATCGTAGTATCGGTATGCCACTTTGTAGCGGGAGCCTTTTTTTTATTCTACCTGCAGCGCTTCTTCCCTATCTGTTTTCTTAAAACAGACCCAAGCTCTTAGATGGAGTAGGAGTCTATGACCATTGCTGGGCTGCTAGCTTCTCAAGGCCCATGAAATACACTATTTCGCATCAACCCATGACAGTAGAGTTACTTCGAGAAATTGGATCAGAAATTCTTCCGTGTCAAAATTGGATTAATTAACTGCTACCGCAACGCAGCCAGTAGAGGCGATTAATAGAACTGATGCAAATCATGCATGAGGTTTCGACAACTATACTAGTTATAAATTAAGCATGCACCCAAACTTGCCATTTGAAGACTTAAGAAATGCAAAAAGATGTAAAAAATGATCTCTAGCTAGCTTCATGTATATCATCACCTAATCCAATCATATAAATCCTCTTTAGTTTTGTAATGTTTTGTTCACATTTTCTATGCCAATCGTTGGCGGGAAAATAGTGGGTGAAGGCAGCAAATAAAAAGAAAGCCTTGATAGGCACAGCATAATTTAAATAGCGGAGTAGTTTCATCTTCTAAGTGTAAAACGAAAGGGACATCTGTTCTAATTCCAGCTGGCTCCTATATATTCACCAATAGAAAAAATGCTCTATGCTTTGTTGGTGAAATGGTGATAACTGACAAGGGATCATGCATGGTAGGATTAATACTTACAGACCAAATTTATAGATTCTTTGTGAACATCTGATGTGGAGTCACACAATAGTGGAGTTCTCTTTCTGTTGATTAAATATGTAAAACTAATGCACATTTTTCACCACAGCACGTAGTGCAAGTAAAGTTTTGGAATTGCACTTTTGCAGCGCATATGCAAGGCATGCAGTACTGCTTTCAGTTGCTGTCTAGCTAATTTCAGTGGATAGACATGTTAAATCATGTAAACATTAAGGAGCCTCAACCCAACCCGTCAATGTCATGTGAATTAACATATTTGCTAGCAAAACAATTAAGTCCCACTGATTGATAAGATACTTAGCAATGGACTCAGGGATTTAATAAGCTAGCTTGCTAGCTATCCATTGCGTAGAAATGGATATTATTGGCGAGGGGTGGGTTTAGGTATGGTTTGACAAGGCATGGATGTTGACTGATTAACAGGGGACACTGTCAAGCAAATTATATTCAGGAAACTGAAGGACTACTTGAACTAGTGTTTGTTGTCTCCGTGGTTTCTTACTTACTGCATGATTGGACACTGGATATCAGGGAATACATCGAATGGCTCTTATTAGTACACCTTAAAATATGTATACAGCTTGCCTAGAACTAGATAACATATTAGATATGTGTAAATCAATGGAGGAATTGCAAGGAATTGTTAATATACTGTTCATACAAGGTTCACTATGTTTGTGACTTCGTGTACTACTAAAATGTATTATCGACTGTTGAGAAGAAAAAAAAGGTTGACAAAGCACAATTACTTTTCAACAGCCCATAAGAAAGGTGGTTTAAAAATGTAACTTTTCTGCACGCCATATGAACATGTCCATTCATCTACAGGTCTGTGTTTCAACCATTGGAACAAAAGAGGAAAAGAAGGGTGGACATGGATGCACAAAATAAAGAAATATGACCTGCTGGGGGCCAATCAGAGAGGGCGGTCAGTTCCAATGTGATAAGAGTGCAGTCAGGCAGGGATTCTCGTGGCTTCCTGACAAAAGCCTTCAAGTCAAGACAAGACCCTATACCCTCTCCCTTCCCTCCCCACCCCCCTCTCTCTCTCCAAGACCAAGAAGCTAGGGAAGAACCAAAAGCAGCCAAGAAAGGATCAGATCTTCCTCCGAACTGTGGGATTAGTACTGCCTCAGAAGAAGGTGAAACTATTACAGTTTCAGATATATCAGGACAAGAAGTTGCAGGGTGATCGGCAAGAGCACCTGAGAGCATAGAAACGGTCAAGCCTGCCTGCCTCTCTGCTCAATCCGATCTCTTTTGAGCTGTTGCTTGTGGTATAATGTAGTAAACCAGTATGTTCTTCGACTCTTCACATGTGTTCTCTTTTCTTCTGAGCTATATAGGTGTGTGCTGTACCAAGTGCTCATGTGATGTTTTCTTGCGTTCAGCAGAAGCTAGTTTGCTAGCTAGGATAGTTCTCTTCTCCGGGAGAGGTAGAAGAAGCATTTGAGGTTCTTGGGGAATACCAGGATATATCATACAGGGATTTGGGAGTGTACCTCATCAAGGATGGAAGAGGCTAGTAGCAGTTCAGGCCATCCAAGGCAGAAGGATCCTCATGTTCTTGGCTATGGCTTCCATGGCACCGTGCCCAACTCCATGCCTTCTGCAAACTTCTTGTAAGACCCCCCTCTCTCTGTATCTCTCTCATTGTTTTGTTTGTCATCTCTCTTATCCTTTTTCCCTTTCCGCGACTACGATTTATGCAACGAAATGGAAACAAGAACCATGGACTTGCACCATGCACTTGCTCTTCGATCAAGTACAGGCAAACTTATGCAGGAATTGCTCGATCCTGATTTATATCTCCATTTATTTCCTATCGTGGCGTTTTTCCGTTGCCTGCCGTTCGTTCTGCATGCTTAATTCATGCGTATGAGAATCTTTCTATAGATCATCGGTTGATGCTAATGGTGGCAGAATCGCCGTTTTGCATGTCTGTCAGCGAGCAAGACGGAGGAGGCTATTTTGGAGAGCTAGAAGAGGCTCTCATGCATCAGGTTGCCACACTCAGCAGCAGGAGGACTCAACAAACTGCAACCACCTCCACAGCTCATCATGGAGATACCATGCGTACGTACACACTACACACACCCCCCGTCTCTCCTCTCTCTAGCCAAGACCAAAGCACACAACCTTGTGAGGCACTTTACCAAGAAGTTAGGGCATTGTAGTCAAAAGTAACCATGCAGAGCAGCAGAAGTGGCAGTGGTGTTGCTTGTGACTCCTCTCTGTCTCTCTCTCTCGACCGCAACAAGTCTCCACCCATGATGCCTACCAACTCTCTGGCTCTCTGCAAGCAGCACAGCTCAAAGGGAATAAATTCCAAGTCACTTTCAGTTTCACTGTCAAAGTGGGCCCACTACTCCCCTCTCTAGCTTGTGATCACAGTGCAGCCTTTTACCTCTGCATGTCTTGATCTCCTCCTCCACTATGATATCTTCTTGCAGCCTTCCCCACTGCTGCTACAGCTACAGCTACAGCTAGGGCTCCTCCTACACTGGACATCTTCCCCTCTTGGCCTATGAGGTCTCTTACTCTTCACACCCCCAAGGTAATACATTATGGACTGCAAAATCTACCAAGTATTCTGTACAGAGTTGCAGCTGTGTTGTGAGCTCTTGCTTTTGCTTTTGGCATGTAGGAGGGTTCAAATGTGACAGCAGACAGCACAGACTCAGAGAGCAGCAGCAAGAACAATAACAGCAACCACAAGGACTCGTCAGATCAGCAAGGGCTAGGAGTAGGAGCAAGCATGGCAAGTCAGTTTGATCTAATTTCACGGCAGCAGGAGGTATGCATTACTTTCAGTGATCGATTGATCATACAGTATCAATTGCTTCCACATGTTGCAGTTTCTTGATGCATGCGTTGGTATGCTTGACTTCTTCCATGTTTAGTCTTTGTTCTTTTTTTTAAAAAGATTTCCGTAGTCTTTGTTCTTTGCTTCTCCATATTCTCTCCTGGTCATCTATTCTAGTCTGGTGCCATGTCAGTAGCAGTAGCTAGCTTAGCTAGGCCACAACTTCCAAGGTGCTTATGTAGCAAAATGCCCCTGCTATAGGTAGAAGAAAGAATCCACTGTTGAGGGGCATTTAAGATGTTGCTGCTCCCAAGATCTCCAATCCCAACATGTTTGGTGTAACTTTTGGCTCTATAGGAAACTAGAACCTGTTTCCATGATCACCCATCTTAGTTCGGATTGGAACATCTTCCATAAGTACCACTTAATTCTAGCTTGATCTCCCATTCTGGGCATATAGGATAGGTGATAAGTCTAGAGGATATATTTTATTAGTGCATAGCTGCCACTGGTGATGCAATAGGAACCAAGGGAGCATTCTTACAATATTGTCTCTAGCATTCTTGCAAAATTGTAACCTGGATTGAATGGTTGAATAATGCCGGCTTGGGTCAGTGTCTACTTTAGGTGCCGCTTTCTGGTCAATTGATGAACTGCCAAGATATTGAATAAATAAATAAATAATCTCATGAACTTATAAATTCACGCTTAACTGAAAGAGAGCTCTGCAAATTAGGACGCGACGCGACGCGACAGCAACACACAATCAGAAAGCAGAACCAAAATTTTTGTCTGTTGTTAGAGTGGGTGGCTTCCACCAAATGTACATGACTTTTTACATCTGTGCTTGATGTAACGTGCATGTAGTAGAGACCATACTATATTGTTTACACCATGGACGCATGCATAGCATTGTTCTTCATCTCTCTCCTAGTGTGTTTTTCTTTCTAGAATCTCAAGAGGGCCAAAATCTCCCCTGACGTATATTAACTGAACATAGATGTAAATTGCATCTTGTGCTGAATTGTTCATGTCCACTTGGCATACGCAGAAGATGACAACAAGTTCCACTCGTAGTGACAGGCCTGGCAAGACACTTGACCCAAAGGTAGCATCAATTTGCCAATTTGTAACATATGCGCAGAGCGATGCAATGCATTTGGTTTGAGAATTTTGAGATGTAATGAGTTCTTCTCCCTTGGTGGTCAACAGACGATGAGGAGGCTAGCGCAGAACCGAGAGGCTGCGCGAAAAAGCCGGCTGCGAAAGAAGGTGGATTTTTTTTCATTGCATATATGATATATACTTGGAAACTGAACTGAATTGATTTTTGAGTAGTGAATTCCCAAGTTGCTGACTATTTTTATCTGTATTTATCGATCACATATAGGCTTATATTCAGCAGCTTGAGAGTGGCAAACTGAAGCTTGCTCAGCTGGAGCATGATCTCCACCGGGCTCGTTCCCAGGTACTTTTCATTTGCGGCTAACTGACCATGCGCATTTGTTCTGTATATAGATACCATCGCAAAGATCACTCGAGTTAGAAAATGTCACCATGTGTTTTCTTATCTGTACATTGCGATGGTACCGAGCTAATTCTTTCATATTATACAAGTTGATCTGAACCTGTGTGACCTTTGTCCAGGGCCTCTTGCTTGGAGGAGCTCCAGGTGGAAACACCAGCTCAGGTGAGCAAATGCATCACCAGCTCTCTTGTTATTGCCTCCAACAAGATCACCAATTTGTTGTTTTCAACTATTGAAATGCATGGGAAATTTAGTTAGGGTCTGTCACTGGACTGATTCTGAGCTGTGACATCCATTTCCAGGCGCTGCTATGTTTGACGTGGAGTATGCCAGGTGGCTGGACGACGACAGCCGGTGCATGGTTGAGCTCCAGGGAGGCCTGCACACGCACTTGCCGGAGGGTGACCTCAGGGCCATCGTCGATGACGCCTTGACCCACTACGACGAGCTCTTCCGCCTCAAGGGCGCCGCGGCCAGGACGGATGTCTTCCACCTGATCACCGGGATGTGGGCAACCCCCGCTGAGCGCTGCTTCCTTTGGATGGGCGGCTTCCGGCCCTCTGATCTGCTCAAGGCATGTGCACCAAACTACAGTATACATTAGCAATGTTATTCCTATAGAAAAAAAATGCAAATTATATCATCTGTCAATTTCATTTGATGGTTTATCACAAAATAAGAGCTCATTTGATAGTTCAACATGCCAATTGCCAAGCCAATGGTTGGCCAATGATTTCAGTGTATCATTCTCTGAAGCGAACTCATGGCTTTCTAATGACAGTACGTACTTTCTACTGATGCTGCAGACACTGGTACCTCAGCTAGATCCCCTGACTGAACAGCAAGTGGTCGGCATCTGCAGCCTTCAACAATCGTTACAGCAGGCAGAAGAAGCTCTCTCCCAGGGCCTGGAGCAGCTCCATCAGTCACTAGCAGAAACCGTGTCGGGCGGTGGGTCTCTTGCCGACAGCGCCAACATTGGGAGCTTCATGGGTGACATGGCCCTTGCTCTTGGCAAGCTGTCCAACCTTGAAGGTTTTGTCATACAGGTAACTCAAGATGTCTCATACTATAATCTTCAACAATATGTCAGTTTATAGATGGGTGCTGCTGGACTATTTACTCATCCGACTCTTAACTTTGTAGATGAGCAGTTAAGCCACATGGTAAAACTTGTATGTATAGAACAATGTAGCAACAGTCTGCATTCAGGAGAAAATTTATTTCTCTGGCCACAACTGTATCATTTTAGATCTCATAAGTGCTACCACTAACTGTGCCAAAAATAAGCAGTTTGCCCATTTAACAGAATCTAACAAGTTAATTGCTCCAGAGTTTGCAACATTATCATTCTTTTAGAGTTCAACTGTTTAACCATAACATGGAGTTGTCAAAAACAAGTTTATTGCTAGCATCTGCTTTATCTTTTAGCTGCCAGGAATAAGATTTCTCCTACATGTGTGGCGTGTAATTTGCAGGCTGATAACTTGAGGCAGCAGACTCTTCACCAGATGCACAGGATTCTGACAGTTAGGCAGACAGCTCGATGTTTCTTGGCCATTGGCGAGTACCATAACCGCCTTCGTGCCCTAAGCTCCCTCTGGGCTTCTCGCCCTCGAGAGTAAGTACCATGCAATTCCTACCCCACTGTCCTGCCTGTAGTTGATCTTTTTTTATTATAAAAGTTTCCTACCTGTAGTTGTTGAAGACAGTATCAGTCTATGATTGGAAAATTTTGAAGTGCTTATGATTGAGCCATGACTTAATAGAGGCATGAAGCATCTAATTTAATATCACCCATATGTGGCCAACTAAATCAGCATAGAATGGAACATCCTCCTACCAACAATCAAAAGTCAGCAAGCTTATTTTGCATACTATAGCATGCACTTTATTTCTTATTTCGATTTGAAGATTAAAAGGCCCCTATGGCAACCACCCCTAATTATATTAAGCATAAATGGGTACAAGTGTAATCGCGTAAACAAGTACAAACTAATATAATAAGGAAGATTCCTTTAGGAACCTCTTAACCTTAAAACTAAATGACAAAACAAAGTGCATGCTATGGTGTACAGAATGAGGACTAGGCATGGTTTGTGTCGCTTTTCTCTAGATTTTTCAATTATTTCGGCCAGCTAACCTAATTTATAAGGGCATAAAAGATGAATAGGTTCAACAGCTGTGGTACTATTTTTCTGGATGCATCCCTAATCTTTTTATTGCTGGTGCCTATATTGCCTGTAGGATACTGTTGCCAGATGAAGGCAATTGTGGAGAGCTAAGCATTGCAGCACAAGCATCTGAAACCCAATATTCAGCCTTCTGATTAAAATGTATTTTGGAACTAACCTTCTAAGTAGGAGCAAAAGCAAAACAACTCGGAAGAAAGTTTTTGATGTAATGTAGCAGATATGGGAGAAACACAGAAGAGAGCTGAGAAACAATGGAAGCTCCAGAACTGGGAGAATTTCTCAGAGTACGTAGAACTTTCATCAAAATTTTCCTGGGAGGTCAAATGGTTTAATTTATCATGGATCAAGAACAAATGAAGGACAGCTAGAATCCATTGGTCAAATAGTACTTAATTATGTGTTCTTGTGGTTATTTCTGCAAAGCCTACATTTAAGACTTCCTATGCTACCATGCATCAGTACCAAAATATCTTGGATAGAGTGGTTGATCTGTCTAATAGAATCTGAAAAAAAAAGACACCACTGAGAAATGAAGAGAAGGTTTAAAATAGATGGAATCACTAATATTCAATTACATTTTTATTATCGTGAGGGGACGAGGGGTAATCTCTGAGCATGTGTGCCCGAATCTGTTCCAAATGCCAAATCTAGTACCTCACTCAAGTCGGATATCGCACACGTTGCTTGCGATAGATAAACAAGTAGGAGGGAAAGAACGATCTTTAAAATTCTGCTACAAATTTCCAACACAGTTTCAAGGGTAAACATCAAGATCTCGGTCTGCACAGCTCTGCAATTGTAGTTCTGATTTTCTAAAGATTGCTTGCATTAAAACGAGTTGCTTACAGTCACAGGAGCACCACACATACAGCTAACAAGATAAAAGAGTTGCCAAAGGAATGATTTTCTCGCATCTCCGGGGAAAAAAAGAATGATTTTTCTCGTGTCTCAAATGATTTACAATATCCATTGGATTATTTCAAATTAAGGATGTTCTGGTATTCCTAAATAGCATGGCCTTACGGTGTTTCAAACAGGCTTTAACATCGCAAAACAAGTACATGGTGCAAGAAAGAAATCGGCTCACAGCTAATTTTCCTTTTTCTGAGCGACCCGGTGCTTGGACCAATCTTCCAAGGTTTTGCGGTGAAGAGCGTTCATTTTTATCTTCCTTCTTCCTCGGATGATGTTCTCGGCATCTTTCCAGTTTTCAGCAATGCCCATCGCCACTAGAATCGCACACATGACACAAGCACTTCTTCCATGACCTGATGTGTTGCAAACCATGCACAAACCATAAACATAAAACCGCTCAATGTTCATGTAATGTTAGATACAACTGTATACATAACTAGATTATCAAATATACAGTCATCATATGAATCATTCGTGGAAAGTCGAATGCATAACAAGAGAAGAGATTGATCATCACTGACCAAATGCGCAGTGGACATAAACCGGCTTCCCCTCGGCTCGCTTCTCGCACGCCCACCGCGCCGCGGACTCGATCTGGTACGTCGCCGGGGCCCTCGTATCCCACGTCGCAACACACAGATACTCCTCTGCCTTCACAAACTCACTCCTCGGCAGCTCACAGGTGCAATCCACGACAGAGGGATCCCCAGGTGGCAAATGCTTCGCCATGAACGGCCACCCGCCGAGGTAAAGCCCCTCGGCGATCTCGTCGAACACATTCTCCTTCCTGATGAACCTCTTCACCATGGCATAAGTGCGAGCGAGCAACAAGAACGGGCCGAAGAGGACAGCTGACCAGAGAGGGAACCGCCCGTTGGTGTTCTTGCCCAGGATCCAGGGCAGGTTGATGGAGGTGTGGGAGGCGACGGTGACAACGTAGGCGACGAAGCTGGTGGCGAGGAAGGGAGCCATGGCGATCCTCATGCCGGCCTCCCACAGAGCGAGGGACGCGACGAGGAGTGCCGTGGCGGCGATGCCGGTCACCTTGGAGATCCCCATCGATTGTTCTCTGGTGTGGTCAGGATCTTCTTCGATGGTGTTATCGAGGCCGAATCTGGATCAAGAAACCGGATCCTATCCGTGTTGAGCGACAGGGGGTGAGGCCGATTGGATGGAGACGGAATGGAATGGATCGAGATTCAAGAAGCGATTTTTGATGTGGAGTGGTCACCGGAGGTGGGCACGGGAGGAGGAGGAGGGAGACGGGGAGAGGGAGCGGCGCATCGGGAGAAGTGGAGGAGGAGAGGTAGGAGGAGGAGGAGGACACGGCCATGTCGGGATCGGGATCCCTCCCTCTCGCTCGCTCGCTCTCTTCCGACATGGTCGGGGAGACATGCTATCACACGAGGAGGGGGGAAATTGCATTTTTGTTAGGAAAACTCTTCCCCCTACCGATCGGAGCCTTTCCATCGGCCTACAATCCAGCCATTCAATTTTTTTATTATTATTCATCCAACCGTTGACTCCTTCCTATATAATCCCCAATCAGGTTTTGCCTCTCCCTATCTCCTGTTCTCGCCGCCGCTGCCGCCATGCATCCACTTCCGTGGCGGCCTCGCCTTCCGCTCCCACGACAAGCAGCTCATCTTCAACCTGCACCCGCCGTTCATGCTCATCGGCCTCATCGTCATCGCCGGTGAGGCCATCCTCACCTATCGCTCATTCCCCTCCACCCTCATCCGGGACGCGTGCAAGAAGGCGCACCTCGCCCTGCACACCGCGGGCCTTGCCCTCGCCGCCACCGGCGTCTATGCCGTCTTCAAGTTCCACGCCGAGGCCGACATCCCCAACCTCTACTCCCTCCATGCCTGGCTCGGCGTCGCCACCGTCTCATTCTACGCATTACAGTGGCTCGCCGGCTTCCTCGCCTACTTCTTCCCCGGCGCGTCCCCGGCCACCAGGCGCTCCGCGGTGCCGTGGCACGCCGTCCTGGGGCTGCTCGTCTTCGCACTCGCCGTGGGGAACGCACAGCTGGGGTTCCTTGAGAAGCTATATGGATGGAGCCTATATGGACAATTAATTTCTCTGATTTGAGTTGTTGTAATCGTTTCCCCTGTACATGTGTGTTGGTTAATTTCATTCTTGGGTCGTCGACGACCACCGCAGGCTGAGCGAGTCCTACCGGACTTCGATGTCAACGGTGATGGTGTGGTCAAGTTCGTCGAGGTCGACAATGACCACTACAAGAAATCGATGGAAACAAATTATTATTGTATATGAAACAAATTGTTGTTATATATGAAACATAATATCCGAATGAATGAAACATAAACAAATTAGTCCGGAGAACAAACATTAGTTGTTGTGGTGATTTGACAAATTTTGTTGCGCAAGTCTGAGTAAAATGTTCCCCTCTCACTACTCAAATGTTTCCACATTGCCATAATAGAAGGAGCTCACGATGCCGGAAATTTCGCGATTGGAATTATAAGTTTTCCAAAACTCCATGATTATGCTGTATACATTCCATTGTTGTATTGGTTTGAAATTTTTGTTGCGCAAGGTTTAGTAAAATGTTTTCGTCTCACTATGCAAATGTTTCCGTGTTGCCATAACAGGAGGAGCCCACGATGCTGGAAATTTAGTGATTTGAATCATAAGTTTCCCGAAAATCCAGGATTGTGCCGTATACATTCCATTGTTGTATTGGTTTAAAAAAATTTATTGCTCAAGGTTTACTAAAATATTTCCGTCTCACTACGCAAATGTTTCCATGTGAGCCCACGATACGTATTGCATACAAACAATCGTGATGTTTCATATGGTCACTATAATTGTTTCCTATAGTTACTAAAATTGTTTCCCGTAAATTTAGCTAATCATGTTTATTGCTAATCTTGCCGTCAAATCCAACGGCTGTGCACTGTGCCGATGGAATGCACAAATCGACATGCCGATTTGTAGCACTGGTCTTTTTATTATTATCATGGCCGCATGTTAGAGAAAGGGAAAACCGTTTAAAATCGTAAAACTGGAAACTGTAAACAATTATTTGCCATGCCACCGTAAGTATTGCTGCTTCATGAGCTGTCGCATGCCACCTAACTAATTTGCACAGTTTACTCATTTGAGCACTTTGTTTGTGAGTTGATATGTTCATGTTATTCTTTCTCATGTTTCTCTCTACAACTTTTGTATTTTTCTCTTTTTCTTTTTAGTATTGATCACCAACGATCTTTGGCTATACTCACCGCCACATCAAAATAGACTCCACGTCACCAGTTTTCACAACAACCTTCAATTCTTTCAATATCGATAAAATACCACTACTTGTTTAGCTCCATCTGCAACTATGCTTCGTTTGATCATTTACACAAATTATGTAGAAGATAATATGCATATGAAACCCATACAAAACTAATTATTACAACCACGTCCTCTTTAACTTGTGTGCACAAGAGAAAGCCACACCATCATCACTACAACACGGTTAAAGTTACAAGGCATTTATTCTCATGATTCACGACTTATATGTCTTTTATAAATGGTATCTATATAAATGGATTTATTCAGGAATGTAGGTTATCAGCATGAAATTCGTTTCCTGATAGAAGTGCACTTTGTACTTTGGATCCTCATTACTCTTATTAGCCACCAGCAAGCCTTTGTGCTGATGGATTCTGCAAATGAATCAGCACTCTGCAGAGATAAACCAGCAAGCTTTGTTTGTTTTTTCCTAGCTAGAACAGCAAGAACACCAGGTTCTTTGGGAACAAAAACGAGTTTTTCTGGTTGTTGAGAAATCGAGCAGGTGATCCCTCAATTGGAACTGCTCTTCTAGTTTCCCTCAAAAGAATTGAACCTAAGTTAATCTATGCTACAACAAACAAACAAAACATACTTACCCAATGTAAACAACAATTAATTAACCATCAATCCTAGCCTCCATATCAAAAAAGTCTCTAGGAGCTCGATTAACCACCGGAGCATACCAATCCCTGTCAACTAGATTTTGTACATAGTAAACTTGAGTAGCTTGGGTCGCAAGGATGAATGGCTCATCAAAGATACCGCTGCCACTATTTAGTAAATGGTTGAAGTTCACTTCTATTATCCCGAAGTTGTCCTTCCAAATCCCAACACCGTTGCGGACACTATCAACCCAATCACACTTAAATAGCACCACATGTCCTATGTTTGAATAATTCAACTCAATTATTTCTGTGATTCGGCCATAATAAGCAACATCTCCTACAGATGGATTCTTATCTTTAGCACTAGAGAAACTTGATGTCTTTGCAACCATAGCTACCCCATCACATTGTGTGACTTTGCTTTCACCATAGCTCCTTGTGTGGAAAGTGAATCCATTTATAGAATAGCTGTTATACATTCTCACTATCCTATATGGCTTGTCTGCTAGGATTTTCACTTCTTCGAGGACCTCAATATCACGAGCGATAAAAAATCCAACCTAAAGATATTACATTGTTAATACAAGGTGTAGTACTTCAAGAAATTTTTAACTACAACTTTAAATTATAGACACTTACATGTTCAACAAACCAAGTGTGAAAACTATTGTGATGGGCACGCTCGACATCGCGTCTATTTCTGCGGTTACCCTCAGATAGGATATCAAGGTGCTTTCTACATTAAACAAGAGATATTATTACTAGTTCAAAGAACACATAGGTTAAAGAAAAGGGGTCAGCAACTTACTGGACATAGGAAGTAATGTGGGGATAATTGATCAATATATATCGCTGAGCTTGAATCCATGATATATAGTCTAATTCGCTAACAAAATAACCAGATAAAGGATGACCGACTACTCTCAAGTACGGTTGATGGTTTGGTGAGGCACTAGGATCAATGCAATCATCTTGATGGCTTGTTCGAGTGAATTTGTTTTGATAACCATGCAAATATCGTGAGCAAAATGTCAGACTTTCATCAAACAAGTAGCCTTCTACTATGGATCCCTCTGGGCGGTTTCGTGTATGGACCATGGTCTTCAACTCGCCTAAAAACCTATATAGAGAAATATTTTTAAAAAAACGTACATAATGAGAGCACCAGTAGACATATTTGGTTAGCTATTTTACCTCTCAACTGGATACATGTCTCGATAGTGCACCGGTCCAGCAAGCCTTACTTCGGTTGCAAGATGAAGAGTCAACTGAACCATGATGTCAAAGAATGCTGGAGGTAAAATTTTTTCTAAAAGGCACAAGATTTCAGGAATCTCAGCCTCCAACCTTTGCATGTCACTCACATTGATAACTTTGGAGTACAGTTGCTTGAAGTAGTTGCTTAGGTGGATCAGTGGTACATAGACACTTTCTGGCAAAGTATTCCTTATGGCTAAGGGCAACAAATCATGCATTATAATATGGCAGTCATGGCTTTTTAGCCCAACTAATCTCTTTTCATCTACATGCACCTTGCTATACAAGTTGGATGCATAGCCATCAGGAAACCTAGCTTCTTTCAAAACTTGGCAAAACATCTTCTTCTCATGTGAAGTCATACAACATAATGCTGGAGGCAGGTATGTTTCACTCCCAGTTACAACCGGATGCAAATCTGGTCGTATCCCCATTTCTTGCAGATCAAGACGAGCATTTAAGTTATCCTTTGATCTCTTGTCAACATCTAGAAGGGTATTGACAATGCTCTTGTCAACATCTAGAAGGGTATTGACAATGCTTTCAAATACATTATTCTCTATGTGCATATGATCAAGATTATGACACACCAGAAGTGTCTCCCAATATGGCAACTAAAAGAAAGAACTCCTTTTTCTGAATACATGTGACACATCATTTTCATCCCACCTCCTCAACCCCATGATGTCTCTTATTCTTCTTCTTCTTCTTCTGCAATTTTCCATATGTAGTCTCTATATCTTTTGTCAACTCTGAAATGTCATGCCCTGAAAGTGGAGCAGGAGGCTCTCGAAGTTCCTGAGTACCATCAAATGAATTGGCTTCAAACCAGAACTTGTGATTAGGGTCTAAGAATCTGTGATGTCCCATGAAGTATGTCTTGTGTCCATGCTGTAACCAAAGTGAGCATGTGTCTGTGAGACAATGAGAGCAAGCTGCTAAGCTTTCCCCAGACAAACATCCACGTGTAGGCCAATCGCTTATAGTCCATAGTAGTGCAGCATGTAAGCGGAACTTCTCAGAACAAGATGCATCATAAGTCATGACACCGTCATTCCAAACCTCCAGAAGATCATCTATGGTTAGTTGCATATAGACATCAATATCTTTCCCTGGAGACTTTTTACCTGGGACGAGCACAAAGATGATAAAGTTTGATTGCTTCATACAAATCCACAGAGGAAGATTGTATGGGATCAAGATGACAGGCCATATGCTATATGAGAGATTCATATTTCCAAAAGGGTTGAAACCATCTGTTGCCAATCCAAATCTAACATTGCAAATTTTAGAACTGAACTTTGGGTGCTTGGCATCAAAGTGTTTCCATGCAGGTGAATTAGCTGGGTGACGTAGCAAGCCATCTTTCGTGCGGCCTTCGCTGTGCCACCGCATATATGGTGCTGTCTTTGAAGATACGAACAACCTTTGGAGCCTCTTCTTTAGCGGGAAATGGCAAACCACCTTTTGAGCCACCTTGTTGACACATCTTCCATCAATTCCAGCTTTTACACTTTTCCATCTACTTGCATTACACATTGGACATGATGCGGCATCTGCATATTCCTTCCTAAATAGAATGCAATTGTTTTTACATGCATCGATACTCTCATAACCAACACCAATGGCTCTCACAAATTTTTTTCGCCTCATGGAAATTGTTTGGCAAAGCTTGGCCATCTGGTAGTGCCTCCTTAATTAGCGTCAAGAGCTCATCAAAGCAACCATTGCTCACTCTCCACATATTTTTTATGTTAAGAAGCCTCACGAGAAATTGTAGCTTTGAGAATGTTTTGCAACTTGAATACAACTCTTGGCCTCCATCATTAGCTAACTTATGGTATGCTTCAGCATCAATGTCCATGTCATCTTCAAACTCTTCATCATCAGCCCCTAAAGTATGAGTGTCATACATTCCCAAGCCCTCCATTAGCATCTCATCCATCTCATCACTATCAGCATAGTCTTCATATTCTGAACTTCAGCCAGCTGCTGGTTCAAATGTCCACAGGTTTTCCCCATGATGAATCCACGAGGTATATCCGGCCATGAACCCATCATAGATCAAATGCTCACGAACTTCTTGTTCACCTAACCAATATGCATTTCCACAGCTCTTGCAAGGGCAAAGAATCGTATTATGTCTCGCTGAATTGAGAAAGGCAAATTCTATGAATTTACTCAAGCCTTCACCATACTCGGTAGTAGACCTACGCCACGATGAAACTAGTCAACTCAATATTGCTATTTACCTAGATTCAAGCAACAAGACACTAACTAACTAGGATTACCTAGGTGCTCGCATCCACCCTTTGTCCATGATTGGTCGAAACTAGCTCCCAAAAAGACCGTACTCACCAGTAAACAGTGCCTGCATTCATTTGTGTCTTATTCACAGTGTCTTATAGAAAATCTGTGGGGATTGCTAGAAAAACACACCAATGCAATCGGGAGATACATACATGCAGTACACTACTAACTGACTTCACAGCATATCAGATTAAAGCATCTAACTGAAATTAACAAACTGACTTCACAGGAAGCTTATCAGATTAAAGCAAAGCAATGATTAATTAAGTAGCAATGTAATCAACATACTCACCCAACCATTTCAAGTTTCAATTTAGGCAAGTTGTGTTGCTGAGCTATGTGGAAAAGGCTAAATCAGATGTAGGATTTGAGAATGGATAAATATATCACTAGTGGTCCCAAGTGCCGCATGACATCCAGAAGGACAAGGAGGAATTCAAGCATTTCGAGATACTTTGATTAGCAGACAACATAAATAAACTCACAGATGAAGAGCATGAGAAGGGCAGGTTGGAGGAGTTAGATTACCTGGTGCTCCTCGCAGATGAAGGGCAGGACAAGTCAAAGTCACAGCGGAGAAGGGGATTTGATCGAGGTGGAAGAGGCGTCCTGCAGGGTAGATCAAGGAAGGCGTCAAGCCAGGCTAGGCGATAGCAGCTTGACGAAGATGGGGCGTATCCGGCAGCCGGGCGAGGGGACCGCACATCCAGTGGGGTGGCTCGACGATGACGACAGGATGGCATCCCGCGGGGTAGGGCTAGAAACGAGCTGAGCCGAGACGGCTCGGTGCTTGGCTCGCCCTGGCTCGGAAAAATACCAGCCGAGCCCGAGCCGGCTCGCCAGATTCTACGAGCCGGGAAAGAGGCTCGGCTCGAGTTTTCACCGAGTGTCACACCCCGGATTTTCAAAGCTTGCATGCCAGCATGACCCCACACATGTTTAGGACATTTTTAACCATGCATGGAACCGCTATGCACGACCCCGCCGCACACGCACCATATACACGCATAAACCCTAACGCGAGAACACCTTAATGCAACATCTACACCATATACGCCGATACACCCACGGCACCCTACAACCAAGTAGTCCCAAGCCAAGGCGAGAGAATTCCTAAGAGTCCTCATACCACCTTCCCACCTTGCCACACCCCGAAACCCTAATTCTACGCCCCGATTTATGTTTCCCTATCACCCCAATTTCAACCGAAACCCTAATCGTGAAACCTAACGCCCTTCGACCTCTCTAAAAATTCTAGAAAAATCTGTGGGACAACCTAATACTATCCTCAACTCAAATATAACATAAAATGGGGATACCCAGTTCAAAAATATTTACAAATGGAAATAATTAACTGTAGGGCAATAATGAGCATTGAACTACAAACCCTAGAAATAAATTTCAGAAAATTCTGATAAAATTCTACGATGGTCCCCACATTCCCAGAAGCACAAATATGGAAAACATGAACCCCTCATGTTCAAAAATCCTCAGCCACCGCCATCCAACACCTTCGCCAAAAATGTTTTGCTGCATGGAATCATGATCAAACCTCAATGAAGAAGGCCCAAAAATTTAGTGAAGTTCCTTCCCTGCTCTCTTATTATACCTACCTCAATAACTCTATTTGGCAGCACCACATTTTGTCCCTCCCCATTAAATCCTAGGTTGTGGCACCCGATGACGTTCAACTTCTGCATTTGAACCTTATTCCTTTCGGTGCCTAACTCCCCTATTACCTCGAACACGTGCTCTGGAGTCACAGTGACAAGGTTGTGCGTGGCAACCCCACTAGGGCACCCTACGACACCTCATGCCGGTCGGGGTGCACACCACGATGCACAGGACGCGCCCGGCATGCCACCCCAACAGTGGCAATGCCGCGCCGCCCGTCGCTCCACCGCTCTGTCCGACGATTGGCTCACTGTCGGCCTCGCCTGCGCATGCCATAGCCCCTCTGGCCCCTTACCCCACCTCAAGGTAGCGTCACCTCGCATTCAAATCATTCCGTCTCATGCCCGAGCTCACTGCTGCGGCCAACTTCAATGTCGGGTGCCGAGCGGCTATAAAACGGACCCGCCCGAGCTCTATTCCCTCGCCAAGCTCAATCTTCTTCTCTAGAAAGGCGAGTAGCTACTCGGTTCTTCTCCACTGCCCTCAATTCCCGCCGCGGACCATCACCATTTTCCCCATTGCCCTCAGCAACCCGAGCAGCTGCAAGGTCTATTCCTCAATCAAACCGCCACACCTTGATCGCCAAACTCTTCTCCTCCCTAAGCCACCCTCAATTTCCACCAACTCCCCTTAGCACCGAAACCCCCAAAATGCCAGAGGACTTGCCGCTAGCTGCCCGAGCAGCAAGGTCGGACCGTCGGGTTAACGCCCACCGACTGGGGACCAAGACAGGTAAATAGAACGGTCACTGGTATGTGGGCCTTGGGTGGAAGTTGGGACCCGTCTTCCCGAAATGACCGTGCCAACCTTTTTCCCCCGCCTTACCATGCAGAAGACGTATTCCTCCAAAAGGGAAGGCGTAAACTGCTCTGGAAATCGGATTCACTGATTTTTCTGGGCCGGTTATTCCTGGTTCAACCGGTTCACTACCATCCAGACCGGTTTTCCACCTTCTGATTCCGGTTCTGGAATCCTTGGATAAATTCCAAACTTTTGATTCAAAAGAATTTCAATTTTCAACAATATTTAAATCATGAACAAAGAAGATTAGGTCTAGGGCATCTCTTACGTTTTCTTTAAATCAACATATACACTATATATGCAATTTCCAGAGCAGCCAAAATAGATGTTCTATTCTATGCAGTGTGCTAAAACGTATATAGCACCCGTTAAATCAGTAGGTGGAATGATCTTGAACATGTAATCCTAATGACATGGTTTTTCCTCCTATCTAAGCCACCATCATTTTATGCGACCTATGTGTATACATATGCCCATCGCCTAGGGTACTCTTATTTTCATAAACTTAACCTTCAAACTCAGAGCCCTATCACCACCCTGAGTCCGTATATACTCCCCTCAGCCCCGTCCGAAGTTGCTAAACAACTACCAGGGTGGAAGGACAAACTGACTTCCCAAAATCCTAAAACCTAATCCGCCAACCTTAAAACCAAAACCCTTACTACTCCACCCCACTAGCATCACTCCTTTTTAACATGCATATTCGGAGTTGTTGAAGTTGCTCCTTCCCATTTCTTATTTGCCGTTCTTCCAACGTGTAGTTGACGGAGTGAGATACGTGCGCCAGGAAGACCCGGACTCACCCCCACGACAGGAATAAGAGCAAGAACTGCCAGGCAAGCATTCCCACTTTGATCATGTTGAATCTCATATGTGTGGAAACTTAATTATCTTGTTTACAACGCACGCATGCTATGTGAATATCACTGTATTTTATGCTAGACCTAGCTACCCCTAGTAGATGCATATACCTCAGGTCCGATGAAACCTTTCCTGTAGCCCTAGCATTAATCGCTGATTATCGTACGTTCAGCAGAGTATCTAGGAATATAGGCAATAGCCCTGCTTAGACCTGCTTAGAGAAAAATCGTTTTCTATCGGTGTATACCGACTCCTTCAGACATGGGATAAAAACCCTCGGATGGGCATGTGCCTTCCGAGGTGAGTGTTTGAAAAGAATGCTGTTGTTTTCAAAACTCCAAACAAAAGCGGAGAATGATTTTGATTCGGGTGAGAATGCTAAGGGCAGTTTGGGGGATGGTAGAGTAGCTGGTAGTGATGTGGTTGTTTGTGTGACTATGGAGTCTTGCTCGAATCAACCAAGGACCGAACCTAAAGTGCCGTCAGACCAGATTCCTTACTGTACATCCACATGGCCTTTATGGGAAGGACTTGGCCTATTATCCCGGCAAGTATTAGGATCTGGACCCGTGGGCAGTAGGAAGAGTGTGCTATGTATATTGGCATCCCTAGAGGATCTCTACGGGATTACGTGGGTAGAGTTTCTTAGTGAGCTCTACGTAATACGTGGGTAGAGGTCGACACAGAGATGAGTCCACTTCTTCGGGTTGTGGTGTCGGGTTGCCCGGGCACAAGCGAAGAAGTGGATAGATCTTATCTAGCGGGTCCAACTCTAGTGCGGAAGCGGGTGAAAAGCCTCGTTGTAATAACCCTGCCAATACACCTCGTAAAGTGTATCCGTAACGTTCGGCAACAAGGGGGATTTACATCCTGTGGGTAAAGCCGTACAACCTCTGCAGAGTGTTAAAAACTATTCGAATAGCCGCATCCTCAGTCATGGACGAGAACTGGTTGGGCCACACACTGGTTAGACTGAGTTTTGTTTGCAAAAACTTGGACAAGGGATTAAGGACGTGGGCATGACGTGTCCACAAGAGAGCAATTTAGGCCACACTGCGGGTGGCAAGGAATTGCAGAAGAATGGGGTAGTACGGGCTGGTGATGGAGACTTTAGACATCGATAGGCGGAGCTATCGGGTCAAGGCGGAGAAAGGAGGTAGCGGAGACTACCTCATGTGATGACATGAATGTGTGAAACCCTTGATTTCTAAACATGCCTTTGAAACTAGTATTCGTATTTAAGGTGAAAACTTACTTTACGCACAATATGGGATATAGGATAGAGCTATCTCCTTTGAATCAAGCCTTGCATGAGATATACCTGTATTACTCTCCTGTGGGATTTGCTTGCGAGTACATTCAATGTACTCACCTGGCTTGTTGATATGGCCAAGCGAAGAAGAATTCTTCTCTGATGACGACGACAGTGACTATGAGGGCTAGGGCGTCTTTCCCAGTCAGTTGCCTGTTGGGTAGGCATATTGATGGGCATCTATCTATGCATTTCTATAATTTTCGCTGCAATTTCTATTCAGCCAATCGGCTATGATATTGAACAATGACCATAATGGTCCATGTGTGTAAAAGACTCGGTATTATATGTCAATGCTATCAATTCTTGTGTGTACTGGTTACTGATCATGGGACCAGTACAGGAAGCACAGAGGTTTATCCGGCCTTAAAATCGGGTACGCCACACCGAGTTCGAGCTCGAGAGCTGGCCTAGCCTAGCTTAAGTTGCTTCCGTCCAATTCAGCCTCTCAGATCTCGCTGTGTTTCCTTCCCTCTCTCTGTCTCCCGCAGGCCGCGACGGCGAATCAACCTAGGTTAGGGCACCACCACCTCCCACCCCTCCTCCACCGGGCATAGCCGCCGGTCCACCGCTGTCGGCGGTACGGGAACTAGGGTTCCCTGAACCGTCGGCAAAGGGCCAAACTCGATGCCACGTCGCCCAAAGGGTGTGAGAATCGGGAAAATGCGTTCGGGGGCTTGCCCCCCTCCCCCCCCCGAGCACTGTGTCCGTTTGGCCCCTACGGGTTTAGTCAAGTGGCCCACGTGCAGCAAGTTGTCGAAGGTGCGGGCTCCGGGTCCCCGAGCCCGGGAACCCCGAGCACCTCTGGCTCCTCCCTTGGTGCTGCGTGACAAGGCGCCCCGAGCGCCCCTCGGGGGCCCTACCCCGAGCACCACTTTTTTCCTCCCACGGCGCCACGTGGCGGGGTGCCCCGAGCATCCCTCGGGGGCCTTGACCCCGAGCGGTCTTCGTGGGTCCGTCAACCAGTACACATGGCGGGGATGCCGCGGCGCCCTCCGAATGGCCCCGGCGGGCCCTTTCCACGGGTCCTATCGGGCGCATTTAAGGCCTGTCCGGTGTATTTAATGCCTGTCACCAGGCGTGCCTGCTCCAGGCCCAACGCGGGCGTCCACCGACGTGATAAGGCCTGTCAGTTATCATCTGACACGCTTTATGACTTTCGGGCACGGTACGGCACGCCCAGGTGCATCCCTTGGGTCCGTGGGACCCGAGTGGTTGTCACCGTGGCGGGGTGCTTGCCCGTTAAGTACTCTCCAGCGCACTTCAACTCATCATGAAGACCCGGTTTCCGAGGATGGTTTGTCAGCAAAACATCCCTTCCGCAGCAGCTTTCGGCGGACGGCATGGCGTGCCCACGCCCCCCACGTAAGCAGCGTGTCTACTGCATTTAATGCCCTTCGGTCACTGTGGTAAGCCCCCGGGTATATAAGGGGAGAGCCGAGGCCATGCAAAGGGTTGGATCTTTTCAAAATGAACTCCCCTCGAGATAGCAAAGGCTTTGTAATCTCTAAAAAATGTTAATACACACACACCAGAACAGGACTAGGGTTTTACACCTCCGCGATGGCCTGAAGTTGGATAAATCATTTGTCTCTTTTTCCTACCGTTTAAGCGGGCCTAAATAGATCGTAGCTCCTGTTCCAGCTCCTCCCCGGCCGAATCCCAAAGGGGGTCCTCCCGGACCACCGACGCCGGTGTTTAGTCGTTGACAACCGCCATATCCTCTGCCGCATCCTCCGCCACCCCCTCCTCCCCTCCGCCACCTCCTCCGCCTCAGTTCCTGCTGCCGACTGGTACGCCGCCGCCTCCTGCCGCTCCTTCGCTTGGCACAACCACCGTTCGCCGCCACCTCCTCCGCCGCCGCTCAAGGATCAGGAGCGTCGGCCGCCCAACGAGGGGTCACGGGCCTGTGCGCGTGGAGGCCGCAGTCCCGGTTGCGCTACGCCGGCACCCCCCTGTGCAATGCGACTACCTCCGCCTCGTCGAATCCTCCGGACCTTGCTCCCGCCGACCGCCAGGAATCCACCTCCGCCTCCACCTTGCGCGGCCCCAACTCCACATCCACCTCCCCTACCCGGCCGCCTTCACCTCCCTGCTCGTCTCCACCGCCTCCACATCTGCCATGTCGGACCCTACCTCCGGCCCCCTCAACGAGCCTACGAGCGGCTCGCGAGCTTTTGCGAGCCGGCTTGCCGAGCTTTGTGAGTTGAGGAGGCGGCTCGGGCTCGGCTTTTGTTCGACCACCGAGCCGAGCCGAGCCCGGGCCAAGCCTTAGCGAGCTCGAGCCGAGCCACGAGCCTCGAGCTTTATGTCCAGCCCTACCGCGGTGTGGCTCGACGGCAACGTCGAGCGGCTGCGTTTCCAGTGGGGCTCGGTGATGAAGGAGGTGTGCTACCAGCAGCGGGGTGAGGCGGCCGCCCACGACGGGACGAGGCGCGTCAAGCGGCGGAGCACTGGCGACGAGGCGATGATGATCGGGGCACACGACCAGCTAGCGACGGGGCACCGCCGCGAGCGGAACCGCGTCCAGCACCTAGGCGGTCTCGCACGACGGGCTAGGTGACGACAGGAGCGCAGCAACGGGAGCGCCGCCGATGAGGCGGCTGGGCGGCTGGCGGTCGTGACCTAGCTTTTGGGAGGAGTGGTGGCCGGGCAGGTGGTTTTTCCCCAATTGATCAATTGATTTTAGTCGGGCAGCAGCTTTGTGTAAAAAATACAACAGCATCTGAGACGTTTACAGTGAAATCGTCGGCTAAAATTTACAGGCATTTTACATATCGCCCCCTATAAAGAGTATTACGACGTTTTATAAAACGTCTGCAGTAATACAGTTTGCAAGGCGATTTATAAAAATGGCCTTGAAAGGTAGAAGTTTTGGAGGCGATTTTAGTATATATTGCTCAGGAGGCACTTTGGAAAAACGCCCACTGCCAAATTGCCTTTGATTCTCATCTGTGTACCAGTGCATATTGCAAACCGCAACGATCTCCGCCGCCGCCGTTCATGGCGAGCGCGCCGCCGCCGAGGACACGAACATTAACCCATGCTATTCCCCACCCCACCCTTCAAACCCCGAGCTCCTGCCCTCGCCGTAGCAGCTATCTCCAGCCTCCGGCTCTCCTCCTCGTCGCCGGCGCTGGTTCCCCCGCCGCCGCAGCACGACGGCGGCAGCAACGACCGGTTCGCCCCGCTCCTCGCCTCCGATCCCCCTCCGCCGGAGCCACTCCGCCAGGTGCTCGCGACGGGCAACGCCCACGCCGCGCTCCGCGGCCTCCCGGGCCTCGCGCGCCAGCTGTTCCGCTGGGCGGAGGCCACCCGGCGCGGCGGCTTCCCGCGCTCCGCCTCCGCGTCCGCCGCCGTCCTCGTCCCGCTCGCCGAGGCCTACCACGTCCGCGCCGCCTACCCCATCTCCCTCCGCGCCCTCCGCCTCGGCCTGCTCCTCTCCCTGCTGTCCCTCCTCCTCACCTACTACCCCACTCCCACTACCTCCTCAACTCCTCTTGCGCCTGTCCACCAAGCGCTCGACCGAATGCCAAGCTCACGGCCCCGCGCCCGCCACCTCTCGACGCTATGCCTTTCCGCCTTCCGCTAGATGGCGCGCCACGGCGTGGCCTCTTTCGTCAAGGACTGCAACCGTGTGCTCAGCGTGCTGCGTGACGCGGCCAAGTGGGACGACATGCACGCTGTCTACACGGAGATGCTCCGACTTGGGGTTGAGCCTAGCATTGTCACGTATAATACCTTGCTGGATTCTTTCTGCAAGGAGGAGAGGGTGGATCAGGCTCTCATTCTGCTCAGGGAGATGGAGGCCCCCCCACGGGGGTGCTTGCCGAATGATGTCACGTATAATGTGGTGATTAGTGGGTTGGCAAGGAAAGGCGAGCTGGAGAAGGCGGCTCAGCTCGTTGCCAGAATGCGGCTGTCCAAAGGAGCATCAGCCTTCACATATAACCCGTTTATTACCGGTTTGTTTGCAAGAGGTTTTGTCGAGAAGGCTGGAGCACTGCAGTTGGAGATGGAGAATGAGGGCATCCTGTCCTTGGTGGTGACATACAATGCAGTGATTCAGGGCTGTTTAAAAGCGGGAATGTGCAGGCGGCGCAGGTGAAGTTTGTGGAATTGAGGGCAATGGGTTTGCTGCCAGATCTGATTACATACACTTCGTTAATGAATGGATATTGTAAGGCGGGAACTTGAAGGAGGCACTTTGGTTGTTCAGTTATTTGAGGTGTGCAGGGTTAGTGCCAACAGTTTTGACAGATAACATTCTCATAGATGGTCATTGTAGATTAGGTGATTTAGATGGGGCTAGGAGATTCAAGGAGGAGATGGAAGATCAGGGCTGTATGCCTGATGTTTGTACATATAAAATTCCCATGAATGGGTCGTGTAAAGTGAGGAACCTTGCTATGGCGAGGGGGTTCTTTGATGAAATGCTTAGCAACAGTTTTCAGCCAGATTGCTTTGCCTATAATACGAGGATTTCTGTGGAGCTGACTTCAGGTGCTACTTCTGATGCATTTCAGTTGAGGGAGGAGATGATGTTGAGAGGAGTTTATTGTGATACAGTCACATACAATGTTCTTATTGATGGATAGTGCAAGGCTGGTAGCCTGAAGGATGCCTATGTGTTGTGGATGAAGATGGTCAGTGATGGTTTACAGCCTGACTGTGTCACACATACTTGCTTGGTTCATGCGCAATGTGAGAGGGGGCGCCTAAGAGAAGCCAGGAATATTTTTGATGGCATGGTCTCAAGTGGTTTGGCACCCTCAGCTGTGACCTATACTGTTTTTATCTGCACATACTGTAGAAGAGGAAATCTTTATTCAGCATATGATTGGTTTCGGAAGATGCTGGATGAAGGAGTAGAACCTAATGAAGTAACATATAATGTGTTGATACATGCACTATGCAGGATGGGGAGAACTGACTGGCTTATCACCATTTTCATGAGATGATGGATAGGGGATGGTGCCAAACAAATACACTTACACTTTGTTGATAGATGGAACTGTAAAGAAGGTAATTCGATGGAGGTGATAAGATTGTATTGTGAAATGCATCAAAAAGGGTATTTATCAGATTATTGCACACGTAATGCGTTGTTTAAGGGATTTGATGAAGGCCACATGCACCATGCAATTCAGTACTTGGAGAATGTTGTTTTGGGCGCATAGATAGGTCTCTGAGAAAGATGAACTGACCTTGCTTGGCAGGAATCCCTGTAAGAACTTTATCCTATATGCACATTTCTCTTTGTCTGTTTTCCTTTGTTTGCCTTTGCTTATTTTTTCCAGCATATTTTGAATACTGTTTTCAATCAGTGGATTGACAGATGGAGCTCGGGGCAACATTCTCTGAGCAAAGCAGCTGGGCGCTTTCCAAACAGATATTTAAGCACAAACAGGTCTCTCTCTTGCTGCTTAAAACTTCGTCATGATTTTTTCCTTGGTCCTGTGCTCATGGAGATATGTTTTCTAATAGAAACTGGGAAGTGGTGATAACTTCCAGTCTCTAAAAAATGTTCATAATCTTTTTCTTTTGATGAGGCATAAAGGAAATCTGTCTACCATGCATTCCATATACCTACCGTGTCAAAAAGTGAATGGCTACGGGTTGGGATTGAGCACTCGACAATAATATATAGGTTTTCTCTTGGTAAAAGGACTACGAAGATTTTTGTAAAATTGATAATTCTTGTATGACCAGTTTTGCGATAGTCATCTGGCACATATACTAACCTGTCGGATATGTGACAGTGTTCCCATTCTTTGGATCATTTAATGGAAAGCTTTTTTCTAGTGTTAACTGTGGTGGAGGGGAACTCGAGCCCTTTAATGTTTCAACACACAGGTCTACCTATTTTAACTTGTCCATGTTTTGAGGAATGCTGGTATCATGTTATGGCTGTATATTGCAATATTAACTAGATGCCGTACTGGTGACTTACAACATTGCTTTTGTTTAATTTTGAATTTACACATTTCTTTTGACCAACAACTGTTTAACTGTTCTTAATGTAGTATTCATAACGGAGGCTCAATCTGTGATTTACCTCAATGATTATTGGCATTACCATCATCTTCTGAATAATTTGAGGCTCAATCTGATTTACGTCACAAAGATTGATTTTGATGGTTTAACATAACAACTAAAGGAGTACACGCTAGACAGATCTGTTTTAAATATACGAGGCCCCAAAGCTACCCTGCTAGCCTACGCTACGGGCGGGTGGCAATTCCAATTGCAACGATGGCTTCAAAGTTCAGATAGTGCTTAACAGTGTCCATCTTACCGGATGATACTGAATTTTGGGATAGCGTGAAGTGATTTCATCAGATCACCAAGTTTACCATGTCCTTTTTTTCATTGCCAAGTTGAAGAACACTCATATACCATACAAAAGAAGGATATTTTCGAAAATACAAAGGAGAATACATAGGAGGAACTAGGTATATTCCTTTAAGGAGGAAGAAAGGCACCCAAATTCGAGTTGAAGGTGACTCGAACCTTGTGGGTAGGGGTGTAACTAAAAGATCTCAGGATTGAGTTAGCATGTCTGTTGGGTAAGCAACCCTTTCCACAGTTGTCCTTTCTTTCAGTCTTCTATGGTTCTTCATATACTGGATATGTCGCATTGTTCACTTGATAATTCATAGCTTCATTTTAGAGGTGAGGTGGTTGTTTATTGAATAGCTTCTGCTTCTCTGCCGACTGCTGCTGCTGCTGCTGCTGCTTCACCCACAGCTCAGCATTCACCTACTCAAACCTGATGCCTCAACTACTAGTATCTTGTTGATGGAACTAGAGAAACACAAAGGGGGGCAGCACCTCAATAGGAGTACTTAACATTATATCTAATCTGATCTTAGTTGGTACACCATTTCACAAGTTGATGTGCTCCAGCTGATATTGATATCTGCAACGTGCGTAGTCATCTTCTTGATACTGTCAGGACTTATATGGATAAAGAAATCGTCCAGAAGACGTCCATATAAAGTGACCCCATATCTTTTGAGGCTATGGTTGGAAAGTTCAAGCATGCTTGGGATTTGTTTTCATCTCATTGTCTTTTCGGAAGTCCTTTGATCTCATTGTCATATGAGTCCTTTTATCACAAGGGATGGAGTTACTGTTGTTTTCTTTCTCCTACTCCTCGCATCTTTTAGGTGGTTCTGTTTGGTTATCTCTCTGCATGTCAAAACAACTGTGAGATCTTTTCATGCTGCAGGCATGTACACTGCATATCAAGTGGCCTGAATGTGGAGAAAAAGGAGGCACCAGTTGGCCCCGGTTCTTTCTCCTCATCATCTCCTGCATACGGAAGCGATCCTGCAAAGTTACCAGAATCTGATTTCTCTTAGTAATCTCAACTCATTTTTTGAGGAAACTATCCGAACGGATAGTCATGGGAGCATGTGTTGTCAACTGTGATCTTTTTCATGTGTTGCAGACTTGCGGTTGCAAGCGATACATCGAGACAGATTTGGTTGCTTTGCTCTGATCCTAGAGTGATGGATTAGGACCAACCAGATTGCATATAACTATGAAAAATCAGTGTCCTTGAATCTGCACATGGCAGCGAAAATACCTTGGGCACTGTAACCTGCAACAGCAACGTAAAGCTAGAATATATCATGAGAAATTGAAGAAGAAGAAATAATGTCAGAACATGGTTCCAGTGTGCCATAGCAGCTACAAAATTCACAAGCAATTCAACTTGGAAAGTTAGGATGGAGTGGCATACGAGGAAGTATATCCTTTTTCTCCTTGCGCCATTTCAGCACGAGTAAAATATTTATTGACAAAAAATATAGGTCAATATTTATTCTTCTTCATACTTACTCTCACCACAAAGGACATATAAATAGTATGACATTTGGGTTGTGAGTAATAATATTGTCACGAGGAACATTGTCATTGGTGCACACGCTTAAAGTCTACAAAACTCCATTTATTTAATTAAAAGTCAGAAAATTTCCGGCGATCTTGCTAAATTAATAACAAGTAACAAGAAACATGTGGGCATCTTAGGATTTTTTTTCTAGCAACCATTTGGCCTTCATGATTCGAAAAAGTTTCTTATTCCAACTTTCAACCACGTCGTGTATACATTGTACATTATTGGAGCATTTCCATTTGATTCGTGGAGTGCTTTGACATTTTTTTTTGCGTTGTCCTCTAACTTATTGGCTTTGGCAACTGTCTTTGAAGTCTTACTCAAACGCGAGGTGTCGTAGAATCATATCCCCAGAAAATCAACAAAATTGAACCCAATACTATCTGTAGAATCAAACTAGTGTCAATGTAAATTGCACCAAACACATGTTTGGCTTGTCACTAAAAAACGCCTATGCATACCGAATGTTTAGCCACCGCCGACCACACACCCCCCCCCCTATTGGATACCATCCGTGCCACACCCAATGTACTTCACATTTCACTTTGTTCATCTCTTGTTTATGTACGATTATGTATCATAAAAGATGGATAGATCAGCCATGTATATATCAATGCAAACAGGGTTCAAACCAGAACTGGCCATGGTTGCCCAGGGGCAAAAAAGAAAAACAATTATGTTCATTTCCATCGTCGATTGACAGATATTTGTAATTCTTTTATTTTTTTTACATATTTTTTATATAATATAAAAAGATACTTTAGGGTCCTTTCCTATGTTTTCTGCAAAAGATAGATGTTAGCTTTACATATTTGATATGTTTGTCTCGTATTACAATCTTTCACGAGCCTAATAAATTTTTGTCCAGCATGAGCCACTCCTTACCGTAAAATGTAACAGAGCTCGTTTGGACCTTGCTGTCCTGTCATACACTATGCTAACTCTTTTTTATAAATGAAGTTTTTATTGTTTCGGACCTCTGCATTAAGATAATACACACAACCCAATAGCTGATTATTACAAGTTCAAGACAAAATAAAGACATGCGTCACATCCTGTAACATCCGAATCATTTAGAAAACATAATAGCAACGCCAACTATAGCACGCGACTGCTGCCTTCGTGCATGCTGCTGTAGGAAGGATGTTGGTGTCCAATAGCCCTGCCCTGACTGACGCGTAGCACCAACAGCTATCGCTGCTGCTACGGCCTCCATCGTGGCCTTAGCCACTGCTGCAGTAGTTGCGAAGGAGGCCTGAGCAACTGTCGCTGTCCGCACTATTCTAGCCTCTTCTGGGCCGAGGGCATCATGCATCTCCTGATCGGTGCGCGACACACACACCCGGGCTCACCCGTCAGCGTATCCAGAGAGCATCCCCTATACTGACCTTGTCGAAGAAGTTGACATGGACCCGCCATTATTTCTTATCGCTTTGACCTTACCAGATGGGATCCCATTATTTCTTTATCGCTTTGAGTCTCTGTCCTCCATGTTTGCATCACCATCCCTTTTTTTTTAAGGTAATATATTAACTTAAACGGTACAAAGACCACAAAGAGGGACAGCTGGCCCTAACATATACAAAAATGACCCCAAACAAACTGAAATTACAAACAGGTCTCGGGGACCAAACCTCTCGGCCGCTCCGCAACCGGATTCCACTCCGCCGCCACCTCACCGAAGACGAAGATCAGAGGCAAGAAGCACCAGTTGCTGGGTGACCTGCATCAGAACGAAAGAGGGACCACGCCTCATTAATCACCGCAGAAGTCGTCCACCGCGAACGACGGAGCTTCACAGTCGTGGGAATCACATCGGCGGGGACAACGCCCCGATCCGAACAGGTGCTCGAGCCAGCGCCACGGAAAGAAGACACGGCCTGGCCCGCCTCAGCTCAACCGAGGGGATCATCACCAGAGCGAACAAATCCACGACGCTGCCGGATCCACTGTAGAGATCGCCGGAGGCCACCTCACCCGCCGAGAACCAAGCAACGCGAGGAAGAAAACCTACCACCAGCTCCTCGACACCACCAAGGGTAGCAGCGCCGAGACGAGGTTGGAGCCGGGGAGACAAAACTCCAGTCGCCGCCGCTAACCTCGCCGAAATAGCGGCGGAACGGAGGCTATAAACAAGACCAAAACAAGCCCTATCTAGACACCGGGTTAAAGCCGCGTTTCCCCCTACCTCCCGGCACCCGCAGGCGACCGGAGACGAGGGGAACCGACGACCTCGCCGGAGGGGGGAGCTGGATCTAGGTCTTTGAGTTTTCCGCCACTCTAGACTGTAGCACGGGAGTGGCTCTGCTTTTTACCACCGCTACTGGACTGTACAGTAATGACTTGACTACTTGTGGAGACGCCATCACCATCCCTTTTGATGTTGCCATCCTCCTTGTCATCGATAGATCATCCTCATCAAAATTTCCCATCGGGGGGTCATCCATGGAAGACTCATCCGCATTCTCAACCTTGAAAAAGATATCGTAGACGTTACATCTGACCACAATCTCGACACCCTGAATGGGAATAAGCTCAACATTGATAAAAACAAATTGGATGCGCACAATCTCTTGACAACGCGTGAAGACCATGTTGACCACAGTAGTAACACCCACAATCGACCCAATAGCCCACAAGCTAAGGTAATCGCGAATTTCGTATGGCACCCGTACACGGTAATCCACAACTTTGTTAACTCCAGTTTTGGGTCAATGTTGTTGACAAATTCACAAACTTTCCAAACCGTGTCGTACGCCTTAATGTGGATCTCCTCAATATGCTGCAAATGCTGAAGCTCCATTGAGATGGAAAATGAGCCATGAAGGCCCTTGGGCCGTATTCGAGCACCTCCCAGTCACACGGAATAGGAAACCGTCCATTGACGTTCAGCTTCTACCTAGTCCGGGTCATCTCTCCTTTCATTACCTGGACAATACAGGTTTGCTGTGATTAGAAGAGATCCCAGGAGCGTCAGATGGCGGGATCAGAAAAAAGCCCAGGCCATCCACTTTGTAGCCACACATGCTAGCACATCTTAGATCTGTCAATTATGTATGGTCGGAATCCCACTCACAGTGATCTGGTCAAATTAGGGGAAGCCGTAGGTATTATTATGGGTCAATTAATTAGGGAGCAGGGACTCAACTAACATTAAGAACTTTTCATACTGGTAGATTATTCACAGGGGTACTGCCGACCTTATACGATCCCTTTGAATGAAAAATCCAATTTAATGAGGATTGGTTCACCCTGCTCGTCACCGGCTTTGGCGCATGAAGCAGGGGCAACGACCACAAGATGCTCGACACTTTCACAAAGGTCACATGGTACCTTGATTGGACGATCTATAAACTCGTGACCCATTTACTTACACCGGAAGCATTTTTTCGTGCAGTCTTGGCGTTTCCCCATCTCTATCGAGAGCAGGTGCAGCCGAGGTGATTGCAGGCGTCACATGCCGGGTGCAACCATACTAGATGCACCCGACGTGTACTGTGCTAGGACTTGAAAACCCGATGCGCGTCGACCGCCGCTGCCGCTCCTGCCACAATCAGTACTGGTGTAGCGGTGGCACGCGCCTTCTGCGCACCCGCTGCCTGCTGCATAGCAAGAGCCCGCCGCCCCTTGCACACCAGTCATCTCGTGAGGCCGCTGGTATCCCTACCTACTTAGCTCGAAGCGGAGCACACGTTTTTTCCTTATGTCGGGCAAACCGATCGTCCCCCGAGCCGCCGTGACCCCAACATCTATAAGAATGTGTCTATGTGTTTCTTCTCTATCTATCCACTTACCCACTTATGAATGGTCCATCTAGTAATTATTAAGTGGATGCTTTGTTGAGCTGTGGCTTATCTAAAAGCAATTGTGGACTTTCTATTGTGAGTGTGAGAAAGCTGCTGTGAGAAAGTTGGCAAATGGGGGATTCTCGAGATGATGTTTGAGTTACAAATGCAGGTTTAATAGCATTCCGTATAAGCGAAGAAAGCATCTTAACAGGTGCATGACTTTGGCTTATAGATAGATAAAACATGTTAGAATATTTGGTGTTAGTTAGATTTAATTTCTTAGCAGAGGAAGTCAGAGCAAAAATCCGACTAAACACCTTGTAAATATCGGTCGTGGTGCTAGGCGTGATCATGTGGCCCGGAAGAGAAATAGAAAATCCACGCACTGTGTGACAGCTTATTCTCAGTCGATGACGGGGCATGAGCTGTGTACACACAAATATAGTAGATGACAGGTGATATCTCTCTAGAAAAAATGACAGGTGATATGTTGTTTAAGATTTAGCGCACGTGTGCATGTACTCTTCCACGTCCACTCCGTTATATATACACAGCCTCCACTCCCCTCACACACAAAACAAAGATCACCTTTATTTTCTCCTCTTCTCGAAGGGAGCCGGGCAGCCATGGATTCCACGGACATGGAGGAGCTGCCATGGCCCGCGCAGTGCGCGGGGCTGGCGTTCCTGGGCTTCTCCCTGTGCGTGGTGGCGCTCGGCGCGGCGCTCCTGCTCGCGCGCCGGTGGCCGTGGTGCAGCTGCCACGTGTGCCGCGCGTACCTGACGGGGTCGTGGGCGCGGAGCTTCGCCAATCTCGGCGACTGGTACGCGCACCTGCTCCGCCACTCCCCGACGGGCACCGTCCACGTCCACGTCCTCGGCTGCACCGTCACCGCCAACCCGGCCAACGTCGAGCACATGCTCCGCACCCGCTTCGACAACTTCCCAAAGGGAAAACCTTTCGCAGCCATCCTCGGCGACCTCCTCGGCGGCGGCATCTTCAACGTCGACGGCAACGCCTGGCGCCACCAGCGCAAGATGGCCAGCCTCGAGCTCGGCAGCGTCGCCGTCCGCTCCTACGCCTACGGGATCGTCGCACAGGAGGTGGAGGCCCGCCTCATGCCGGTCCTCGCCAGCGCCGCCGACGGCGGCAGGGTGGTCGACCTCCAGGACGTGTTCCGCCGCTTCGCCTTCGACACCATCTGCAAGATCTCGTTCGGGCTCGACCCGGCTGCCTCGAGCTCGACATGCCCATGTCGGAGCTCGCCAGCGCGTTCGACACGGCCCGTCGCGGCTCTCCGCCATGCGGGGCGCGGCGGCGTCGCCACTGGTGTGGAGGGCGAAGCGGCTGCTGAACGTTGGGTCCGAGAGGGAGCTCAGGAAGGCCATCAGGCTCGTCGACAAGCTCGCCGCGGCGATGATACGGCAGCGCCGGAAGCTGGGCGTCGCCGGCAGCCACGACCTCCTGTCCCGGTTCATGGCCTCGGCCCGAGGACGACGCCGCGCACGGCGGCGCCGTCGACGACAAGTACCTCCGCGACATCGTCGTCAGCTTCCTCTCGCGGGCGTGATACTGTGTCCTCTGCGCTCACCACGCTCTTCATGCTCCTGTCCAAGAACCCCTCTGTCGCGGCCGCCATGCGCGCGGAGGCCGCCGGCCGGGCCGGCGGCGGCGGCGGCGGCGGCGGCGAGACCACCACCTACGAGCACCTAAAGTCCCTGCACTACACCCACGCGGTGCTGTACGAGAACATGCGGCTGTTCCCGCCGGTGCAGTTCGACTCCAAGTTCTGCGCCGCCGCCGACGTGCTCCCGGACGACACCTACGTTGCCGGCGGCGCGCGCGTGATGTACCACCCCTACGCCATGGGCCGCATGCCGCGCATCTGGGGCGCCGACTGCGAGGAGTTCCGGCCGGAGCGGTGGCTGACCGGGCCCGGCGGGACGTTCGCGCCGGAGAGCCTGTACAGGTACCCGGTGTTCCAGGCCGGCCTCCGCGTGTGCCTCGGCAAGGAGCTCGCCGTGACCGAGATGAAGGCGGTCAGCGTGGCGGTTGTGAGGGAGTTTGACGTGGAGGTGGTCGGGGAGAACGGTGCCGGCGACGGCGCGCCCAAGTTCGCACCGGGGCTCACCGCGTCCATCAGCGGCGGCCTCCCTGTCAGGGTCAGGCGCGTGTAGAATCTAGACATGTCTAGTAGCTAGGGCTCTGTACTGTACATACAGAAAGAGGAGAAATTAATCAGGGAAGTTGTTTCTGATGACAAAAGAACAGAAATTTATTTCATTATGCTAATCATTGTTTCCCCCGAAAAAAAATTGTGTGGTTATTCTTCTGCGATTTGATGCAGGTGAGACTTGAAACCAGAAATTGAACTCTGGTTATTCTTCACTGCCATGAGGAGGCAAAGAACTGCAAAAATTAGCACACTGATATCCTGAAAAATATGACTTCATGTTTAATTAGCTCTATGGTATGGTGTTAGTGACCGCAAAAGTGTGTTTCTTACAGTGGTTTCCTTGTACTTCTTCACTTGGTATCTATCATCCATGTGGTTGTAAAATAACCAGCTGTGGGGGGGAATTGCATGTCCTGCAAATCAATTCACCATGCGCACATGAAACAGAGACAAATGCACATGAGATGCAGTTTCAGTACGTCTTTCAGACCATGCTGATGAGGGAAGTGTGAGCAATTAAACATTAACCAAACCAGAGGGGCCCTGTGCATGCTGCCTGATTGTTCTGCCAGAAAGAAGCAAGGTACAAGGTAGCAGCTGGGACCTGCAGTGACCGAGTGTATCGTGCTGACTGCGTGTTTATTTTCTTCTTTCGAAGAACAGGCTGTGTGATCTGCTTCTGCACGCAGATTTATTTAGCTGAATGGAGTGCCGACAAGTGGAGTGGATGCAGAAGGCCGCATGGCCTTTGCTTGTTGTTGCAGAGGAGATGGTGGTTGTGAAAAGTGAAAACGATGGACTCCTGCATCACTGCATGCATGTACTTTGTGTCCATCTCTCTACAGATGCAGCTTGTCCTAACCCAGCTGAGAATAGTCGTATGCCAAGAGAGCTCAGTTAGTGGTTGATCTGTTGCGCAAGCAAGCAGACAAATTAAATACTCCTGGATTTACAACGTGCTGAAAAGATGACATCCGGTTGCAAAGACCAGGCATATGAGTATGCTGTCCTCTTGGGCCATGACCTCAACCGTGTTTGCTGTTTGCAGGTGAAGACGACGGACTCCTGTTTTTGTCTCTCTCAACAGATGTGTACCTTAAATTAAAGAGTTGAGCTAGTGGTTCCATCTGTGGACAAGCAAACAAACAGAAGCTCTTTCGTCAAAAGAAAAGAAGCTCCTTCTCTGTGTGCTCGCTCTGGTATTCTTTCTCCTACATGTGTATGTCTGAAGCATAAACTAAGTGCTAATTAGCATGCAAATCATGTTCTTAATTACCTCGATCTCATGAGCATGTTAGTTTTGTCAAGCCCATAGGAATGAATACACTAGTACAAACCGGATAAGATGTGCCTGCCTGATTGACTAGTGCTAATTGGCTACCTAGGCAGTAATTATATAGTCAAGCATCTGGATAGACAATTTCTGTTGTCTGTATCCAAGAAGTCGAGTTGCCATCGACATATCTACATCCTCAATCAACTGCCACTCTCAATTTTTCTTATGTGCATATCGACCGAAGGAGCAGGACACACCTAGCTAGGTAATCAACCGAGTAAGTAGGCCGACAAAGACTGATACGTCACGTACATAAAAGACAAAAACAGAAACAGTGTAAACACGATGGAGCACATGTCATACGTTCTTAATACTGCGGCGGCGTTACAAAATTGTGCATCAGATCCGGACGAAGAACAGGTATCTGTCGTTTTGATCTTGTGGCAGATGATGTATCACTTACATACATCAAACACGATAGATCGGGTACAGAACGTGCAGATTTGATTTGTGTGGCCGATCGACTAGCTAGAGAAGTCTCCGGCCTAGTACGCGAGGAGCGCAGAGCAGCGGAGCTTGCATGCGAGAATTGCTCCTAACTTATCGGTACGTACGTACGTCGATCAGCATATATCCGATGGGGCAAGCAAGCTACGTGCGAAATGAACCCGGCCAGGTGAATCATGTTGAGATATCCGTGGATTGGGGAAACAACCTCACATCATCTGATGTCAACTCTACTGGTTGGAATAACAACCAAATAGTGAAATTGCAGACAGAGAGTCCTCGTGCTCATGGCAGGTCGTGATGATCTGCACAGCTAGGACCCTGCCAGAAGCTGCTTGGAGTTTCTTTTTGGGCAATCTACAGGGTGAAGGGCCCGTAAATTAGAAACATCTTCGCGCCTGCATGAATGGCTGTTATAGGTTAGTTTTCAGGGGTTTGGTGTAAATATCAGAAATCATTCGGTTTTCTTATTAAATAACCACATTCATATGTTAATCACACTCAAATAGTTCATTGTATTCAATAGCTCACTGATCAGAGCATTTGGAATGGGTGTGACGCTTGCAATGCAGACTACTAACTGATGAACATAACGCAGCTGATCTCACTCATGCAGAAAATTCCCCTGAACAGCATCGAGATTAGCTGCTAACTTGTTTGCATCTATGCGCAGTTGTTCTGCTACTTCGTTGGGCTAGAAAGGAAAAGCTGCGATGCAACTCTATGCCGTGCAATCCGTTTCAAAAGTTGTTTGGTTATTCTTGGAACAGATTTCGGTGATCTCTTAGCTCCTGTTGTAAGCAGTGATATGCCAGTGCTTTCATGTGAAGGTATTTACAGTAAGCATTTAAACATTTCCTTTTCTTTCATAGGGAAGCAACTACATGTAGATTTCTCACAATGCTCACAAATGGAAGGAGTAAAAAAGGGAAGCAGAATGGGCCAAGTGGAAGCATGTGAAATACTGAATTTTAATGCCAATAGACTTGAGATAGTGATCAGGTGGAAGAGTGAGTGCCGTTGCTTTCAGCTTCTCACCAGCCACCAATCACCGTTATACCCACACATAAATTGGAGGTTTATAGGACTTATTATCAAACATAGTTTCCTGAATACTCATGAACATCCAAATAAAATTTCAGGTCTGAAGCAATGAAGAATCAACTGATAAACACCGCAGGCTACTTTCGGTGACACGTCTAAAATCAGAGATCGCTCGAACAGTATGAACACTGTCAGCAACTCAGCATACCATGCATCATATCATACATCTGTAAACCAGGTCACCACTCATCAACCTATACGTTGCGTACCTTGAAAGCAATGGGCGATGATTGCGAAAGCAGTGTTGCATTCAGCCAACCTCCAATCGAGTTCGTCATGCTTCTTCGTGCTGGTTCCTTGATCAGGTCTGGTTAAATTGGATGGCTCCAGACAGAAAGGGATGGCAGTTACTGTCAGGATCATTTCGTGATCAGATGAGTGCAGCAATGGAGATGTGCCCACAGCAGGGAACCACCTTATGTTCAAGCACGTGCACTTAGAAATTATATGAAGGAAAAAAAAAGAGGACACAGAAGAAGTGAAAGATCTGTGGCCATGTACCAACATGATTGCTTGGCAAACAGAGTTTGGATTAGAGCTGATGATGAAGAAGACAACACCTCATATTGGCAATTTGGCATGGAATGGAAGAGCAGAACAAAACCCAAAAGAAAACCGTAAGAACCAAGGAATGCAGAATCTAAGCCAACTCACTCCCTCGTGAGAAGCAGCTGAAAAGAGAAGATCTCATAAGTTGTACTGAGACAGCTGGGACCAAGGTGAAATCAAACCAGTGCCACCACATTTACAGATCCATCAGACTGAAGAATGTAGAAGAGCATGTGCCGCGCGCACCACCAGCGATCCAGTCGTACGACAACAAATTACTACCAGAACAACAATAGAATTGTGGAAATCACATGACCAGAGAGCAGCATGATGATGGAAATGGATAGTGTTCGCTGCACAACAACATATGCATGATGCAATACATGGCAATCAAACGGAAATCAGCCTAGAGACCTGAATTGCAGCATAAGAGTACTATATGGAAGAACTATGCGAGAGATTTCGATGGTGCAGTGCAAGGATTTATGCAGAGGTTGGGCATATTGGTTGCGTTACTTAGTATGGACACACGGTGCCAGCACAAAATGGTGCAAGGATCACTTGTTACTGCTGCATTGCATAAGAAGAGTCAGGAGCAAAGCTAATTGAAGTGAGCATTGATTTCTGTTGTACAACAGGCAGAAGAAACTAGTACCTAATATCTACACCACCTCATCATACAAAACAGCAGGATCTAAAGTCTAACATATTTTCTTGTTCTTTGTTAACTGGTAGTGGCATGGCACACACATCACTAAATATGATTCAGAGAAGAGGAAAAGCCAAAAAAAGAAGAAAAGAAAAAAAGAGAGAGATGAAATTTAGGAGAAGAGGATCCTACACACTCACAGCAATGTCTCTGATGACTCTGTATATCACATGTTCTGTTCATGATCTTCTTGGTTTCACAAACTTGCTTATCCCTCCAAAAGAAAATTCCGATCCTGGTTTGCTGATTTCCACAAATCTAGTATCTTTCATTTGAATGGAGAAGTTTTCATAGTAGCCAGATGATGAGTGAGCAGACGAGAGCTCGTCAAGGCGGGGTCTTGAAGGCTTGCACGACGAGCGAGAACCCCGGCGCGGCTGCTGCCTCCTCCTCCTCCTCCTCCAGCCACAGGCGGCTCTCCAGCGCGGTGCGCGCCCGGAGCATGACCACCGCACAGCCGGGCGGGTCCCGGAACCACCAGCCTTGCAGGTCCCACATGACGTCGACGGGCGCGCCGTCGACGAACACCGTCTGGTTCCCCCTGAAGTTCCACCGCAGCCGCCGGGCCTGCACCGCGCGCTTCCCGTCGATCGTCACCCTCAGCTCCTCCTGCCCGCCTCCGCCGCTGGAGCACCCGACGCTGAACCTCGTGGTCCGGCCCGCCCTCGGCGAACCGGACGCGCGCGGTGTGCATCGCCGCCGGGTTGGACGCCACGACGCGATCCCTGCGAGCGACCGGCACGGATAGGGCCGCCTTGGGGACCTGGCCCTCGAATTTGGCCTTCACAAACTCCGCGGCCAGGTCGCCCACGGCCAGCACAACCTCGGCGCCGGCGCCAGCGACGGCCAAACGACGTAGTACCCGGAGAGCGGCTCCGGGGAGTCGTCGTACCGCGCGGCGGTGAGGTCCCAGAACACGACGACCTGTGCACACCCCGACCCGGCGCCGCCATCGTCGTCAACGGTTACTGCGCGTGTGCCCCTGCGCCTGCGGAGGAGGACGGCAGGGGAGGAAGTGGAGGGCGCGAAGGAGAGGGCGGGGCCGCCGAGCGGGGAGCGGGCCCAGGTGAGGCGGAGTTGGAGGGGCGAGCTCCGTCCGGAGACGGGGGTGGCGGTGGCGCGGTAGGAAACCGTCACGGAGAGCGTTGAGGTGGAGGTGGAGCCGGCGGTGAGGGTCGCGGAGGGGGTAGCGCAGGCGACGACGTCGGCGGCGGCCATGCAGGAGGCGAGGTCCCGCACGGACGACGGAAGCAGCAGGCTGGACGCGCTCACCATTGAGACGCACAGGACGTGCGGTAGGAAGAGGAGGAGGTGGCAACGGGGTTCAGCTGATAGTGGCGAGCGGGTGGCGAGGGTCACCGTGTCCTCCGAGCTGGTAGCTGCCGGAGCGGGAGGGGAAGAGAAGAATGATGAGAGGGGCGCTCGTGCTTATTTAAGTTTAGGAGAAGAGCGCTGGGCCGTTGGATCACGAACGGGGATACCTGAGCCGTCCGATCGCGCGAGGAAGTTGTTGCCTGGGTGATGCTGGATCATGATGAAATGAGTGTCTTGGGATCTCAAAGTGATGCAAGAATTTCGCTAGATCCGTGTGGTATTGAACTGTTTTACGAGGTTCCTGTGTTCCAAACTAGTCCCTTGTGATCACCAGAATTTGTGCGATTATGGTTTTTAGTGAAAGAAAGAAAAAACAGGAGATACCAGGGCAAGAAAACCTCCCTGGTCCTCGCAGCCTTGGACAGTAAATTTTCTTCTTACAGGTGATGCTAGAGCTAGGATGGGACTTTCTGGATGAAGAATTTTGCTCTTTTTACATGTTTGTTTCTTATGAGTTTGTGGATTGATCCTTTTGAGGAGCCCATGAAGGCTTGCAACAAAATGCTATTCGTGGGCAACCTTGTCCAGCTCTCCCCTTCACAAGATCATCAGGAAAACAGAACAGTTTGAGAGGATATACACAGCATGTCTTATCCTAAGATGCCAAATGGTTTGACATGAAGCAACCAATCATGTCAAAACACCTCTGGTTGCACAAGCCATGTAATGCAATCTAGCATGTTCTGCTGGTGGAACAGTGCAAGTTTAGGTGGCCATAGTTTCAGTTGAAAATTTTGACTGAGTTAAAACAAATAAATTATGAGATAAAATAACTGAAGCAAGTTGAAACAAGTGCTGGGTCAGGCTGATCAGATCCATGTATCAGAAAGAAAGAAAATGTGAGGAGGAATCAATGGATCATGCCTCACTGGTGGTCCCAACACACACATGAATGTATGATGAGAAAAAGGATGACTACACCCTAGTACCGTCATCCATCAAAGCTTATGTCAACACTCTAACACCAACAGCTCCCAAGATCGCACATAAATCCAATGGAATACAACGGCACGTGTGTTACCTTGTTACCTACATTTAGATTATAGTAGAACAGAAGGTTTCAACCTCCCAATGATTGAGGATTAACTAATGAAAAAAGCAGCATCAAGCAAGGTAAGATGGAGGATTAGGAATGATGCAAAGACTTGCTACCTTGTCACCTGGCTAGTGTCTCCATTTTTCTGAAAGCAGCTCAGTATCACTATTTGGTGGTGATTCAACATGAGATACAAACTATGTACTAAACGCACTTAAATTACAAAGCTCCAACAAATACATGGTGCAAATTATGTCCTACGGAAATGCAGCTGCAAACTCTGCACGAGCCCATGCTCCACTAGTCCAGGTTTGGTCCCATCAATTATGGATGAAACCCGATCTGATAAATCAGAATGTGAAATATGGCTGAAAGAATGAACCATTCAAATGTACTAACTTTAGTCATGGGGCAGTCAACTCTTAAGAAGCGAGAATGTGACTCATGCATCGGTAAGACCTGGCACTTGATACCAGAAACATTATAAAATTAGTGCATGGTTAGTTGACTTTATCTTTAGACTCCAGGGGAAAGAACTAAAGAAATAGTTGTCCCCATAGTGCATACATGATGAAGCAGAAATGAGATACTAAAAAATATACCATTTTTTAACTGAGGGGACAATTATATCTTTATGTTTGAGCAACAAATAGATTAATTATATTACTCAAAAATATACAGATAGATGAATTATTTAAAGTGGGCATGATTTCCTTGTTCTCAATTAACTAGAATAAGTTGCAGTGAAGGTCTTATAAATGCAGCAAATACAAGTTGATAAAAGAGGCCTTTCTGAGTGTGGTTGCATAACTAAAATGCAAACTCTTTATATGGCTAATACTCCATGATAAGGCGCTCACAGCTGACAGATTAGTTGCAAGGGATTGGCCACATGAAAACACATGTACACTTTGTAACTCCGAGTTTGAAATAAATAGACACCTTGCAAGAGAATATTTTTTCACAAGAGGTAGGGAGAGGGGATAGTCTCCTCTTGGATGGGGATCGTCACTAACCCAAATTTCCAACGGGGCACCTTAGATAAATGGTGGGAGGCCAACACCAAGCTTTGGATAAAAGAAAAAAAAGAAATTTAGAGGTATCTTGTTTTACGTGTTGTGAAATGTGTGGAAGGAAAGGAACCGAATGATTTTTTAGAAACGAATATTTAGGGGTACTCAAGGTATCCAATCTCACAAAGAAAGATATAGACCAAAAAGAGGAGACCCTCACATACGACGGTATATAGTTTTTAATTTTTTCTCGGCCTCCATGGGCCTTTAAACTTTTGTAAATAATACTTTCTCTATCATAAGGAAATAGGAGCGCTGATCGAAAAAAGGCCTTTCTGTTAACGACATACTGTAGAATCAGCTGACAAGATAATATTATGCAATTGTGGAGAAGATATATTACGTAACCGACAGAAGCAAGGCAGCTGAGGAAGACATACATACATGAGGAAGGAGGTGGGCAGGTTGCATCCATGGAAATGAACTTGTCCTCTTCTTCCATGATATGGTTGGAAGTTGGAATGGCCCCAAAAGCTAGATCCAACTTGCAACTGCTCAAAATAATATGATTTCTATCAGCATCAGAACTTCTGTTCCACCATCGGCCTACTTGGTTCTTGTTTAGCATGTAACACCTAGAAACTTGAAGAATCCTTCAGCAGTAACATTCTTCTGTAAGTGACTCATTCACCAGTGCTCAAGTACACGCAAGTGGCATTGTTTGGAACTCAGCACTTCTCAAACAAATATTTTATACTGCTCATACTACTAAGGACATGTTTAGGCTTCCATCATTACAAATCCTCTCTCTCTTTTGTGAAATCTAAGACTCGTAAGGACTTCAAATTAATTGCCCAAAGCGTAAGTTGACCCCATCCTCAATAGTTTTATTTACCTGCAGTAAGATAATTAGGACATTTCTGGCAGCAAAAAATAGGTCCCCGAATGCACAATGCAAATAAACCATTTTTATTCATATCTCAATTAACCTAGATCACTAGGAAAACATGGTCCTATGCTCATCACATGCATGAGTGCTGTGCACGGTAAAACATTACTGATGCCTAGGAGCGGACCACTTCAATCTGGTCCTTTCCATATGTTGCAAATCCAGCCCCAACCCGGGCTGATCATATGACGGATATCGGCTGTCTCGCAGCGATTAGACTCTAGATGCAATCAGGAGAGAGAATTGACACCGATATTTATTAACGAGGTTCAGTCGAAACCTACATCTCCAGAGCCGTTGCTGGACACACCTCCTCTTATTCCCGGATTATCCCTGTCAACATCGCCGCATTCCGAGGGTTAGCCGGTCAGACCACCCTCCAGGGACCGGTCAGACCGCCCTCTGCGGGATGACTCCGACAGATCTAAATTGTCTTCTTGGTTACAATCAGCGATACCCCCTTTATATAGAAGTCCGGGTTACAGAGGTTTCTAACTCAAAACTCTTATAACCCTATCTGCTAGGCAGACTCCAATTCCACTGCGTAACCTACCCATATACATATTCGACACTTTCAACACCATTAACTGATACAAATTTCCTGTCGTGCAAAATCAGGTTAAGCATGCATTGGTAAGCCATGGTGCTGGTCACCTAAAGGAACTAGCATGTGTGCATACACACACTCCCTATTTAATCTTTGCTTATGATGGACACAAAATGCACTTGGCACAGAAAGGATGAGATTTGGATCTTTGGCAACGAAAAAGGACACGATAGTCGGTAAGTACATGTTTATGAGTTCTACGACAGCATGTGTTACATGATCCAGAGCTATGGGCTGTTTGGTAGCCTGTCTCAGGTAAGAAAATCCCAGCTCATACAGTTTTAGGGGTGTTGGTAGATTGTATGTCGTTCTGGGCCATGTCCACCTCATACCCGAAAATCCACTCAGCCATACCACCAGGAACCAAAAATTTGACCTTCCCTCCTCAGCTTGCTCGGTCCGACCCAAAAAATGAGCCCGCTGAGCCCGTGTCCCCGCGTCCTTCCCTGCTAGGGTTACCCCCGACACGTGCGGTTCTCTCGCGAAAAGTTCCTCTCCGAGCCACCCGCCGCCGCCTGGCTCTCTCCGTCCGGCCGCAGATCCGCCTCCGCCCACCCAGCTCCACGCCGCCCCTGGCCGCCTGCTCGACTCCACGCCGCCCCCGGCTACCTGCTCGACTCACGCCGCCCCCGCCCACGCGCCCACATCCACACTGCCTCCGCCTGCCCGCCCGCCACACCTCGTCTCGTATTGTGGTGGTATTCTCATCATCATATGGAGAAGGTAACCAAATCTAACTCATATACAGGCTACCAAACAGACTCTCAGCTTAACATGTCTTAACTGATACGAGCAACCAAACAACATCTCAGCTCAGCATATCTCATTAAAAACAGGCTACCAAACACAGCACAGTGGTATCACTCAGCATGTTTAAGATCAGTATGTCTCAAGAGAGATAATCATGCCAGAGAATACAGGCTATCAACACACTCTATATAAATGATGAGAAACAGGATGGTTCTCTGCTATAAATTTAATTTGCAATCTCTAGACAGCCAACCAAATGGATTCTAAAAAGTAAAAAGTGTAAAATGTAATATACATACATATATATATATATGTACCACAAAAATGATACAGCCCTCTGTTGTGAAATTATCCCTGTCATCACTGTATAACTTCTCCCTGAAGAAAGTTTGCAATGATTAAAATGCTCAAAGGAACGAAGCAAACTAATGACACGGACAGTCTACAACATGGCCAATTTTAACCTCTAAAAAAATTACTTGATCAAACAAACTGAATGAATGGCAAGATCCATGTAGCTAAGCAGTCTCGAGAAAAGCGGAGTAGATTTTCAAGCATCTAAATGTATGTGCCTCATATTTCGGAATAATACTCAGGACCGTCGATGACAAAACATTATTTGGGTTATACCATATATTCCCCACTGTTGTGTCTTATGGCATACAATTGAAAAGTAGTTTACATATTGCGTCAATGGTATAAGTGATTCACTAGGTAAAGAAAATACATAATAAAAGCAGAAAATAAGAAAGACTGTTAAAGTACATAATTGCAGGAAAACAAGCAGTTCTACAAATTCCTCGAAATTCCTGGCTAGAAAATGTGCAGAGACACAGAATTGCCAAGAGAAGAAATACTGGCCTGTACAGAAAAACATACAGCTCCATGTTTTTCTATCCCACATCCGTAATGAAGGGATGATACACAATTATCCTGCAAATCAAAGTCACTCAAACAAACTAAAAGCGTGGGAGCAACATGAATAAGGAACATAAGTTATGGGACTCCCCGCGGCTTATCAATCGATACAGATGTTTTCCATTATTTGCATTATATGTAGTTTCGTATGGAAGCCATTTAGATCTCCTATACAAAAGGTTGTCTGTAACAAACTGTGATCAACAGTGAACACAAACTTCGTAACAACTGTTTTGACTGAACTAACTGAACTAAGACACGGATGATGGAGCACAAAGAGGCTCCTCAGAATCGTCAATGGCTTCATCGGTCGCCACCGCTGCAGCGTTAGAAGCTGAGGCCTCATCGAGCCTGAGCTCCACCCTGCCGTCATATATCGTTCGATGTCGCGGCTTCCTCTTGCCTCTCCTCTTCCTCCACTTCACAACAACACCTCCAGATAATTCCGTATGTGAGCTCTGACCAAAATCTCTTCCACCCAAATTAGCAATTGCCCTCCCATCGACCAGGTGACCAGATAATCTCCTGTCCCAAGCAGACAACGAGAGGGGCCGGACCCAACAAATGGCGAGAATGGAGAAGACAACGTAGACCGAGGAAGATACCCACACGCATAACGTCCATTTCAAGCTGCGTGCCAGGGCCTTTGTCCATGGAAGAGCAGTCTGAACAACAATCTCTGCTTTGTACACCTGGGGCAGCTGCACTGTCATAGCTTTTGGCTGCAAATAAACCCTGATGAGCCCTGTTCTCTTATAACGGCCATGGCCTTCCCCGTACTGCAAAATCTTCAGCGTCGCGGACTGGGTCTCGCTGCGTACGCCCATGGCAAGCACCACGATCGTCAGCGCGGATTGCGCTAGCCGGACAGGAGGACTCTTGTACCTTAGCATGTATGGCTGGGTGGTTGATGCTATGGTGCTTCCACTTGTAGAGATCGCCTCCGCTTTGATCTAAATGTGAGGTTAAGGCATGGAAACAATTAGTACATTCTAAAGAAACATGTTAACTCCAAGAAATTTGGACTTAGGAATAATGATGTGATCACTGATCGATCAGCATGCACATAGACCTGGAACACGCCCATCTGACGATTGTGGTCGGAGTCAGGCAGCAGCAATGCCATGGACACACCCCACGGAGTGTCCCGCCGGCAGCAGCGCCGCCGCGGCGTCTCGCGCCCCGCCGAGGGCCACCGCGGCGCTCGGCTGCGGCTCGGTGTAGTCGAAGTACAGCGGCTGGCGCACGGTGACCGGCTCCTCCACCCAGTGCCGGACAAGGAAGAACCCGAGCAGCAGGGACACGACGAACGCGGCGGATAGTGCCGCGAACGTGAACGCCGCGGCGAGCATGCCGACGGCGGCGCGCCGGGCGAGCGAGGCCGCGGCCGCGGGGACGGCGCGCAGCTCGCCGATGAGAGCCGCGACGGGGAGGACCAGGAGACCCAGGACGGCGGAGCCGACGCGCTCACCGAGGAAGGCCACCACCCGGACGAGCCAGCCAGCCGGGACGGCAAGGAAGAGGAGGGTGTCGCCGCCATCGCTCGGCTCTCCGGCGACCGGGTTTCTTGGCTGGCCATCGCCCTCCGGCAAGAACGGGTAGCCGTCGTTGTCGTGGTGGTACGTGGGTGGGTGGTGGGGCCCTTGATCCATTGGAGGAGAAGCTGCTACAGTGTGCGAGGAGCCTAGGAGCGTAGGGGAGTGGAGCAGACTAGGCGAAGGTTCGAAGGTGGCAACAGCGATGTCGAGCTGCTCGAGGATGACGACGTACACGTGGCGGGAGAAAGACACGTGTCGCATGCATGCGTCCATGCAAATCGTTCATGACAACCGCTTCTGTCACAGGTCCATGAATCGACGTCACACTTTGCAGCTGATAACCACTTGGGGAAATTTTTTTATAAATATTATTTTTAAAACTAAAAATTTGAGATATGTAGGTCTCATTTTAGAAATTACAAAACTAGCAGCACGTCGTTCGACGGTTGGACGATTTGGGCGCTATCGTTCAACGGTGGGACGATAACTCGTTCTCGTCTTCCCGGTAACCGAAATCCCGCCGAAAGCACGCGCAACAGTGCGACGTGACGCGTGATACGACCGCTGTCGTCCAACGGTGGGACGACAGCCCGTTATCGTCTCATGGTCGAAACGATAACGCGTTATCGTCCCACGGGCTGGACGACAGCGCTTTATGCCGCGCCCGTGATTCCTTTCCTTTTTGCGTGGCGTCGGTGCGGCCGTTTCTTCCTCACCGAGCGCAGTGCGCAGAGGTCCAGCGGGAGAAAGAACAGAGGAGGGAAAGGAGAGAAAGAAGAGAGAAGAGGAAGAAGGAGGAGAGGAAGGAGGAGGGGAAGGAGGAAGGAGGAGAAAGAGGAAGGAGGAGGTGAGTTCGGGAGGCCGACTCCGCATCTTCGGTAATTTTTTTAAAATTTTGTTAGTTAGGTATTGTTTGTATTTTTTAGTTTAGTATGTATTAGTTCGTAATTACTTATATTATTTAGGTTGTTTAGCATGAAATATGCAAATATAGATTATGTATAGGTTACTTATATTATGCAAATATAGATTACGTATTGATTATAGAAATATTATTTAGGTTGTTTAGTATGAATTATTTATATTATTAGGTTGTATATCATTATAGGTTATGTATGTAAATATAGATTATGCAAATTAAATCTCGTAGTTCAGTTAGGTGTATAATTGATTAGACGATGGGGGAAAATTGTTATTAATTAGGTCGAACTAATTAGTTCGACTATTAGAGACGTAGAATATTAGTATGTAGTTAGGTTAATTATTTCGTATCGTGTTGACGTTACGTTCTATCGTGCTAAAAGTCTATCCCGATTTATCGGTCGATAACCCTGGTGTGTTCCGGATCACCCTTGTACACGCTGTACGCGTGTACTCGACCTACATTTAGCACGAAAGAATTTAGCGGTCGCGCGGCGTAATAGAACTACATGTTTTACTGAGTACGTGATGAAGATGTCAATTTATCTTACGGCAGGTATGTCGGAGTTAGTAAATATGACGGTGTACTATGGTCCTGGGGTTGTTCGATCAAATCGGAGCGGGGTTGATCTTAGTGAATTTAGCCATGTTGATTTGCCTATTTCCGATCCGGAAAGGTTGAACTTCAAGGAAGCCAATCATTGGCTTACACGTACCTTCTCCATGGATCCCGCACTGTATGCAGTGACCATTCAAGCAGTGTTTACCAAGTCTTGCCATGATATTAAATGGGACTTGTTGCCGATCGAGAGTACTAGAGACTGGAGATCGTGGCTACGGGTTTGCAATGCTAGAAAAAGTCCTCCGGTCGCACTAGTGCAAGCCATCATGAAGGGTGGCGGGTTAGAAGGCGGTGGGTACGAAGCGGAGCAGAACAATCTAGAACCACAGGTGGACGAGGTAGTTGATCCGGTTGGCAAGCTGGGCAGCTGAGCAGAGCAGTCAGCCGGCAGAAAGAGTTCCCACGGGGCAGGCGGATGAAGAAGAGGATTTCGAGTGCATGCAGGAGGTAATGGAACAGGAAGATGAAGATGGAATGGCTGAAGATGGGATGAAGATAGCGGTGAAGAAGATAACATTCATGCATCCCCGATTCCAATTGCATGGAACCAGGAATTTCTTGGTGCCATGAGTGTGAATGATGGCTATGATTCTTGTTGGGAATATAACAAGAACCAGATCCAAATTGGTCGATGTATGCCACCAGAAAGAATTGAAGCACGAAGTCACGCAATGGGCCATGTCCACGCAGAGGATTTTCAGGACCGATATATCTTCTCCCAATAATTTAACTTTAACATGTACTGCTCATGGCTGCGAAAGCAAGGTGCACGCCCATGTGCCCAAGTATGAAGTGAATTGGGTCGTGACCAACGTCGTGCCGCACACTTGCGTCAGAAGCAATGTGCTAGCACGTCACCCGAATCTAACATCCACTCTGATCGCAGAACTGATGTACAGCGAGATAGTGGAGAAGAAAGACATGGAAGCAAAGCACATACAAGTTGCAATAAAGAACAGGTACAAGTACGAAATCCCATATGGCCAGGCTTGGAGGGCTAAGCAGAAGGCCATGGAGATGCGCTTCGGCACTTTCTATGACTCGTACGATAACCTGCCCCGGCTGCTTTACACACTCCTCCTCCGGAACCCAGGGACACATGTTGATATTCAGCACTCGGTGAACCCGCATGTTCCAGGCTACAACGTGCTGAACCGAGCTTTCTTCTCTTTCGGTGCATGCATTGAAGCTTTCAGGCATTGTCGTCCAGTGCTGTGTGTGGATGGGACATTTCTGACAGGCAAGTACAAGGGGGCAGATACTGACGGCGATTGGTGTGAACGGCAACAATCAGATCCTGCCATTGGCGATGGCGTTCGTGGGAGGGTGAGAACTTCTCAAGCTGGTTATGGTTCTTCAGGCAGCTCAAGCATGGAGTAGTAAAGAATCGGGAGAATATATGTGTTATTCACGACAGGCACCCTGGTATACTGAAAGCAGTGAAGACACTCCAGGAGCCAACGGCTGATGAGGATCACCCTTGGCCGGACCTGCAAAACCGTTGGTGCATGCGCCATCTGGGGGCTAATTTTTTTAGCCAGTTTAGGAACAAGCGCCTGATGAATCTGTTTAAGAGGCGGTGCAAGCAGAACCAGGAGAGGAAGTATAAAACTTTGTGGCGGAAGCTCGATGACTTTACTAAGAGCGAGATCATTGATCGCAAGAAAAAAAATGTGGTACTTACCCCGGAAGAAGAGCCACGGGAGCTTTCTGCTATTCCTGCAATTGACCCCCTGGTACGAGGAGGAGGAAGGCCAAACAAATAAAGAGTTTCTCTCAGTGGATAGAGAAAGAGCCGCCTGAGAAGTGGTCTCTGCTTCATGACACTCATGGCGCTAGGTACGGCATCATGACCACCAACCTTGCGGAGGTGTACAACTTTGTGCTTAGAGGGCAGCGGGGTTTACCTCTAACTGCTATCGTCGAGGGTGCCATGCATGGCACCGTGAGGTACTTTCAAGAGAGGTACAGAAATGCTGCACTGCATATGAATAATTTTCCTGCGACCCCTTACTGTGCGAAGGTCATGGAGTACATGGAGGATAAGATTCAAAAGGGATCAGGGCACACAGTCTACAGCATTGGGAATCTAGAAAGGAGGTACGAGGTACGTTTGAGGGATAAATCTGGTTTCGGGGCTGCGAACGAGACGAAGACGCATGAGGTTACAATTGGAATGGAAGACGCGCCCACTTGCAAGTGCACATGCAACAAACCAAAGCTGCTACACGTGCCTTGCTCTCATGTGCTGGCTGCATGTGGCCAAATTGGGATGGACTCAATCTCGTTCGTGTCACCTTACTATCTGAAGCAGTCCGTGCTCCATACTTGGAGCGGCGAGATAAGTGGATTCCGTGCGGTTGGCAACTTCAACAAGACAGACGAGGCTCAAAGGGAATACATCCCAGATTTTAGACTACTCCGGGTTGCACGAGGTCGACGGCAGGTTCGTCGTATTCGTAACGACATGGACCAATCGGAGGCTGGTGGTCCAACTAGACAGTGCATGCATTGCTCAAGGTATGGGCACAGAATGAAAAACTGTCCTGACTTAAAGAAACAAGGCGAAGGGGATACTTCAGGTGGCGCTAGCACATCGGTGCCTGGAAGCGCAGCAGGAGAACGTTGAAATGCTATATACTTTCAACTAAGTTTGTTCCGTACAATAACATATTTATTCCCTATGTGTTGAATTAAAGGAGTGTTTCTATTCCTGTAAGTTTGTATTACTCTAAGTCTGTATTCCTGTAAGTTTGTAATTCACGTAAGAATCCTTACGTTTGTAAACTTATAATTCGTGTAAGAATCCTTAAGTTTGTAAGTTTGAAATTCGTGTAAGTTTATATTTGTACATTTCTGGTACGTTTATATTACTACAAATCCATTATTACCACAGGTATGGCGACGTATCGTCATCTCGACCCTACGGTTGACATACGACACCGCGGGAGGCTACTGGAGGAGGGCCAAAACCTCCCCGTGCTCGTCACTCGCACGCCTCAGGAGGATTGGATGATACACCCAGATTGGGTTGACAGGTGGGTCTCGTAGTTACGTACGTTGTTTGAAGTAATTTTTACTACATAACTTGACGCTTATTTTGTTGTTCTGTACTTGTTTCACAGGTTGGCTTGGGCGGGTCTCCTACCGCTGGCATGGATGGTTGAGGCTACTGCGGCAGAGTGGAGGCTTGTGCCGCAACATGACGATGACGAGGAGCCGATAGAGCAGTACAATGAGCGGTCTCGCCGTTTTTGTTACGACCGGTCACTGATCACCTGCTTAGTGGACCGTTGGAGGCCAGAGACCCACACACTACACTTTCCTTGGGGAGAGATGGCGCCTACTCTGCAGGACATCTCGTTCTTGCTGGGCCTACCGTTGGCTGGAGCCGCAGTTGGACCGTTGGAGCCTCCAGTAGGTTGGCACGACGCCATAGTGGCCCGTTTCGCAGGTGTTGCTCATGGGGTCGGGGAGTTGCTCCGAGATGCAAACGGCCCTATGTGGCGGTGGTTGCGCAGCTTTCAGGTAACTCCGCTTGCCTTTGTTATGCATTGCGAACTTACTATTAAAATTTTATTTCGGTTCTTATGTTAAAATTTTCATGTAGATTGGCGCGCTAGGTTACCCTGGTGTTGCGCTTACGGAGCAGCAGGTTGACCGTTGTCTAGAGGCGTATATCTTGTGGCTCTTCGACAAGGTGATGTTCACGTCCAATCACGTGAACACTATGGACGCTCGCTACATTGGAATAGCGCGGGAGATCGCGGATGCACGTTGCCGCGAGGACATAGTTCAGAGGAGTTGGGGTTCGGCTGTCCTCGCCGCCACTTTGAGAGCCATGTGCAATGCTTGTAGCAGGCGCGCCGAGAAGTCGGCGGTACTGGGTTGCCCACTTTTGTTGCAGTTTTGGTCGTACGAGCGATTCCCGATCGGACGGCCAGACGTGCAGTTGGACGTACCGTACGACGATAGGGAGTACCACGGGGACCTCATTGACATGCCTACTTTCGGGACACTCTGGACACGGAGACGGGTGAGTCTTATACTTAATATGGTTTCGATCAGAAGTACTTCATTTTTCCTTTGTATTAATTACTTTCATTGTCGACAGGTCCGATATGCTAGCGCACAAGTCAGGAACTGCTACCCAGCCTTCACGTCGCAGTTCGATACGTTGCACCCTAGTCAGGTGATCTGGGAGCCGTACAGTGAAGACGCGATGACGCGACGAGCGCCTGGCGGGATTTCAGCCTTGTGTACCAGAGACCTCGACTACTGGATGACGAAGGCTACCGTAGTCTTCGACGTCACTGTGGAGGTAACCGCTGTGCACCGTGTGATGCAGCAATTTGGCAAACGCCAGTTGTGTCCTCCCCCAGCACCGCCCACGCTTCAGCCTCACATCCACAGGTAAGAGCATCTAAGGTTTTATGGTTTTGATAATAGTATTGTAATTGTTTTGCTCACTTCGTATGAATAATCATGAAATGTAGGTACAACCGACAGGGTGGAAGCAAGACGGCAACAACTTGGGCACGAAACCTTGCTCCGTTTGTCGAACGGTGGACGACGGCAAGCGCAGATCTCTGGCAAGAGGACACGCCCTTCAACCCAGTCGAGTACGATGCGTACCTCCGGTGGTACCGCTCCGGCACGAGGTTGTACTACATACCGCGTGCCGACCCAGCTGAGATGCAGCAGGGCCAGACGTCGGATCACTACCCGGCTGCTTCTGTTGTTGGCGTCAGGCACCACGCCGTAAGTGTCACGAATTTTTTGTTTTCCATTTGCAGAAGTACTGAGCAAGTAATAATATTCGTTTCGCATTTGCAGGCGCAGATGACGCTGGAGGCTCGGGAGGAGGTTGCCGCACTCCTTAACCGGCTTGACATGGGGATTGAGATCAGTCCGTCCGATCATCGATCCGCGTGGCAGCGTCTCAACGGCAAGCTACGGAAGATCTACGAGACTTTGACTTGTGGGCGCGCTTCAGACGTCGAGACTACACGGTCTAGTCGTCATGCACACCGTCCCCCATGGCAGTCCTCGTCGTCGTGGCGGCCGCAGCCGCAAGTCCAGCCACGTCCTCCTCTCCCGACGCAGGCGGGAGGCTCGTCGTGGCATCACCAGCCACAGCCGTCACCCCAGCCTACACCACCTCTCCCGACGCAGGCGGGAGGCTCATTGTGGCATCACCAGCCACAGTCGTCACCCCAGCCTACACCACCTCTCCCGACGCAGGCGGAAGGCTCGTTGTGGCATCACCAGCCACAGTCGTCACCCTAGCCTACACCACCTCTCCCGACGCAGGCAGGAGGCTCGTTGTGGCATCACCAGCCACAGTCGTCACCCCAGCCTATACCACCTCTCCCGACGCAGGCGGGTGCCTCGTACTGGCACAATCCGCAGTCTGCGATGGTCTACACTACAGGTAATGTATTACTAATATGGTCTTACTATTTTCTTGGATTATATTGCTAAATATGATCGTTCACTGTAGGTGACACGTTTCCTGTTATGGCGTTTGCGGGTTCGCCAGATACTGTTGACTACGGCGACATGTGGAGCCAAGCGGACGCTTCAGGGGTTGTTCCTCACTTCCCGGGATTTCATACTCCACCACCACCACCCACGCAGGTCACGCAGTCGCCACCTCGTCAGTCGGCTGAGCCGATTTACGGCAGGGGTCACCGTCAGCCACGGCCGGTACAGCCCTTGACACTGTCTGGCCCTCGCAAGAGGCCACGTCCTCGTACTTGTAGAGCCGCCGCACCCGCCGCACCACAGCGAGACCTAGGAGGACCGGACCAGGGAGACGAGCAGGACTAGTTTTTTTTTAAGCCATACACTTGCACCATTTCCTTTTGTATTTTGACTATCTTTAGTTGTACTGAATTGCATGGAACACTTTATTTATTTCTTCGAAATCTAGAGTTCGAAACATCGTCAACACTACGCATGGCGTGACAACACGGTACGATAACATTCGCATACAGCCGAACAACCTAATAGAACATTGAAATAACTACTCAGGGCCTTTCGGATATTTGCCCTTCCTCATACGACGAGCGTGAGCTTCCTCCCCTTCTTCCTTCGCGCGACGCGTCATCTCGCGCTTCCTCGCCCTTTCGGCCTCACGTGCCTCCGCAGCTCGACGTTCCGCCTCCTCCTTCTCTTTGCGTTGCATCTCCTGCCAACGCTTTCTCTTCTCCTCCTCCTCTGCCTCGTGCATGCGTTCCTGAATCCGACCTCGAGCACAGTTAACCTTCCACATGAGTTCTTCCTCATCCTCTTTCGATTGGGTAACGTCCAGCCACTGTATGTAGTCACATATAGTAGGTCGAGACTGCAAGCAAACAACTGTTACCATAGTATTGCATCGTGTTAGAAATGCGGGTATGTGCGAGTTTTACCAGTTCACTCCGTCTAGACATGCCAAACTTCGGTGGCTCTTCGTCGTAGTTAGCACACATGAAGAACCTTCTTCCGTACGTATACGAGAACTCATCCGACTTCATCAGTCTGCACGGATCTTGGCACCAGCAAAGGAGAACTTCGACACCTGCGGGCAAGTCTGCAACCATCTTCTGCTTCGGCATCTCGTCAGCACCAGATGAAGCCATTCCTACGATAATGCAATACGGCATAGTTACTATTTTCAGGAAACGAAACAAAAGAATAACGCAACTAATTACCTCACACGCGCTCCGCTCTCGAGATCTCACTTCCAAACCCTAATCCCTCTCCTCTCTATCGATTTGTTAATTTTTCATGAATCGGTATGAGGCAGAGACAGGTGACGGGTGATTAAATAGAGAGCGATGCGCCTCAGGGATGCACTGGATGCATTCACGAGTGTCCAGAGTCCAAAAAAGACGCTGCAGTGGACTGGACACGACGTAAAGGAGTTCACGCGCGCTGGAGCGGACTGGACAGGACACAAAGGAGCTCAGGTGCGCGCCCGCGTGCAAAAGTGGGCGCTGGAGGGAAGCTGACCCCTTATCGTCCGACCGTCGGCAGATAACTGGTTATTAGTCAACCGTCGGCAGATAACAGGGCGACAGCGGGCCCGCCAGCTCTTTCGGCGCGAAATCGTCGACTGGCCAAACGATAAGGGGTTATCGGTCGGCAGTTAGCCGATAACGCCCTTGTCGGTCGGCGGTGGGCTGATATGTCCCTTGTCGGCCAACCGTTGGCCGACAGGGTTATATTTTTGAAATTTCTGAAATAGGAGATATAGATCTCGAATTTTTGATTTAAAAATTAATATTTATAAAAAAAGTTCACCACTTGGGAGCATCCGCAGACATCACAGCAAGAACATATTTATCCGGCTATCCATATATGGCATGAAAGGTTTATACTGGAACGCAGAAATTTCGTACAAAATAGTTTGATTCTTCCTGAATTTGCGAAAAAAATTATCATGTTTCAAGCAGGGCCTGAACTGTGCAACAACATCAGAAAATGGCTTCAGAAAACAGCTCAGTAGCACCATAACATAGTATACATTCGAAGTGTTCTTCACATATCAATATGATGATGCTATGTACATCGGTGGGTGATACTTACACCTGAAGGATGATACTCACACCAAGAAATGTAAGATGTTAATTAACTTGCCGAGGAAAAAATAAATCAGAACTCATCATCATTTTCTGTTGTTTTCGTGATGGGTATTGACCATCTTCCCAGATGGGCAGTGTAATTCGTGCATCTGATAACACCTCTTCCTTCTGGTCCATCTGGGAAATCGATCACACTGATGCTCCCATCGTCTAGATGGAAAGATGACATGTATTCCATTGTTAGATTCAGGCACCGGCAAATCAGTGCCAGGTGAATGGCAGGATGACCTACGGCAACAATGACTCGATCAGATGTATCATCATCTGGCAATTCGTTTACCAAAGCTTGCCATGCATCCTTTGATTGGGCCCATAGTGTCTCTAGTTTTTTGTACTCCATGCCGCCCATCCAACCAGACTGAACCATTTGTCCAAGGCTCTACAGAAAGGAAGCGAGAATTTGTTATTTTCCGCTCCAGAAATAAATAAAAAAGTACGTTGATTTTAAAAAGCTTCAAATGACCAGCAAGTATGTACATGAGACAGCTTGACCAAGAAGCATATAGTGAGCATTCATAGTAATTTTGAACTCTAGATGTTGCAATTTGCAGTGTCTTCCAAGACATATAGAAAACCTTCAAAGTAAAGCTGGTGCCATGCTTATCATAAACGACAGAAATTGGAAATGGTTTAACCTTTTGCTTCGTTTGAAAGGCATCATCAATTTCGAGTCCTAGCAAATTCTTCATTTCCACATAACGACGCACACAGTCAGCACCTAAGCAATCAGCAGCCTCTTGGACCTGCAAATAACTCAATGAGATCAGATCGAGCAGGTGAAAATTTGGTAAAAATAAAAGAGAACACAATTAACTGAACTTTGCGGTTAGTTAAGATTATAGTCACCTCACATATAGCAGTTGCAGTATCAACAGCTGCAACCTGTGGGCTACAGATAATACTGTTCACCTTCAGATCTAGAAGCAATTCTGCAGTCTTTTGAGACTGGAAGTATTCGTCCAAAAATAAGCTCCGTTGTTGTATTGGATATAAATTGGTGATGTAAGGCAAACAAAGTGAATTACCTGTATAACCCCAAGCATGTTCAGCGGTGCATAACCCACTCCGCCTAAACTACCCTGTAATTCAAAGCAATGATTAACGAAAATTATATACATAACTAAAGAATCTACAAATTGTGGTTTGTGTAGTTCTCTGTATTCTCAAATTCTTGGGAAATCCAAGTTACATGGTTTTCATGCCATAGGTCACATTAGGTCAAATTGGACTGGTTCACTGGGTTTTCCTAAGGTTATTTCAGGAATTACAAAATAAGATCCTAGAAAAATAGTTGGTGTGTCATGATCCCTAGAACAGGTGCAGCTTTTGTTCATGCACACGTGCACGCAAGGAAAATCATACCTCAGAACTGTTCTGTGTAGCCCCTTGACAGACGAGAATGATCCTCTTGCTTGTCTTTCTTCCTGCAGAACTTCCGGCAGCAACAGGAGAATTCGGGGTCTGTACAAAATACAAACATGGGCAAAGATTAAATCACATGTTTTCCTTGTTTGTTTACTTCATTTCTGTCTTATCTTGAAATGTATCTATTGTCTTATTAAAACAATGTTAAAATAAGCCACCACGCTTTCTCTCAAGGGCTAGAAATTACCATGTCAAATAAATACTAACAATTAATTTATTAATTAGCCAGAAGCCTCACAACAAAACCACCATTGTCAAACAATGATATTGCGCTGGAGCAGATCATGGGTGACAGAAAAGAATGCTCAGTGGTTGAAACACGTCATTTAATAGGGGTAACCGTAGTATAATTTCATTACCTATGACTTCCATTTTGTGCCACTATTCAGAAACGGAGGTATACTGTTGCTCAATGATATTTTTTTCATATGAAAGATGTATTGTTGCTTCAAATCTCCCATAGCATTTCCAATGTTTTAATGAAAACACCTAAATATCCTACACAATATTCTAAAGCACCCAAGTTGTATCGGCTGATGCTAAAAATATTGTAGCAAATTTACTGCACAAATGCGCAGATCACCCAGCTAGTTGCTTTAATATAGAAGTTGATATAAAGTAGCAATATCTCTCACTAATGCAAACAGGCAAGGACTAGAATGTTCATTTTAAAATAATATCTTACTCATAGAAAAGCAAATGTCGGTGATCCAAATGAAGTTACACTCACCTGATTTAAGCGGTTAAGGCATACACTTGGAGGGCCTCCACCAGCCTGTGGAGTGAAATCTAGCACACTAGCACCACAATTGCTTTGGAGCAGAATCCGAAAGTACTCCGTGCCAAGTCCTAAACACAAATACCAGGATCCACACATCAATTGCGAACACACCCTTATCGATCATTACAACATCCACATCAAAATCTGGCAGCAGCTACCCAACGAGGTGGCGACGAGCGCCTGGTTAACTGCATTATGTGCAACCACAAGCACAGACTTTCCCTCGTGTGCCAGGATCCTCTCCCAGCAGCTCTGCGCTCGATCCCAGAGCTCCCGCACTGGGTAGTGCCCGTCAATGGTAAAGTTTGGTGGGTTCTTTTGCCACTGCTGGAACAGAACCCCGTACTTCTCCTTCCCTTCATGCTTCAAGAGTCCCTGCAAACCAGAATCATCAGCTCATCAACGCATTTCCACAAACATCTACCAAGCAAGCTAGCACGCATCAAGAAATCAACATGCCGACAGAACTGTTCAGGCATCTGCACAAACACCCAGCGAGCGAGCGAGCAATTTTCCTACCTGGAAGGAGTAGAGGTCGATCTCGCGGAGGTCGGAGTCCGGGATGAGGTCCTTGTCGCGGCCGTCCCAGATGATCTCAGCGGTGCGGTGGGAGCGGGCGAGCGGGCTGGTGAAGCAGGCGTCGAAGGAGTCGGAGAGGAGCATGAGGCGGGAGGTCTCGGCCTGGGACTCCCCCTTGGGCGTGAGCACGGAGATGTCGGAGCTCCCCTGGATGCGCCCCTCCGCGTTCCATGTGCTCTGCCCGTGACGCACCAGCACCACCCGCTTCGCCTCCCCCAGCGGCGGCAGCGCCGCGCCGCTCGGGGACCCCTCCAGCTCGCGCAGGCTGGAGCAGCGGATGCATGTGATAGCGCTTCCGCGGGGTCTCCGGCGAGTGGCGGCAGGCGACGGCGGCCGGGTGGGAGCGAGGAGGAGCATGGGCAGAGTAAAAGATGGGATTTTGGACGGCAGCGAGAGCAAGTGTGTGGTTTGGGTTGAGTTTCCCGCGAAGATTTAACCGCAGGACGCGGATACCATATGTTACGCCTCTCCCCTCTGAAGGCGCACTAGGGAAACGGCTATTTTATGAGTCACAGAAAGAGCTGCAAGCGCCACTCATTCCGATCGACTCCCATGGCAGCCTCCTCCTACGCCAGCAAAACCGAATTGAGCAGCACGACGGTGTCGAGTGTGCTCCACAGCACGCCGGCTTCAGCTCGGTCAGGACCCCGCGGCGACGATGACGACGGCGCACCGTGCAACCGCTCACCAAAGAAGGGCTGCAAAACTAGTGATACGAACCGCCCAAAAGTCTGCCATCTAGTTTGAATCTGTGTAGGCGTTGACTTGAGATTAAAGAGTTTGGGTGTGTATTATACTGATCATTTGTTTGACACTGAACAGTCATCAGTAGTCCCCTTGCCAGAAAAATTTAGTGAGCACAACAAACAAACATCTCCATATTTAGATGGCTGACTATTTCTTTCACTGCAGCTTATCCATATTTAGGATCCACTAGGCACAATCCAATAGGCAAGTGCACGTCAGTTCTTACAGAAATGGCCTTCGCCACATTCGCAATGAAGCTTCATCAAGGCCAGAGATCATTGCTGCACTGACACATGAGGATTATATGTAAAGGAACGCAAAACTTTCGGCACTGACAAAATTGCTTGGTGACAAGTAGAGTCATCGACGACGAATAATTTGACAGCTCGTCCAAGCCACCATGATTAACCCAATAAGTAGACACGGATCTTGCTACTGGGACTTCATCTTCTTAGAAACTCAGGCACCACCTGTCCGCAGTTTGCAAGAACCTCAGCCAAGGGCTTCGCAAGAACAGCATCAGTGTTAGAGAAGATACTATGCACCTCCCCTGCAACTGCATGACGAGCTGTCCCAGTGAGGATCTCAACATATTCTTCAGTTGAAGGAGGCAAGTCCACAACCACAACTATCTCGAATTCCTCGGCATCTGACATTGCCAAGCTCTCCCAGCCTTTCACAAGGACATTGATCAACCCCATGCTGCAAGTAAATACGAAGGAATGTAAGTCATCAACGTTACAGTCTTACAGCATAGCAGCTAATCTCAATATAGAAAAAGTGGTGCAATTAAAAATCTCCAAAAAGTGAAAACCCAAAGTCTTAGCAATCTGGTTTCAAAATGAGAAGTTTGGGGGAAAAATATTGGCTATGTTTCACATGTTCTCAGTTTGTCTTCTGATATCACAAAAGCTATGCGTTGGAATGGTTCACTGCACCTGCTGCATATGGTAAAAGTGCCACCGTGCGAGTCATCAGTCACTGTGCAAGTTAAAAGTTTAAGGGATGACGAGAAGTTCTGTGCTTCATGATCATTCGCAGCTACTAGCAAAACCTTTGCTGTCTTTCTAGCATTGTTGTCTAAAACATGCTCAAGAATTTCCTTGACCTGAAAAAAGAAAGGACCTCATCAGTGTCCTCAATAATCACCAAAGCATTTTGAACTTTGAACAATTGCAGCTAATAAACTATCAGCCATGAATTCAGGATATGCATCTAAGTTGTTAACTACCAGGGTGCAGGATCCAAATGCCTATTTCAGGTCATTAATGTCAGAGTACATCTACAGTTTGACAACTAAACAGCATAATCTCCAGTATGAGGACCTAGCATATTTGAAGTGCGACCACAAGAAGATAATAAAGAAAGTAATGAGACATCTCTGCACACTCCAATTACCTTTGATGCCTTCTTTTCCTCTGAAGGACAGAAGTGTACGTGTTGTGCTATAAATGCACTTCGCAAAGTAACAGAATCATTGATAGTGAGCTTCGTAATTCTTGCACGTAGTAGATTTCTTGCCACCATTGCTGCACTTTGGTCACATGGATCGCTGAAGATAGTTATCTGAGGATCGCTCCATATGGTACCTCTAATAGAACAAAGTTTGTCGCTGATATTGAGGTCCATGAAACACTTTAGTCCGTCAATAACCTGTTAAATGAAATTATCTTTAGACAAAACTTGATGTTAGCATAACTAAAGTACTGAAAGTGTTGGGAGTTGGCAGTAAAATTCGTCAGGCCATTGAGCATCTTGGGTTAACACTATACAGCTGCCTAAAACTATTGCAAAGCACATAGTTTTCAAAGTGAAATACTGAAATTACATAGAGCATCAGGATGAAAAGTAAAAGTGAACTGATATGGTTTATCATCAAGATGACACCATACCACATTTACTCACCAGCATTGATACATTCGATATGTCAATTGCCTTCAGTGAAACTAGTTCAAGAAGCCTCTCAGGGGTAGATATAAGAAACTCTGGCTCGCAACTCTTTAGTCTGATAGAGAAGACGAGACAATGAATTGACACTGAACAACATCAAAAGCAATTTGATATACATAGGATCTATGCTCAGAGACAACAAATTCACATTCAATGGAGGATACTACTAATTATTGAAGCAAACATACCCAGACATCTGGTGTTCTATGGAAGCGCCAGGATGCAAGCTCACTGAATGGATTCCAAGAGACTTTAGCGGTTTGCATATCGAACGCACCTGTTCAAGCAATGAAGCAATAGCAAATGAATCACTAGATCAATTAATCTCCTGATCGTACTAAAAGACATTCCAACATGAAGAACAACGAGGTAGAGAGAGCAAAATGTTAGCACTAACTTGCACTGCCCTTTCCTGGGAGGGGACGAGGTAGAGCAGAAAGGGGCAAGAGACGAGCACGCCGCGCTTCTCCTTCCTGGCGACGATGTCGCAGGCGGTGGAGACGAGCCACGCCGTCTGCTCCCGTGTGGCGCACTCGCCGCTGGTGTCGAGCACGTCGGACGGCGGCGACGCCGCGCAGCACTTCCAGAGCTCGACGCCCCAGGAGGCGGTGTCGTTGATGCTGCCGGCACCGCCGTCCTCGGGCGCCCCCGCCGCCGCGTCCCGGATCGCGTTGAGGCAGACCACCAGGAACTTGGACGGCCGATCGTGCTCCGCGCGGTCCTCCTCTGGCGACTCCCGCTCGGCAACAGGCACGGCGTTGGCCCCGGACCTGGCTCCGCCGGCCCGCTCGGCCGGCTGCTTCTTGCTCTTCTTCTTCTTCTTGGGGTCGTCGTCGTCGTCGTTGGTGGCGGCGTCATGGTCGGTCTTGGACTTCTTGCCGTGGCGGTCGTTGAAGGGGTCGTCGGGGCAGGGGAGGGAGAAGCACATGCCCTCGCAGGCGCGGCGCTTGCCGGTCTTGCGGCGGCGCTTGGAGGCGATGATGGCGGCGACGCGCGTGGAGACGGCGTTCTCGCTGCTGCGCATGCGCTTCCGGCGCACCTTGCCGCGCTTCCGCGCCAGCGCATCGTCGCCCTTGGCCATCTCCGGCCAACTCAGCGGACACAACGGAAGCCTCCCCCGGTCCCGCCGCCGCACGCGAGCAGCTGTGCTAAAACCTAGCAAGAACCCAACTCCTCTCAGGGACGAACAGGGCCGGTGAGGATGAGATTGAGCATGCGTGTGGGAGCTGGAAGAAGAAGAAGAAGAAGCCCGGAGCGGTGCCCATGGGCTGTATTTGCGGTGGTGAAGGCCCGTTTACTTACTTGAAAACCGGAAGCTTAGCAATCGACGTGACAAGTTATGTCATTCATTAGCTCGTCCAGAAAACTAATTAATAATGGATAACAAGTACTCCTGTTGTTTTGGAATAAACCTAAGTTAGTGGTTATTGAACATAAAGTAGAATCAATAAGTAAATAAATTAATGCATCTGCAGCAATTACAATGAAGAAAAAAGGGGTTTGGTTGAGTCATGACTTATCTAAAAATAGGCGTGGGTAGTTTGCTATGAGAAAGTTACTAGGACTGTCTATTGTGGGAAAGCTAGATTTATGTTGTTTTGTTTGAATAAAAAATACAGATAACTAATTGCCAACTATAAGGGCAATGTTAGCATAGCATCCCGCAAAAGCAAAGAAAGCACCTCAAAAGTTATATCTTTTTATACCGGTTTTGGCTTATAAGCAAGAAAAGTATGTCAAGGACATTTGATGTTTAGTTGGGCTTTTAGCTTATAAGTAGGAAAAGTCATGGCAAAAATCCAACCAAACACCTACTTATTGCAGCTCATGAGCAGCAAAAATCATCGATAAACATTTCATTTGCATGGGTACTTTGTGTCGAGGCAATGTGTAGGACAATGAAGTCAATCGGTTCTTTGAGTCTTCTAGCTTCAGTGATCATGTATGTACTTATATAAAAGCAAAAAAATTATATATAGATGACATCTATATCGGTATTATACGAACTAGCACAGTGTCCCGCGCAATTGTGCGGGAAACTTTTTTAATTATCTTTATGTATTTTACCTGTACATGTGATATTATATCAGTACGGAAAATAAAAGTTCAACTCGTGAGCCGGCCTGTTAGGCATTGTACTGAGCCGTCCATTTAGGTACAGTTATGATGATCTATCGGATGTGATTTGTTTAATTATCTTTATTGTTTTACTTGTACGTGTGATATTAGATCAGTACTGATTGCGTGAGAAACGTTTTGGTTATCTTTATTTTTTTACCTGCATATGTGATATTAGATCAGTACTAATTATGTATCAAACATTTTTAAATATCTTTAATTTTTACCCGTACGCGTGATATTAGATCAGTACAGAAATAAAAGTTCAAATCGCGAGTCAACCTGTACTGAACCGTCTATTTAGGTATGATTTATGAGCCGGCCTGCTAGTCGTTATATCGAGCCGTCTATTTATGTACAGTTATGATGATCTATCGGATGTGATCTGTTTAGGTGCAGTTATGAATATCTATCGGCTGTGATCTGTTTAGGTGCAGTTATGAAGATCTATCGGCTGTGATCTGTTTAGGTGCAGTTATGAAGATCTATCGGCTGTGATCTATTTAGGTACAGTTATGAAGATCTATCGGTTGTGGTCTAGTAATAATAAAAGGTCCACCAAATTAACGATCGGATGTTTTGCTTTTTTTGTGAGAATTTCTAGCATTTCTTTATTTTTTCTATTGTATTCTGCTTTTAGTATATAATAGATATATGTAGATCGTAATTGTAAACATAAACACTTATAGTGTTGAATATTAAATAATTGGTGCCTCTACAGCGTCGAGATTTTAAAGATTAAACAAGTCATAAAACTCGACCGAAAAATATCAATCTGTTTAATTATAGAAAAACCACGACACTTGAGACATGTTTTTGTTTGGTTGTTGCACGTAGAGCTGAAGACTCTCAGGTCTTTGATCGTCGAAGGCAGCGATATCACGAACATTGACTTTGACACCGGTGCGGCTCCTAAGCTCGAGATGATCTTTTGCCAAAATGGAGGCTACGTAATGCAGCGTATGCAAAATATTACATTTTCAAAAGCAATCGATCTGCATGAGTTGTTAAGAATAGGGTGTGCACCTCGTTGATGCAGGTGCTTGCTTCCGTCCCTGTATTAATTATGGAATCTTGTAAGAAGTAATCAGAAAATACAAGTTCCTCCGGGAACCAAAATGATTTCCTCTCCGTTATTAGCCGATTCATGGAGTCACACAAGATGACAAGAGGCTGAATTGAGCAGTGACCACTCCCTCGCTCCCTCCACTGTTTTGATTGAAAAAACTGCAACTCTTCCCTCCCCCGCCGAACAAAGGTCTAAATTTAATTTAATTTTAGATGGCTAACTATTTTAAAGGAATGAGATGCACTTCTGTTGAGTAAATTTAATTTTAGCTTGATAGTCTAGTATTGTCACTAGCCACTTAGTTTTAGTTACCTGGCATACAATAGGTTAAAACTGTGATGTGATAGTTAAATACTCCCTATCGTACATCTTTGCGAGGGTGATCTAGTTACTGATAGTGTACTACCGCAATTCAGCAGTTAACAGTATCTCCGTTTGTTGGGGAATTCAGGGAAATCGTGCTACCAGAAAGCAGGTGTTATGGTACACACACTGCGAAGAGAACCTATAGTATTGTTCGATGAGACGCAGTATTATAATCCTTTTTCTTCACAGATTCTTCAGTCAGGTTAACAGTTTAGCGCCTTTGCTGCTTCTTCTGTTGGGAAGAAGAAATGATCGCGGTTGAGGCGGTGCAGCGAATAGATGCCTCTCCGGCGGTTCAACACGAGCAGATTCGCGTACAGCCGGAGGCTCATGGTTGACAACTCCAAACTAGATTCAAAACCCTTCCTTTCAAACTACCTTGCCCTCGTCGTCGGCGGCAGAAATGCACTCATCCTCCTATCCTCTCTTCAGGTACGATGAAAAGAAATAGGGGTTGCCTTTGGATCTAAATGTTGGGCCTAACGACATTGAACAAGAGCCTTGGCGCGCATTCGAGCTCGACTTCCGCCTGGCCCTTGTAAATCCCCGTTCGCTCTCTCTCTGTCTCTCCGTTGCTCATTCCTCGCACTGTTCATCCTTGCACATCACTTGGTTTGTCGAATTGCCTCGTGAATGCAAGTCTGGCCATTGCCTTCACTTTCCATATGCATCCCTTAGGATAAAATAGTGGACATATTACTTCTCTGTAGAACTGTCTATGTCACCCAACTTTGTTTCAGCTCAGGATCATGCCTAATAAAATCAGCATCCTTAGGTGCTGTTACGACAGGCCTGTGAAGCTGACTGTATTTTATACAGCAAAACATACTTCTGTAACTCACATGAGATGATGTACAGATGAAAGAAAGAGCTGAGAAGCTGGAGAGCTGGAGGAACAAGCACAGAAGAAGGCGGACCACAGGGAGCTCTTGCGCAAGCAGAGCTCTATGTGGGTTGCTGAGGATAAAATGGAAAAGAAAATTCTCGAAGCTATCATGCATACGACGCCTCTCTGAGGCTGATGCTGTGAGGTCAGTTAAATTTCGCCTCTGTAGTAGTTCAATGTATTATGAAGTTATTTTCTAAGTCACGGTCACCTCTCTGAAATTTGATACCGCAACACGTCCTATTTTCTTGTGTTTAGCTTTTAACATATCCTTTTAGACTGCTTATAGATTTGTATTGTTTGATCCTAATGGGACGGCAGATGGTTTCAACATATAAACGCTAGCCAATTTTTTCACGCAAGAGTATCTAGGCATTGAACTATGGAACTGGAAGAACCAAAACTGACAAATGCAAGGCTACAATATTGTTCCCAGTCAAGTATAGTGGCTGTATAATCTATATTACAGGCAATGAGCTCCTCAAACTAAAAGATACAAATGTTGTGAGGTTGCGGGGCGCTATGTACTATTTGCCTTCAAATCCAGGTTCCTACTAGTTGCAGTACAACTTAAATCCCGTGTACTGTAGAACTGGAGCTCCACAGTAAGAGTACAGAACTTAAATCCCGTGTACTGTAGGCGTGCATGCGGTGCCGTGGAGTCGTGGACTGCACCAACTACACCATCGAAAACTGGTTGATCCACAAGATCGATTAGTTTACCTCATAAGCATTTACGTCTGAGAAGAGAACCTGCAACAATCACAGGCAGAACATGGTTAGAAGATCCTGGATGCTAGACATTTACATGGATAAAAGAACATAAATGGAACGACTATGTTAACAATTAAAGCTGATAGAAGAAAATTGTAAGTTCATTTCTTCCCGTTCCAAGGAAAAACAGCCTGACCGTCGTATCATGTATGTTCATCAATTTACCACATGCAAAATTAACTCCCGTGAGCTCTTTCCTGACGCATTTCAAATCGTCACTCGATAATGTGCTTCGTCCGAGTTTAAATTGTACTCTTCATAGCGCGTCGAGGTTATGGATTTTTATAAGCAACCTTAGCATCGATATTCAGATATCAAATTCATGCTCCAGCTTAACTGAATTGAGTCAGGTTCAGAAGTGGGGAAGACTGCAAATTTGTGAAGTATGTAACTACCGATGCGAAAAAGGCGATAAGTCAGGTCTAAATTCAGCGTTTCAGTATGTCAAAACATGACCAGCACCACCCATCACAACCTTCCTACAATTTCTGGGTCATTAGTTCATCAGTGTGCAGACTTCACTTACAAACTAGAAAGAACATGCTGACAATCCACAACTGACCTAACACTGCTTTGATATTCGGAGGATTTATTCACCTAGAAATCTAAAAGCATTCAAAGAGGGAAACTAAACACCACCAAGCAGCAACAACAAGCAAACAGAAAAAATGAGCAAACCGAAAGACACCAGGTTGCAGCGGAGACCTCGGGGATCTGCTCGAGGCGGACGACCACCCGGTGGGATTGCGGCGCCACCTGACGAAGAAGACCTCAGATACAAACCCTACACAAAAGCCATGGTCTCCATCGCCACCTTGGAAGGGTCGTACTTGAGAGCGGCGGCCGGGGGAGGTGGCGGCGCCGTGGAGGAGGGAGGAGGAAGGGCGAAGCTGTGCAGTTTAGGAGATTAATTATATCAAGAAGTAGCACAAATTCTAATATATAATACTTAGAAAAATAAATTAAACACTAGCAATTAGATACTACCCCAAAACTCAATAATCTTTTTTCTCTTTTGCAACCTAATACTTAGTGTTAGTTGAATTCTGTGGAAAAGATATCATGTATTTTGGGATAATCAATGGATCAAATTGGACATCGCGTAAGATGTTATGTATCTCTGACACAGTGTTCGTCTTTCTTCCACCAAGCGTGGTGGGGAGAAAAAACCCCATGCTTCTGGTCCGCTTCCGCCGCATCCCTCTCTCTTCTTCATCAACTCCACCGCTTGCCGTCCCTGTTCTCGCGGGCCACCACCGCATTCGCACCTCTCCGCCGCCCGTGGGCGGACCTGTTACATCTAGAGAGATAAATCGAGAAAATGAGCATATTCTGTATCCGTTCGATGCCGGAAGAAGCACCAAGAATATGTTTCGGAACTTGGATATATGTATTGGTTGATTATTCCCGCCTTCCTCGTAATCCCGATTCTGTTGTTCCTCTCATTGAGCCTCTGGATTTGTTTTTCTTTGTGAGCTGAGCTGACACAAACACAGAGGCAGACGGCATGTGAGCCTTGCTTGTCCCACTCCCCAAAATTCCATGCTTTCCCACCACCACCACCTCCTCCTCTCTGGTCTGTCACTCTCTAGCTAGTCCACACTATCCACTGTGCGCTCACTGCGCAAGCACGAACAGATTCGATATGAAATGTAGGAGTGAGCCTGAACGTATGTTTCTAGTGAGTAATTAAGTTATGCAGCGGACATGCATGTTGGGATTAATTAGTTGGAACCTGATGTGTTTGTCAAAGATGAATTGTTGCGTAGGAATTTCAGTTACTGGTCGCTCTGTAGGTTGTTGTAACCTGAACCGGCGCATGCATGTCAGCATCTTGACCATGCAACAGTGCATACGCATACGCCGTTGTGAGAACCACTGCTAGCTACTGGAGTAGTTTGTTTGGGAAAGATTCTTGTGGTCTAGTGAGCGCCATGCATGGATGTGATGTGTCCAGTCACAGCGCTCGTCGATCCATCCATCTCAATCATCACATATTTTTTCCTTTTGACCATGTATCCACATGCCGTGTCGGGAATTTATACGTACATACGTAGGACCAGATAAACATTTTAAGCAGCTGAATTAACCTCTCTAGCCGGGCACCATGCATCTTGTATCTGGATGTACATCAGCTGAATGATCGGAAACAGTTCTGCTAGGCACATAGCATTTTGGCTTGCTTTCCCGTTTGGGGTTTATAGGTTGCCACGGACCGCTTGCTTTTGCTGTGCAATTGTTGTCGTAATACGATCGTTTCTTCTGATTAACCGAATCTCTCGATAGTTCTTCTGCTAGCGTTCAAAAGGAAAAGAAAAGCAGATTGAAGCAAGCTTCTGACAACAACCAAGAAGAAGAAGAGATGTTGAGATTGTGAGAGACCTGCAACTGTGCATAAGAAGAGATGGTGATCGAGTGAGAGACTGGCAGATGCATGATGGGGGTCGGCCATGCATGCCCGACTTTCGCATGCACGAGATTCTCTCTCAGGAAGGAAGCAACCAGCCCAACAGCCAAAACAAACACACACACACAGAGCTAGAGCAAGATGATGAGTGATGCGAGCACGCACCTACTCGACCACGACCTCGACCTGGATGCTGCTGATGATGATGCGATGTAGGAGAAGTGGCGAACCGCACGGAAACCGAAGAGCACCCAAAGGTCAAAAAAGGGCACCGCAGCAAAAAAGCTCTCATGTTCTTCGCCCCTATCATTCTTGTCTCCCTGTCCTGGACTGCTACCACAATGCTCTTTCTAACTGTTGGAACTTGAAAACATGGCATACGTATGTAGTACGCCGTAGCTACCACGAGACAGAAGAATCGCAGGTAACGTAAGTACATGCATTTGTCAAGGAAGAATGGATACGAAGTAGGAGTACATGGCATGCTTTCACGTGATGGGTCAAAAGCGTGAGGAATCTACGGCTGCTGTTCGTCAAACTACAACCCTGTCTGTGTCAGGCTATAAAACATACAGTATTCTACCACGAGTACTAGTGCTAGTGTACGATGTTGGTTGTTTACACGCATAAAAGCTGCCTAATGGGACAAAATTTGACTAAGCTTTGCCATGGTTATTTATTTTGGCAAGTTTGTGGAAATAGTCTTTGCATCGGGGCAGGCAGGCAGGCAGGCAGGCAGGCTTGCTTGTTACGGAGTACTCCGTATCTTGGAAGGAAGATGCGCATCGACCGACACTGACGACTTTCTGTACCCGACTGGGAAATGCCAATCACGTTGTGCTGCTATCCTATTGTCGAATCAAATGAAAATGTGCTGCCGCGCGATAATATACGTCGATACTCGCTCCATTGAAAATATAAGTTACCCCTTTTCTAAAATTTATTATCAATTATATATATATATTATTAGATTAATTACTGATAAAAATAAATTTTAAAAACACATACATCTTATATTTCTAAACGGAAAAAATAGATGTTTATTCTTGTTTTCTAATCCTTCCATGATATAGCCCGATTTATATTGGAAAGCAAAACAAAGTATTCCCTTAGTCTAGAAATATAAAACGTGCATACCTCTTAAGATTTATCTTTAACCAAAAATTTATTCAATAATATGTGAATTATGTTATACAAATTCGATGTCTATTCTAATGGTATCAATTTTATATCTGATAATCCATATATAGTTGGACCAATGGTTAGTCAAAGTTAAATCTTAGAAAAATGCCCTTCAAAATGAGGTATTAAAGTAGGGAGAATTTCTAGCTTGTACAGAGGCAACTTGAGAAACTTTGCTTAGAGATTAGAAAAATGTCAAGTATTTTGAAAAGAATATTAGAAAACTTTGATTTGTAGGATTTCAAAAACACAAGAATAGACAAAATGCATTGGAAAGACATGCCCTCTTCAACCGAAACCATAGAAACTAGCATCAAATAGTGTTTGACTACTCATATAAAACTAGAACGGTGTCCCATGTAATTGTGCGGGAAATATTTTTAATTATCTTTATTTTTTTTACTTGTATGTATGATATTAGATTAGTACAGAAAATAAAAATTCAGATGGCGAGCTGGCCCGCTAATCGTTGTACTGAGCCGTATATTTAGCTATAGTTATGATGATATATCGTTTGTAATCTGTTTAGGTACAGTTACGAAAATCTATCGCCTGTGATCTATCTAGTTACGAAGGGTCCACCAGATTGACGATCGATTTTTTTAAAAAAATTTGTAGCATTTCTCTATGTTTTTTATTATATTTTACTTTTGGTATATGGTAGATAATAAATTTTTCAATAAAGTAGGCTGAATTAAGAATTTTTCTTTAGAATCGGGTACAAAGCGGCTCAGAGGACAAATTTCTAAGGTCTCTAGTTTTACAGAACAACTAACTTCTATAGAAAAGACTCACAAGAATCAAAATATCATGAAATTAATTTAAAATTCCTTCAAACCAAACAATAGTGATGTCGGTGGCGCGGCTTCTCGTCTACGCGCGCACGCACCATGCAGTGCACGTACGCGCAAATGGCCACATACATTATCCAACCAACTACCAGTAGTACTGCTAGACGGAGCATTAATTTTATATCGTATACAATATTTTGCTTGCTTACTCGTGCAGCCATATCGTATTTAAATTATGATCATCCGATCGTCTCTTTTTTACGTTGAGAGATTGCTCGCTCCTTCCATTATCATCACTAAAGCCACGGTCATTTGTTTCTATATGTAACTGTTTTCTTTATCTTCCCTCTAGTCAATTAAATACGTTCGGCTATTATTTTCTTGATCCTTCTACTATCATCATTAATTAACATCTATCTAATTTGCTTCCAGGCGCGACTCCGCCTCCATGTAATAACGTCATCAACTTTGATAAACTACAGCATCAATCCTCCACTGTAGGTACCACCAACGGCAATTCCTCAGTTAAGTAAGTCTGTTATTATTCACTAAGATGTGTACATAGATAAATAGCTAGGTTTTGAGCGTTTTGGTGTTGAAAAAGGTAGATGGATGCATCTTAACATGAAGACATGTGGAGAAGTTATTCTAAAATCCCTTCCTTTAGCCGTTATATGCTTCACGGATTATTTCAAGGAAACAAATATTAAGTCCTTTCTTTTCTGTCATAGTTAGCGGCAATTCCACTCTTTATTAATCTTTATCATTTCCAATTTTTGCTCGCTTCCAAATCAAAATCATCGATCATTCACTTTTTTCTCTTATTTGGAGAAAGAAGGTTTCCGCTCAGATGTCCATTACTAGAAATCTAAACGTACAGTTCTTTTCCCTTATTTTTACCCCTCGGATCGCAAGCTACGATTAGCTTGCTAATTTAATAGTTTGTAAATTGCTATTTATATTTTTAAAATATATTTGTTGCTAAAGATTTGCGCAGCAACCCCGCAGGATATCCTCTGGTCTGCTCATCTTCCTGCCGCGACAATTCATTCCGTCCCTTCCGTTCGCTTTCATGACTAGAGCATGCATGTTTAGCTTGTACTCGCTTGTAGTCGCGCAACTGGATCGAGTTCACGAGTAATCTAATCCAGGGGCAGTGACAGCGATCATGGTTGCTGATCGTGCATGCTGGTCCCATCCATTAGACATGCATCCTGTTACGGAGCAGAAACCACAGCGCCATTCGCGACAACTAGCATCTAGTCTTAAGCACTGAATATACAGATACCATACATTTTTGTTTAGATAATGATACAAGCACCATACATGCGTTGATGAACAGATATGCTGTGCTTCTTCAAGAAAGAATCAAATTAACTCGGTTAATGGAAATGTGCATGCATGGTGGGTGGTAATTCAAGACATTGTTGCAGTTACTCTGCTGTGTGACTTGATTTTCCTTCAGCGCGGTAGTTGGGGGTGGAATCAATGGATGGGATGGGAGAGGGACCAGGCAAAGGCAGCGTTTATGAGGTGCAAGCAGGAGCATTGATGCTACTACTGTGATCATAGGATTGAATTCTGCGAATTCTGCGCAAGACATTACCTGAATGCAGCTGCTAGGGGACAGTCTTACCCCCATCAATAGTGTAAGTGCAGGGTGCAGGAAAAGGGCAAACCATTAGCTCAAACTGCAACAGCAGCTCCTCTTCCCCCCTTCACATGGACCAGACCACCACCGTGATCATGATCACGCCTCCTCCACCGCTCTCCCACAGTTATCATGGAGCCATGGAGTATCAGTTATGTTCTTCTCTCAAGCAAAAGGCGGGATGCAGCACAGCACAGCAGATTGTCAAATAGTACACTTGTTCGCGCATTTGTTCATCTACCATCAGTCAGCACATTGTTCCTGAATTGTAAAGGCATCATTCATCTCTTATGACAGCTATAGATAATTTACTGTACCTACATTCGCCTTCAACCAAGTTACACATCCTTTTTCTGGTTGTTGTTGAAAGAAAGTTGAGAATATAATCTAAGCAAGGAATAAGAAGAGGATCGATCTAGATGGGACTTGTTTCCCCATGTATACTGACTGATCCATGACGATATTGATGAGCAGCTCACATCACTGAGCAGCTGTTGGCGTCCTCCTCGTTGAAGTAGTTGTAAGGCTCGCCGTGCGGGGCCGGCGGCGGCGGTGCTGGGTAGGACGGCATCGGGTATGACACCGGCGGCCGGCCGTACCCGCTGTAGCCCATTTGCGGGTACCCCGCGGCGGCGCCGTGGCCGTGGCCGCCGTTCATCATCATCATCTGTTGCTGCTGCTGTTGCTGTTGTTGCTGCTGCTGGATCAGTGCCATGTACTGCTGCTGCGCAACAGGGTTGCCGGCCGCCGCGGCTGCCTGCAGCATCTCAGATGGCATGCCGCTACCGCCGCCGCTGCCGCCCTGGTAGAACCCCGCCGCCGGCATGCCTCCGGCCGCCATGCCCTGCACAGCACGGCCACCCATGTGGGGGTGGCCCATTCCGGGGGAAACCGGCGCCACCCATCATGTTAGGCCTCATCATGGCCAGCTGCTGCGGCGGCATGCCGCCGCCCATCGGGCCACCGAAACCGGCGGCAGGACCAGCAGCGCCGCCGCCGGCCTTCTTCCCCTGGTCCGGGTGTTGCCCGCCGACCGGAGCTCCTCCTCCCTTGACGTTGTTCGGCTGCCCACCACCGCCCCCGTTTTTCCCGCCGCCGTTGCCGTTACCTCCTCCGCCACCTGCATCTTTCTTGCCGCTGCCGTTGTTGCCGTTCCCCTTGATCTGCACGGGGATCTCGTTGCCGCCGCCCTTCTTGCCACCATTGCCGCCGCCCTTCTTGTCGGCCCCGCCGGCGTTCGGCGGCATGGCCATCTGCTTCATCATCATCTTTGGGTCGTCGTAGAAGTCGTCCTCGAGGCCGTCATCGTCGTAATCTTCCTCGTCGTCGAACTCGTCGAACTCGTCGTCGAACTCGCTGCCGCCGTCGTCCCCCCAGTCGTCCTCGGGGACGCTGAACTTGACGGATTTCGGGTCCTTCGCCGGCGCGGCCGGCGCGGCCGCCGCGAACGGCATCTTCGCCGCGTCCATGAACTGCGACGGCATCTTCATGCCCTTCATCTGCATCTGCTGCTGCAGCTGCTGGAGCTGCTGCGCCGTCGGCTGCTTCATCTGCATCTGCTGCTGCAGCTGCTGGAGCTGCTGCGCCGTCGGCTGCTTCATCTGCATCTGCTGTTGCAGCTGCTGAAGCTGCTGCGGCGTCGGCTGCTTCATCTGCATCTGCTGTTGCAGCTGCTGAAGCTGCTGCGGCGTCGGCTTCATCTGCATCTGCTGTTGCATCTGCTGAAGCTGCTGCGGCGTCGGCTTCATCTGCATCTGCTGTTGCATCTGCTGAAGCTGCTGCGACGTCGGCTGCGGCATCACCATCTTAGCATCTTCGCTGCCCCCTCCGCCGCCCTTCTGGGCTTTGCCGCCGGGTGTCCTTGGGATGGCCCTTGCCGCCGCCGTCCTTGGGCTGGCCCTTGCCGCCGCCGTCAAGGTGGAGTTTTTGGAACTGGTTGGCGACGCGGCCTTGGAGCCCCAGAGCACGGCCGGCTTGCCGGCCTGTTAAGCTTCTTGATGATGGTGTCCGGATCCACCAGGCCGGACACCATCACCTTCCCCTGCTCCGGGTCGATGCTGCTTTGGTACACACCTGCAAGATGAGTGACTCCCTCAGGAAAAAAAAAGCAAAAATCTTTTCATTTTGAAGAAAAAAATCTTTCTTTTTTTACCATCAATCTTGTGGAGGATCTTCTTGACCTTCTTCTGGCACCCATCGCAGTGGATGTTCACTTTGAACACACAGGTCTGTAAATTTTGGGAGGAACAGAGAAACACAGTGTTACCAAAATAGGAAAAGAAAGAGAAACTTTGCATAGAGAGAGATGGAACGAAATGGCAAGCAAGCTGGTGCAAATGGCAGCAAGAACAAGATGGAATGTCTGCACTGGAGCTTGAGTTGGGAGGAAGCAAGCAAGAGAACTCACCTGTATCTTGAGCACCTCCTCCTTACTCATCCTGACTTACCACCTCAAATGCCCTAGAGACCAAAGGCACCTCACAGATCTGATGCACAGACACAGAGGGAGAGGCCTCAGATCAGGGGGAGAACAGCAAGGAGAAGGCAGCAACCAGGAAACATTGCTCTCACACAATGGAGGGGAGCGAGAGAGAGTGAGTGTGAGAGTCAGAAAAGGAGAAGAAGAAACTGCGTTCTTGCTGAAGATAACTTAATGGCACTGCAGCACAATATAATACCGTCCCTTCACACACACACACACAAAGAGCAAGTGCTAGAGAGAGAAGAGAGAGGCTAGCAGTAATTGATATAGGAGTGAGGAAGAAGAGAGGCCCCTCTCTCTCTCTCTCTGTGTTTGTCTCTACAGCAAAGCGAAGAAATTTAACACGCAGACGCAGGCATCATCTCTTTACCCTTTCTTTTTCCTTTTTCGCCTTTGGCAATGGAAGCCTTTCGCTTTGCCCTCTCAACAGATCATGAAATCGGAGTCTTGCAAAAGACTTGTTAGCCAAAGAAGATCAGGATTAAATACCCAGTTTGTCAGTAAGTACAGGGAGATGTTACACATGTGAGGTACTCGGATGTTGCAATATTACGATTAGCAATGTCGGTTCCGTTTTCTGTTCTTTCTTGTACTGTAAAATGAAAATGTGTACATGGAAGTCTTGATCTGCGTCCAGTTGAAAATCAGCCCCTCTCTGACTTTCAATTGGACTGTACAGTCAAGTAAAAATGATTGTGGTAAGTAGAGTCTGGGATACCGTAGTAATTTTTTTGGGTACTGTGACTAGTGCTGTTCATCTGTGTACATGGTTTACAAAGAACAATGTAGCAGGAGATAGAAAAACCAGTGCTATTTTTTTTTCCGAAACAGGAAAGGCCGCGGGAAAAAATAAGGTGATATGCTTGTAAACTTGGACGTATGTATGTAAAGATGCTGTACGTGCACAATTAAGTACTAATCCAGTCGAATAAGTCAAAAGAAGCGCCATCCTTACATTTCCATACTATGGCTTTCCCTCTAATCTAAACGTAAATCGGATATCCGAAATGATCGACTGAAACCCAAAAAATCTTCAGGTGGTTATGTATTAGAAAATCGATATCATTGTGTTCGTATTCGAGAGTATTATTATTATGATTTTATAAATATTGACAAAAAAATTGTAATAAAATTTTAGTTTAAACACTTAAAAAAGGAGGCAGTAATATCACGCAAGACATTACCCTGCAACTGATAGATGAGATGGCTCATTCCGTTGCATTACTTTCCTTAGCAAGCAGGCTGGAGTAGCGGAGCGTGTAGAATTAAACCAATGGTAGCTATATCTATACTATTATATAGTGTATTAAATTTGAACTAGACCTGGCAAGCAATCTGAGTCATTGATCCCATAAATCCGATGGCTGAAATTGGAGGTGTCGGCGGTACGGGAACTAGGGTTCTCTAAGCCGTTGCCAAAGGGCCAAACTTGATGCCACATCGCCAAGGGCGTGAGAATCGAGAATACGCGCTTGGGGGCTTGCCCCTCCGAGCACTGGGTCCGCTTGGCCCCTCTTGGTTTGGTCAAGTGACCCACGTGCAGCGAGCTGGCGAAGTCATGGGCTCGGGGGTCCCCGAGCTCGGGAACCCCGAGCACCTCTTGTTTCTTCCTCGGTGCCACGTGGCAAGGCGCCCCGAGCACCCCTCGGGGGCCCTTCCCCGAGCAGTCCTCGTGGGTCCTTCGACCAGTACACGTGGCGGGAGTCCCGCGGCGCCCTCCGTAGGGCCCAAGCGGGCCCTTTCCACGTGTCCCATCGGGCGCATTTAATGCCTGTTCGGCGGGTTTAATGCCTGTCAACAGGCGTGCTACTCCAGGCCCAAGGCGGGCGTCCTCCGGTGTGATAAGGCCTGTAAGTTATCATCTGACAGACCTTTCGACTTTCGGGCGCAGTACAGCACGCCCAGATGCACCCCTTTGGTCCGTGGGACCCGGGTGGTTGGAGCCGTGGCAGAGAGCTTGCCTGTTAAGTCTTCACCGGCACGTTTCAACCCATCATGAAGACTCGTTTTTCAAGGACGGCATGTCAGCAAACATCTCTTCCGCAGCAGCCTTCGGCGGCCGCGCGTGGCATGCTCACGCCCCCTACGTAAGCAGCTTGCCCGCTGCATTTAATGCACCTTAGGTCATTGTGGTAAGCCCCCAGGTATATAAGGGGAGAACCGAGGCCATGCAAGGGGGCTGATCTTTTCTTAGACTGAACTCTTCTCAAGCTAGCAAAAGGAAGAACATCGGAGCTCCCTGAATCGAGTTTCGGGCTATCTTTGTAATATCTCAAACACCAATACACACATCAAAGCAGGACGTAGGGTTTTACACCTCCGTGGTGGCCTGAATCTGGGTAAATCTCTGGTCACATTCCAAACATCTAAAGCCCGCCTAATACGACCCTGTAGCTTCGGACCAGCACCTCCCCGGCCGAATCACAAAAGGGGGGTCCTCCCAGATCACCGATGCCGGTGTTTACATGTCGACAGGAGGGATTTGCATAAACAGTATCTGTGAACAGTACCGCGTGAACAGTATCATCTACATTACTCTGTGAACAGTACCATCTATAGTACCTGTGTACATTGCACGTACTGTTTGCTAGTACAGACATGTAGCAAACACTGTTTTGTAAGATGGAGGTAGAGAGGGCGGAGGGCGCACACACGGCCGGCCTGCCTCTCTTTCTATCATCTGCAGTCATCTCGTGGTCGCGGCGGCCGGCCATGCCCATGGCGGTGGAGATAGTGGAGTGTGCATGTGCACGCAGATGCAGATGCAGATGTGCAGATGCAGTGAAGACATCGCGCGTCGTGGGGCATGTATGCCTGCAAGCAGACGTCAGGTCAGAGCCGACGGAGCGGTCACACCATCCTCGAGGCCGGCCGCTGAGCGCATTCAACTCACTCCCATTTACTTCGGCCTCTCCTCCTGCTGCCTAAAATTAATTTCCCGTTTGTCTTTAACTAGAGAGAGATGGAGTACCTGTGCCTCCTCTCTTCTTAATCGTCGTCGTCTTCCACAGCTTAATTATTCCCTCCATCTCTCACAGTGCTGCTCATGGTCGCAGATGCTACGTCGTAGAACCGCATACGTACACACAAATTAAGGACGTGACCGGAGATTAACTGTTAACCTTTTAATGGACAGATAATGAGCACTTGTTGCTGAGACAAACTGACGAATTTTTACACGACTTGAGAAAAAATGGAGATAGTATTATTTACGTACCTCCCACACGCCGTGAAGAAGCAGCCTCTGGAATAGGTCCTGGACATCCAGCACGAGCGCATCTGATTTGTTATCGCTGCAGGTATCTTCGATGAAGGCCCTCACTCGTTCCTGCAAAAGTGATAATACAGACAAGTGTGCATTTTCAGCTGGATTTATTGTTCACAAACTTTACGCTGTAATTTTGAGTTATCTTAGGCCCTGTTCGGAACTCCTCTAGCTTCACCAAATCCACAGCTCCAGCGCCGCGCGCCGCGCGCCATCTTCACACGAGAAGCTCCGGTCGTTCGGGAGGCCAGGTCCAGCTTCTCCCTCGCTACATGGGCCCATTTCGGAGGAGGAGGGAGGACGGGCTGAAAGGAGTGGGCTCGGGGAGAACTGACGGCGGTGAGCTTGGGCGGACTGGCGACGTCGGCGAGCTCGGGGCGAGGAGGGGCGATGGCTGGGCAGCGGCGGTGATTTCGGGGAGGGCGACGGCGATGAGCTCAGCGCGGGCCACGGCGGGGTGGCGCGAGGAGCAGAGGGACGGGAAGGGTACGCGGACGACCGGCGCTGAGGTCAGCGGGAGCGGGACTGACTGCCGGCGGCGGGGGTGGCGGGGGTGGCGGCGAGGTGGCGGGTTGGCGGCGAGCTCGCTAGGGTTCGCGAGTTGGGGAATCCCGTAGGGTGAACCGGTAAGCGCGGCGACTTAGTGGTGGCATGGCGGGTAATTTCGCCGAACTCCGCGCGGCGCTGAGACGAGAAGCTCGGTTTCGGCCGCTTCGCCGATTTGCACGGGAGGAGGGCTCCGCTTCGCGGAGCGGGCTCGGCGGAGTTGGGGCGTTCGGCGGGGCTCGGCGCGGGGAGTTGGCGGAGTGCGGCGCTGGAGGAGTTCCGAACGCGCCCTTAACATCGCTACAAAAATTCCTTGTCACCACAGCACGCTCAAGCTCGATCTACTATCTTTACAAGCATCTTCAAAAACAGAGCTGAAAATACAGTGTGCTTAGTTCAGAAAACATAGGGTCAAAAAGACATAAGACCATGCATACTTCATATGTTTCAAGCAGATCAGGCAGGAACTTTCTCTTCATGGCTTCCCTTGTGTGGCGATCTATAAGAGCATCCACACCAGCTTCTCTATATTTGGTTCCCTATATCTCTATATAGGGAGCTTCTCCAAAAGATTCATTCCCTATTTCTCTTTTCACTCCACCAGCTTCTCCAAAACTCATTCCTTATACCCCACCATCCTATATTTATTGATATACTACAACTACCATTTCATCCTCAACAGCTATTTATTCGTGACGGATAAATTTCAAACGGTGCTATATTACAACTTCAAATTTTTCGAACGACGAAATTTGAACGGCAAATTTTTTGAACGAAGAAATATACAAATAGCATTTAAAAAGTGATATGTGGAATGTGATTATTGAACTAACACAAAGGACTCAGTCACAGAAATGAACAAAAGAAATAAACCAGAGCTGGTGATATTTGACATGGCAATATGATCACTAGAGAAATAAATTAAGTCATCCCTAAAATAGCAACCGGAACAGCAGAGAAAATAAACGTTAAATCGATTCGATTTAAAGGTGCAGTACAAGATAGTTACATTAACTCATCTACTAAAATTTACGAAGTATTTGGTGTTCATCTTTACATCCCCATCACCCGCATCCTCCTACCCGCACCAGCCCCACCAGCGCGGGCCTCCCGGCGGCGGCGCTTGTACTCGACGGCAACGCAGAGGACGTGGAGGAGGCACTGGACCACGTACCCCGCGAGCCAGAGCCGGAGCTGGACGGCGGGGCGCTCTGTGAGGGAGGCGGCGAGCACGGCGGCGGCGACGGCGACGAAGGTGAGGTTCCAGAGCACGTCGAGCACGACGACGGCCTTGAAGTTGGCCCAGTCGGTCTGCTGCTCCTCGAGGTGCTCCGCCGCGTTCTCTCGCACCGCAACCGACGCCGAAGCCAGAGCCGCCGTGGCCGATTTCCACGACGTCCCCAAAGAGGAGGATGTGGAGGTGACGAGCAGAAGGGAGCGGCAGTGGATCCGCGATGAAGTCGGCGGCAGCGGCGACGGCGCCGTCCTCGGAGATGACGATCAAGACGAAGACGAGGTGCTGGATCGCCACAGGTCCTTCATCATCCTCCCCGCTCTTGCTCGGACCGGATCTGCGTGGAGTCGGACGAACTTGCTCGGGGACGACGGCGGGGAGGACGGAGGCGCTGAACGGGCTTCGGCCCTTGCTCAGGGATGATGGCGAGGAGGAGGGAGGCGCAGAACGGTAGGGACTTGGTGCGATGCGGAACAGCGGGGGCGACTTTGCACGGGGCAGAATGGCAGGAAGGAGGGCTCCGGAGCGGCGGTTGCAAATTGCAGAATGGAGAGAAGTTTGCTAGAAATGGGGATGGGGAGAGGGCAGATGCAGAATGAGATAGGATGCATAACCAAATGCAGAAGCTGCTGCACCTTGTTTTTTGTTTAAAATCCCTAAATATAGCTGTGGGGAATGGTTTGCATATGCTGGTGTGGGATGCTCTAAGACGCCAAGCGTCCAGCGCGATCATCTCCTCTTCGTCCAGATGGCTCTTCTTCCGTTCTGCCGAAGATGATCGTGTCATGTGAAATTGCATCAATATTGCCTACAGACGGAAAAATTACCAAGTATATTATGATGGATCTACACACAAATTCATTCACGTAATGGTAGTATGATATACAGATACTGCTTATTTCTCTTTGTGCAGTTGGGTTTGACATGTCGTGAACTAATTATGAACAGACATGGGCAGGAGGCAAGACATGCAGAGTAATGAAGGTACCTGAACGTCCTAGTCGATGCTCCTGAAGACATCCCATTCACCAGCACCCGTCGACATGCAGAATGGGGGCAGCTCCTCATCTACGCTCCGGCAGAAACGCTAATACGCGCGAGAGCCATTCTACGCTCCGGCCGAAACACGCCAGCCCGAGCCAGCCAGGCCACCAAGTCGTGTAATATAACCTCTATCCATTTCCGATCGTAAAACTTGTAGCTTTGAACGGTAAATTTGTGTTTTGGATGGTAAATTTTGTTTCCTAGACGAACGTACGTAGTATGACAGTAAAAGATACAGCCTCAGACAGTAAAAACAGTCAATAAGCATGCAGATCATTCCCAAGGCGCACGATCGAAGGAATTGTTCATGCGCTTGAGAAACAGAAAATGGAGTTGCGCAAGTTTGGGTTTGGTTGCGTTGTGCCCAGCGATGGTAGATTGAGCGGCACGAAAGCCTGCACCGGGCCGGTGCCGGCAGATTGATCGGCGCGCCCGTGGCTTACCAAAGGAGACGGTAGCGACGATCGCATCAATCAGCGTGGCGGTGGTCCCTAGCAGCAGATCCGGCGTGCCGGGAACCGAGGAGGTGGGCGAGGATGGCGGCGGCAGAAGAGGACACGACGACGAGCTACATCGTTAGCGTGGCGGCAGTCGGCAGCCGTGGATCTGGTGGCGATAGCCGCCGGAGACGGGGAAGGAAGGAGAGGGCAATGATGGCGGAAGATGAGCTGATGGAAGAGGAAGGCCATGGAGTGGGCCGCACTAGCGGGCTTGCAGCCGCTTAAGCGGAGTAGTTAGGAGATCCAGAGGCACGTAGAGGGAGCTGAGTCCATTAGAGGCTCTCACGCCATAGACGCCATTCCGTTTGTCCTCTGCTCCTCCACCTACCTCACCTCCCCACACCTCCCCAGTAACGCCACCGCGGCAACAGCGACGGCGACGGACCAACCCCCAATGGACGCGCCCGAGCGCCGCCTCCGCGCCGTCTCCTCCCACCTCCAGCCGCCCGCCGCAACCGCGGAATCCGGCGCCGGCCTCGCCGCCAATCCCACCGCCGGGGAGTACGCCCACGGTACGCACGTCTCCCTCCTTCTCCTCCCGTGCTTGCCTTTGACCTGCTGGTACGACCGTATATATACCCAAGCCGGGGAGTACCCCATTTTCGAACCTTTCCCATGTCGAACTATGCATTTTGAGCTAAATTGGCACATCGAGAGGCAACAACGCACGATGGTTTTTCTCTTCACTTGAAAAAAAAGCTTCTTTAGAACAAACTATCATCAGCAACTCACTGTGCGAAGTTTCTTCAGTGCTGGGCTGCAGTGCTGTTCTCCCTGAGAAGTTGCAAACTGGAAAGTGGAACGTGTACCGGTAGGTCATTTATATGTTTGTGTTGCACTTTTGCTTGTGTCATGGCTCATAGTTGCTGTTCTCGTCTTGCAGATCTGCACAGTCACCTATAACGCTGATTAATAGATTTCCGGATAATCCAGATGTTGGAACATTGCATGATAATTTTGTGTAAGAATCCTCACTAATATCTCTTGAGCATAACTTGGTCAGATACTTCAGTTATTAGCAATTCTGCTCTTTTATTTGCTTATTTACAGAGCATGCAAAAGATTTCTGTGCATTTCAGTAAGATAGAAAAGAGTGTTACAGCGACATTGGCTGACCTAGAGCTCACAGACAGTGATACAATCCGACAGTGTTATCGATGCTATTTTGACAGGCTTGTTTTTACTTATTAGCAAATATATGAGTATAGCATCATGCTGCAGTAGTCTTCTGTATTTTATCTGAAAGATACGCCAGAAAAAAAGGAGTCCGGCACAACGAGTACATGTTGAAGCTCTCTTTTCAATTTTTTTTCCTTCTGAATTGTGGCCAGGAGGGATTCCTGCCAAAACCTAATAGAGTCTATTTCACAGAAAACTTGCAGCTGTAAAACTTAAGAGCTGCGAAAAACTTGAATACAATACAGAAACTTTTATCTGATGGTTTTATTTAACACTGGTCAATTAAGGACTTGGTGGAGCCTACATGGTTAGGAAATGTTTACAAAATGTCATGATACTTGTAGTCCTCAATTTTAGTACTGTAATAATCCCTCATGTACAATGTTGTATGGTATTCTTAATTGCACAGGTACGCAGTTGAGACTTTCAGAGATTATAGGTACCTAGGTACAAGAGTCCATGCGGGTGGAACTATTGGAGAGTAAGGATTGACTATCTGCTATATGCCTTAGGATTTCCTTTCGTAGTGTTGTTTATCTTAACCCTTAAGTGAAAATTAACATTGCAGCTACAAATGGATGACATACGGAGAAGCTGGTACGAGCAGGACTGCAATAGGTTCTGGTCTTATTTATCATGGAATACCTGAAGTGAGTCACCATGGTCTCAAAAGGCACTCTTCTTTTTCTTTATGATTATTAATAAACTGATAAACTGCTGCACATTAATGTCTTGAAATATCACTTACATTCCCCCTATGTGTCAACTTACTTTAAGTATTCTTTTAATCTGAATCAGGGTGCAACCGTTGGTCTGTATTTTATAAACAGACCTGAGTGGATCATAGTTGACCATGCTTGTTCTGCATATTCATATGTTTCTGTGCCACTTTATGATACTCTTGGTATGTCCGCACCGCAGAATGATCATTGTTCTCTTTTTAATCATTTAGTGAACGATTTTGTGTATCGTACTTTCTGCAGGTCCAGATGCAGTTCAGTTCATTGTGAACCATGCAACAGTAGAAGCTATTTTCTGTGTTCCTCAAACACTAAGCACTGTGAGCTTTAATCCCTTATCCCAACCTAGACAATTGCTAGTTTCTACAGTACATTAAAATAGCACTAATAGCATTGAAAACCTATAATGCTATCTCCGAATTGTTATATACTGATCCTAACCAGTAAGGCTGGAAACTGGCAGTAATTTACTGGAAAATGGAAACCTAGTCCTGCTTTTGGTGCTGATGCCATCCTACTAGGGGATTTATTTAAATCATATACTGATTCTTTGGAGTGCTTAGTAATGTCAAAAGGTTGTACATTGCATATTTGGACACTGCATGCATCTCAATTATGCAATACTGTTTATTCTGGACCATAATCGCCGTATCCACATACGTGCATGATTTATGTGGTGGGTATTAGGATCCGATCTTGAAATAGGTTGGGCATGGGCTCCAATCCTAGTTTTGTTCTGATATGTTTTAAAACGCTAAATCATATTATAGACACCATGATGCATTCAGCTTTAGGTTGCACTATGACATATACTCTGGTAAAGAAGCACATTTGAATTGTAACCTTGTTTTACTTATATTTATCTGCTAATTGCAGCTGTTAAGCTTTATAACTCAAATGCCTTGTGTTCGCCTTATAGTGGTAAGTGTCGATCATTTACAATTAAGGTTTGCAATTTTAAAAAGTCATGATTGTTAAAATCTCTGGTCTGTTATTTTTTTTTAATCTGTTTTGTATAGGTAGTTGGTGGAACTGATGAGAATATGCCATCTGCACCTGCAACTGCTGGAGTAGAAATTGTAACCTACTCCAGGCTACATAGCCAGGTGGGCTTGCTGAATAATCATTGAGTTTTGCTCTAAAATGTATAAAAACATAGTTTATGATATGTCCTTAGCATTATAGAACTTCATCATCGTACAGGTTGCTTCTCATAAACTATTGTCAGTCAACATAATGCCATTTAAACTAGTTGCTAAATAGTTGTTTGTGTGTACTTGGAGTTAAGAACTGTTAATAATTTCAGCTATGTTACAGAGTTACAGCCACTGTTACTGTCGTTAGTCTGGAATGCACGAAGTTGGCTTCTGCGGAATCCCTTCGCAGATAGGTTATAGTTACACAGCTGATGCAACATCTAGCTGACATTTATGTTAGAATATGCATTTATAATGCACTTAGGTGAGTGTTACATATCCAGATTTTTGAATAGTACCCCATTAAGCCTTAGGTATGGTGTATTTGTTTTTAGTGAATATATTGGGCTCAACCAGAATTTGCAATGTATATCTCCGACTGAACTGACATGGCATAGTGTGCAAGTGTGTTCAAATACACTGGTTCTTTACTATTTTGTATGTAACACACATGGCCACATGAGTGTACTGTGACAATCTTGCATAACTACAAATGGTGGTGGGTATATATATTCTTTCTGTTGCACCTGCAGTTTTATGTCCAATGTAAGTTATAACAGTACATACGCATTATTCTTTTAGACATTCATTAATTGTATCTGTGCATGCTGGACACGTTAACTTTAGTTTAGTTTACCATGAAATGCACACGCATATGTATCCAATATCCCTACATTATCTTCAGTTGTTTCAATTTCGACTAAAGGGTAGCACCACCTCTACTTTTCTGCTCATTCATATCACTGTGCCCCTCTTTTTTCGCTTTGAACTTCTTTTAATTTTTTATTCAGGGACAAATGAGTCCTCAACCCTTTTGGGCTCCAAAACCTGAAGATGTTGCCACTATCTGCTACACTAGTGGCACTACTGGCACACCAAAGGTAAATCATTCATTCCTCTGATTATTCTTTTCTCCATAAGCGGTGTTGTTTTACCCTTACCTTTCAAACCTATAAAGCTGGATGCCAATCTTTGTTCCAGGGAGCTGTTCTTTCTCATGCAAACTTAATCGCAAATGTTGCCGGATCAAACATGGGCGTTACGTTTAACCCCTCGGATGTGTGAGATTTTGTATTTAATTTATAACTGTTGCTTTTCTTTGTGGCTTATTCAATTTACTTCAGTCCTTAATATTTTTGACAATACTTGTCGGTCACTTTCCTCAGGTACATCTCATATCTACCTTTGGCACACATCTACGAGAGAGTGAACCAAGTATGGTTGCTTCATTGTGGTGTCGCCATTGGGTTCTACCAAGGGGTATGCATATATGGACTATTTAGATCAATAAATTTATGTTATCTTTGTATTATCATTTGAATGACTATGCAATATATAGAACAATTTCTATACGCATTCAGAAGATTAATTGATGATTAGTTCTTCTATAACTTATTGCCAGACATAGGTTGTGTAAGGTTTTTTTCCCGTTTGTTTGCCAATCTGTAAGAACTGAGCACTTTCTGTAGCATTACAAATATGCATCTTTGCTTTACTAAATGTCATAATGATCTTTTACCTTTAGCCACGAACTCTTTTTCCTCTTTTTGATGAGTAATTTTCATTAATTACCAGGATAATTTGAAGCTGATGGATGACCTTGCTATTCTGAGACCAACAATATTCCCTAGTGTTCCCCGGTTATATAACAAAATTTATGCTGCGTAATACAACTATATCAGTAATTTTGATATTTTCCTCTTTGATATGAATATTGCTAATCATATCTTTGTACTGTTAACCAACTAGTGGTTTCTTTATGTAGAATTACAAATGCTGTGAAGGAGTCCGGTGGGTTGAAAGAACGATTATTTCATGCTGCATATAATGCCAAGAGGCAAGCTATTATTAATGGTAAGGAACTAAGGAATCGGTTAACGGTCTTTGTGTTCCTCACATATATAAGCTAAAAGTTTAAATGTGACCCCTTCAATCATCCATTATTAATTTAGACTTTAGTTAACCGGTTGATCATCAGGGATTTTATTGTTAATTTAATAGTTCCCCTATTAAAATACCCATGTCAGTGGTCAAATTCAGCATCAAGTCACACACTAAGTCAGCAACTGAGGATTTCTGCTTCCTATCTGTCCAAATTAATTTCTAGATGGCATACGTGTAATAGTTATGTGATTGTCAAGTATAAGTTGGCAGCTAGAAACATGAAATGTGAAGGCCATTTGGACTATTGTGTACAAATTATCTTTATATAGGTCACTATTTCTAAAATGAAATAGGTCAAATGCAAACTGGAAGCTACCTTTATAATGACTTCAGAGTTTCCTAACATATAGCTCATATTCGGAACTCAAACATTGGAAATAACCCTCTTCGTTACAATATCTGAATTAGCCATGAAGTCTTGATTGTACTGAAAGATGTATTTTTCATCTATATGACATCATTTGATCCGTTTGTTGTTGTTGCCACCAATGTGTATAATGAACAGTTACTCTTACTTTTTATGTTATTAGGACGGAATCCATCCCCAATGTGGGATAAGTTTGGTATTTAACAAAATAAAAGCTAGGCTCGGTGGACGAGTAAGACTTATGTCTTCTGGTGCTTCTCCATTGTCACCAGATGTAATGGAATTCCTACGAATGTAAGCTAATTTCCTTTGCCCTCCCTTAGTGCAGCATGATGATTATTTAGAACCTGCCTTTGCTAATCATAACACTTTCTTTTATAGATGCTTTGGTGGTGAAGTTCTTGAAGGTTATGGAATGACAGAAACATCTTGTGTCATCAGTGTAATGGATGTTGGTGATAAATCAATTGGTCATGTTGGATCTCCAAATCCTGCTTGTGGTAAGCTCCATTTTTGCAGGGATATAATCAGATTTGCTGGCTAAAGTTATGCCGATGGTAACTCTCATGAAGTCAACTTAATATAATAATAGTAAATGGAGAAGCCACCCTGAAGTTCTGATGCCTTTACATGGGTTTGATTTCTTTTAACTGTCTCTTCCCTTAATAATTAATATTGGATGATGGTGGTATTTTCACAGCTGATGGTTACTTAAAAATAGTTGTATTGAAGAAACTTATTCCGAATTATCTTTATTTATACTCTATGTTCAACATTTGTTTTGAGAGTTACTTTCAAGCTCGTCAATTTGTTTGATGCTGCCATTAGCAAGATACAATGATGCATGTGATTGAATGATGTTCTTCAGGAATAAAAGTAGGCTATTAGTTGCGAAAAATGTCAATATTCTTACTTTCCTGCAACAAATGAAGTTATGTTCCATCTTTGTGTTGTAAATTTGCACAGTGTTGCTCACATGCTTTTATCATGCAAATCATGTTTTCATTTTCAGAGGTTAAACTTGTGGATGTTCCAGAAATGAACTACACAGCTGAGGATCAACCGTATCCGCGCGTGGAGAAATTTGTGTTCGGGGACCTATAATATTCCACGGTTACTATAAAGATGAAATTCAAACGTAATTTGATATCCTCTCACTTCTATTTATGTGTTTTTAGAAAGTAAGATTAATAAATGTATTTTGCAACTTATCAAGTACAATTAATAAATGTGTTATGTAAACTGCAGAAGAGAGGTCATTGATGAGGATGGTTGGTTGCATACTGGAGACATAGGTTTGTGGCTGCCTGGAGGGCGCCTAAAGATTATAGATAGGTAAAACTGAAAGATACACTCCGTATTTCCATGAAGCTTTTCTTTTGTAACCGAGATGGCAATTATGTGCTTTGTGCTTTCATTTGGAGCGTGGCGTCTATGGCACCCTATCTATCTATTGCTTCTATACCCTCTGCAGGAATATCAATCAAAGTTATCACAGAAGTCTAAATAGATTTGCAAAGGCTGGAATGGAACGAATCCACAATCTAGCAAAGTTTCAAGTTTAAGCTAACTCTTCACAGTACATGGTAAAAAAGGGGATGAGGTCCTCTGAAAAATTGAAATTAGGAAGGCAAAAAATAATATTGTTTCGTGAAAAAAAATATATCCTTTTGCTTATACATCCATGTAAGGACAAATTTTCTAAGATGTTATATCACCCTAATATGTAGCTTCTAATTATTCTGATTTTTTAGCTGATGATTTAGTTGTCTTATCTGGGACATGATGCATTGGATAAATCCCTTATCCTCGAAGTATTCTTTTCCATCCTTCTCTATTGAAACGAAATTGCATCAGGCAAATCTGCACTCCTAGCTTTTATGCAGATCTCTGATGAGTGGTGATACTTAAATTTGCCAATTTGATATGGAATTTTGAGTATATACTTGAAGTACTGCCTACTATTTTCAAATCGTGCTCAACTTACTAGTATAGTTTATTATATGAGTTGGCACTTGATAAAATTATACTTTGTTAAACCATAATATTACTTTTAAATTATATAATTTACCGCCTCTCAGCAGTTTTATGGATAAATATAAGTTGTAAGAAGGGAGAAAATGTCTAATAACAATCTGTACTGTTTACAATTAGAGTATAACAGACTTAAAATGGAAGCAGAATATCAAAGAGCAGACCTGAACTGAAGATGCATAGCCAGCATTACACTTTTGCTCACTGGCTGTGGGCTTGTAGCACCAATTACCTGGTCTCTCAAGTTCTATGAAATATTGTACTGTACACAATATTTTGAAAGATCACTGCAGTTCTCAATTATTTTATTTAATAATAATTAGTTAATTACCAATTCCCATTATGCACATTTTCCCTAGGACATTTCATGTAATATAGTTCCCATGTACTCTGTTTGGTCTGATTAGCTCTCTTCCTTTCTATATATGTTCCTACGCTCAAGGAAAAAGAACATTTTCAAGTTAGCTCAAGGAGAATACATAGCTCCAGAGAAGATTGAGAATGTCTATGCTAAGTGCAAGTTCATTGCCCAATGCTTTGTATACGGTAATATCATGATCTTTTATTAGCTGTAACTATCAATTCTGGCCATGCATATTCTATATCTGTTGATTTGGATGCAGGCGATAGCTTAAATTCTTCTTTAGTTGCCATTCTAACAGTTGAGCCAGAGGTGTTGAAGTCTTGGGCTGCGTCAGAAGGAATCCAGGTAATATTCTTGCTTGTTGCATGTATCGCCTTTTCTTCATCTCTTGAAAACATATAATAAGAGGAACTCTGACTAGAAAGTATCGATTTATGTTGTATTTAGAAAATATTGATTCTGTTAGAAAATTAGGAGTATAAATAAGACTTTTCACATTTGTGTTGCCTGTTTATGCTCTTAACTTGTCCTTGCTAACCTGTAGTATGAGGATTTGAGACAGCTCTACACTGATCCTAGAGCAAGAGCTGCTGTGCTGGCTGACATGGATTCTATTGGGAAGGAAGCACAGGTTTCTCTCTTAACTTCTGACCTTACACATTCTCTCCATAAGTAAAATTTTCTTCTGAACTTGATCGAATGATTCGTATTGATACTTGTACGCTTATTTTTGTACCAGCTAAGAGGTTTTGAGTTTGTCAAAGCTGTTACTCTTGTTGCTGAACCATTCACACTAGAAAATGGTCTCCTCACCCCAACATTCAAGGTAAGCCCATCGATCTGTTGGAGGGGACTGAGATGGAGTGCTGACACTTCTTCTCGATACTTCTGTAGGTCAAAAGGCCGCAAGCGAAGGCTTATTTTGCGAAAGAAATTGCAGATATGTATGCACAACTGCGTGATGCAGAGTCAGCTAGACCCAAGCTGTAGTTACTCGAGTAATAATGAGAATAAAGAGTTAATGAAGGCAGGAGATTAAAATTCGCGCAATTGTTTATCCCACGGCATGAATTAAGTGGTTGCGTTTTAGTGACACAGCAAGTAATGGTGATGGTAATTCGTGAACCCTTCCTCCCATGTCCAGGAACCAAAACTTAATTTCTCCAAACAGCAGGCTGGGGCAGTGCTTGGTGCAGAATGAATATGAATTTGGTTATTGTTGTAAGTATAACTGAAGGCACCGCCATATGCATTTCCTTGTTTTCTTGTAGAATACATAGACGGTAATCTTGCCCTTGTAAAGGTTTAGGGAAGAAATGGCAGGTGCCCTAAAATGTTACATTATAGGAAGACAGTATGTGCACCAATCTTACAATATTACAAGAAAAACTAAGTGTACGCAAAATCTGGAATTAAACTGCTCTGGATGTATGTAACAACAATCATTTTACTCTGTTCTAACAATTTATGTTGTCCACGAAGTGCACGACAAGTTTACGACCTCCATTATTCTGAACGTGGCTTCTTAACATTACAATCGGCATTCTTTTTTCTTATCCCAATAATCTAAAACATCCAATTTTGAAAAAAAGAAATCTCGAAGTTTTGGCACTTCAAATAAATACTGCTTAAACATGTGAGACATGATTGCAGTGCCCCATTATCAATACCATGACTACAAGATGAAAAGAAAGCTTAAGTAAATAAGTAGCAAGCATACATGCATTAGATGTTAAAATGTTCATGCCTAAAGGTATATGCAAATACGGGACAACATACCCACAAACATCATCAAAGCCCTATAGCAATAGGAAATCTAGTTACTTCTCAAAAGGATCTGCTCTCTAAAATTCATCACTTACAGGATCGACAGGAAGGTACACACAAAAGACACCTGACCATATCAGCGCTTTGCTGCTCTCCACACCTCCATTGGAGCCCATGTTGACAATTGTGCGAGGTTTGGTTGCTCCCTTCTGGTAGTACAGTCCCTGTATTGCCCCCATGACCATTTTCTATCAGGTTATCATTAGAATTATGGCTTGGGAAACCATTTATAAAAAGCGCCACGTCGTCGTCGCCACCATTGGAATCACCAGCAAATACTTGCTCAACTGAACTGAACCGACCAGTAGCTGAACCATAACTAGTCCCCTGCGCCATTGCCGAGGTGCCATTGAGCATCATGTCATAGCTGTTGTAAGAGTACAGATGAGCATTCTCCACTGGCGGCCCGGGATAAGGAAGCGGCTCCAGCTCTCCTAGCACACTGTCAGGGCTTGTTCGGAGCAAAGGGATTTGTCCCGATTCATGCGGTAATTGAACTGTTCCCTGAGAATTTCCTGTGACGTTCCCGTGAAATCTCTGTGTTCCAATCAAACCCTCAATGTCTTGCTGGTGAAACTGATGTTGAGCATGATCCCTGCTGATGATTGGTGAGTCCAACTGACCCATGTAGCCCAGCTGCTGCTGCTGCCACTGACTGTAAAACATCGTATTGTCTCGTCTGTGCTCTGGGACCATGGCGCTCCACTGATAGTTCGTCATGTACCCTGCATGCTCTGCATACATCTGCGCCATGGAGGCGTCGAGCTGATACTGTTCTTCATGTGGAGTTTGGTAACCTTGCTGGTGCACCATCAGTGGCAGCCACGCCGAATTTATTATCAGGTATTATCTCTTGATGCATGGAAACATCAAGCTGATGGTGATCTCCATCTGGGTATCCGTGTGGGGCAACGGCAGGGATCATCAGGCTTGTGTCGTCAAGTGCCATGGGGTGTTCTTCATGCAAAGCTTGGCGGTGATCTTGCTCGTACATCAGCAATGGCGGCGGATCTGTGGATCCATCAGCAGGTGTGGTTTCTTTCTGCCGTTGTTGCTGGACTTCCTGCGCCTGGGAGGTGGCAGTCTTCTTCCTTCTCTTCGTCGGCTTAGTGTCTGTTCTCCTCTTGCGTTTCTTGCCGCTGCCGCCACTGGCGTCCCAGTGCTGCGTCAACTGTATCGTGCATAGGACCCACTGATCCATCTGCAACCATTTTAAAAAAAGCAAGGGATATAATAATCATGTTGATCCATGTCGATTAAACCGCATGTAAGTACATATGTATGACTGGCATGTCCCACACTTCTAGCAGCTTAATTAATACATCACTAATAATGCTGACATTTTGCACTTGGCGTAGTACATGCAAGCGCGAATAGTCATCTTATCTATAATATGTATATAATAATAATATAAAAGCATATAATCTATAATCTATAATAATATAAAAGTATGAGTTCGGATGTGTTACTTTCTATCTGAACTGCCGGTGATATTCATGTAGTTTTATGGTCTTAAAATTTAGTGTCTTTGGAATACATATATTTTGACCAAACTATGGCAATTCGCAGAACAACATTTTTAATAAACGATGCATGTAAATTTTGACGCAAACCTGACCAAATCGACTAATCGAGCTTCCAGAGAGATCGATCGTGCACGTCCGGCGTTAATTAAGGATTATTTTTCCGTTCAACATTCTTTTTTTTTAAACGGAAGGTATTAGGCACTGTGAGGTGTGCGTTTCGATGCACCTTTGTGTGCTTGTAACAACTTTGGTTCTTAATCGATGAAGTTCTCTCTCGCGCAAAAGTATAAGTCGCAACAACTACATAGTCCTCATAGCAAAAGAAAGAAAAGATGATCATATATAAGAACGATGCATGCGTACACGTAAGTACGTACCCCGGGGTTGTCTGCCATGACGTACTCGTGCATGCTCCATTTGCCATCCTCACCGGCGACGCTGGAGTGGTAGGTGAGGACCCTCTTGGTCCCGATGACGGGATCCTTCGTCCCGCTCCGGCGAATTTCCGCCACTTGTCCCGTCGCCTTCCAGCTAGCTGTCACTCCGGCCACCCGCAGCTTCCGGCGCGGCTCGTTCTCCTTGTTCGACGGCGACACCTCCCTCTTCGTGAAGAAGTACCACCTCTTCTCCCCGTACCCCTTATACTCCTCTGCATGCAATTCATTCAGCATTTAACTAAAATTTGCCAAGCAAACTATTATAAGATGCATAGATCGATCTAGGCTATCTAATTATATAAGTGAGGATCGACATGCAGATATATCGATCGGTGGTGCGCTCTCAATTAATTACCGACGAGCTTGCCGGCCTCCCACTCGAGGATGTTGACGTCCGTGAAGACGTCTAGCGGCGGCTTCCGGCCGTCGATCTTGGCGCGGAGGTAGACGTCGATGAGCTCCTCCTCCGTCGGCAGGAAGCGGTACCCCGGAGGGAACCGCAGCTGCGGCACCAGCTCCTCGTGGCTCTTGATGATCATCTCGCCGCTCTCGGCCGGCGCCGATCGACGTCGAGCCACCGCCGCCAGGGAGCTCATCGCTCTTGGCCGACGTCGTGGTGTTCCACCGGACGGACCGGAGGAGAGGATAGATATGCGAGCAGGCAGCTGGAGATGGATTTGCTTGGAGTACGTTATTACAGAGACAGGGATATATGTTATGTATGGCATGGCATGTTGGTAATGCCGGGCGCGACTTGAGAGAGTTGTATCTCGTTAAGGCTAACAACTAGTTGTAGTTGTAGTTGTAGTCCTGTTTAGTTTCTTTTCTGGCCAAAATTCCTTCTAGTTTTAGCCCGAGCTGGTCCCAAAGCCTTTGAAGAGCAAATACTGTTGAATTGCACTGGCCGTGAAAGTACAAGAAATGTGTTAGCCTCAGTGACGTGGGTAATTAACAACAGTCAGAGCTGAATTTCGATTCCTATGTTTTACATCGGAAAAGAGAGAAAATATTGTACAACTCTAGAGACAGGCAATTCCTCGTGCTCTCTGGGACATCGACAACGAGGGAGAACGTCGGTTTGGCTTAAGGGCTTGATTGGTTGGATGCCAATATTTGGCATTGCCAACATTTGGCATTGCCAATATTTGGTAAAATCAAAAGTTACCAAAAATTGGCAACTTTTTTAGAGGTTGGTAAGAACCAATTGGTAGCCAACCAATTGCTAGCCAATTTTTGGCAACTTGCCAACAATTGGCATGGCAAAAATTGGCATCCAACCAATCACACTATAAATCTGCTGTGTGTCACGTTAGACACTCTAAACATGACATTGTGAATGCAGTAGTAAGAGGCGACGTCCAAGGAGACTGCTCTTATCGGCGCTGGGCCTGGAGAAGTGATCTCCAAAAAACGAACGTAGCTCTAGAGTGTTACAGAAAAGAGTTTGGCATCGTGGATCCCCTTGGACTCTTTACCGTGCTTAAGAGCAACTCTAGCAGATTCCCTAAATCCCCTCAGTCTTTAAAAAAACTGCTATTATAAAGAATAGAGGGCAAAATTCCACTCTAGCAGATTCCCTAAACCTTCCTCTATCCCTAAAAATTTTAAAGAACACTTTAAAAACTGAGGTCTAGCCTTTATATTTAGAGGAAGGGAGAGAGAATTTAGAGTGCACTATATCTCTAATTTTTTTGGCGCCATGGACATTTCCTTCCCCGCGCCGCCAGCCGCTCCTCCCTTCCCCCCCCCCGCCGCCTGCCCCTACACCGCCGCCTGCCCCTGCTCCCTTCTCCCCGCGCCACCGGCCACTCCCCCGGCTCCATTCCTCTCTTTCTCTTCCTCTCTCGTTCTCTCACTCGCCGAGCTACCGAGCTCCTCACAGCCGCCGCTTCATCCCGGCCTCCGCCCTCCCCGGAGCTCCTTCTCCCCGCGCCGCCGGCTGCTCCCGCACGGGCGCCCGCCTCGCCGCCGCTGCGCACGGGCCGGCCGCTCCCGCGCCTCCCGAGCTCCCGTGCCTCCCGACCCGCGGCCGCCACCACGGGCTCCTCCTCCACGACTCCCTCCTCCTGCACTGGCTCTTCGGATTCCTCCGTCTCGGCCCAGTCGAGGCTCGCCTCGGCGGCGTCGGAGGAGGCGACGAGGGGGGTGAGTGGGAGGCGGCGGGTGGAGCGGAGGAGGGGAGCGCGGGAGAAGAGGAGCGGGAGGGAGGCGGAGGCCGGGAAGGGGGAGCGCGGCGGCCGGGGGAGCCGTCGCGGCGTGGGGAAGGACCGGAGCGGCGCCGCCGGCATGGGGGAAGGAGCGACCGGGCGACGGGGGGTGGCGGCGTGAGGAGGCGAGTCGCCGGCGCCGGAGCGGATCGGGAGCAGGGCCGGCGTGCGGGGAATGGGCGTCGGGGGCAGGGGAAAGAGGCAAAAAAAATTATAAAGATTGAAGTTTAGGGAATCTGAAAATTTTAGAGTGCTTTGAAGTCTTTAAAAAATTTTAAAGAGCACTCTAAACCTGTTTTAAAGGCTCTCTTTTTAGGGAATCTGCTAGAGTTGCTCTAACCCTGACAAAGATGCAATTTTTATGCTGAGTTACCACCGGACCAGGTTCTCTTCTCCCCCCCGGACCCGAGCTCCAACCCATCCCAACCGACCACCGCGCCGTCGCCGGAGCGCCCCCCCCCTCCCCACCCCCCAACTCAGAGCAAGCACAAAACCTGGGGACCAACCAACCACCACCTCGCATCCCGTCGCCCACCCACCCCTCGTGAAAACCCCTTCCCTTCGTTTGTGCTAGGGTTGCAGCCTGACCGGAGAAGATGTCGTCGTCGAAGAAGAAGAGCAATTACAAGGAGAAGATGGCGCGGCGGAAGTGAGTCCCGCTACTTATCTATCTATCTGTACCTTCCGTGCTCGATTTGGCCCGGTTGTTACCAGCACACCTGAATTGAACTTTGTGAAGGGGGGATTTTTGTGTGTTTCGAACCTCTGATGCGTATGGTGAGGGCGAGGTACTGGGTAAAGTTAAGATTTTTGATAGTATGGTTAGTGAATTAGAATGATGTTTATCACCTAGTTGGACTGCTGCGATACACGGATATAACTGCAGCGATGATTCTGTTACTAATTTGAGAAAAATATCGCATATCATCTGCGTGCCTGTAACCTAGTAGTTTTGCTTACCGTATTCTCATACTATAAATGTGCCATGAGCTGGTGCTGCAGTGGAACCACGTTTAGATTGCGAAAGTGCTGAATCAAGGGAGTCATGCAAATCTCTAGGATTCACACTAGCCCCCACACTTCTGGGGATTGTGGTCAGTGGTCACTGCTACTTGGATCCATGGTAGTCATGCTGTCACAGTGCGCATAATTCGAACACTTCTTGTGTCTGTGCACGTGCCATTTTTTTGGAATCTGTAATCATGTAAGAACAGGAAGTTGTCATTGATAAGTTAGATGCAGACTACAGCTACCTCCAACATACCTTTCCTGCTATTAAGTTCTTTCAGGCTTCAGTAAACCTTATTTTCTTTGATTTTCCCATGCAGAGAGGAGAACAAAAAGGAAGAACCAGAGACACCCAGGTACCGTGATCGTGCTAAGGAGCGCCGTGAAGATCAAAACCCAGACTATGAACCTACAGAGCTTGGTTCATTTCATGCTGTGGCACCTCCCGGAACAGATTTGAGGTAACAGATCACATGATTCATATGTCTGGCACTTACATTTTGTGCTCAGTTTATAGTATGTTCTTCTAGAATCTAACTTATGCAATTTTTTGCATTACAGGCTAGCAGATGCCCAAAAGATTTCAATTGAGAAAAGCAAATATCTTGGAGGTCGGTATAGTTTCCTTATTTATTTATTTTGGAAAAAAGTATCTTTTGCTTGTCTTTTTTGTGTGTGCGCATTCCTCTTGCACTTTCTAAGTGTACGCACACATATGCAAGGATGTGCATGAGGTGTCTGAATCGTAATAAACAGTTTGCTTCAGACTTCTAATGAAAATGAGAAATGGTAACTTACTTTCGAAATGCCCTCTGTCCATAAACCTGCCATCATTTCAGAAGTTCTTTTTCTGAATGAAATATAAAGAAAGAACATCTACTTAATCATTGATCTAGTCAATCAGTAAGTAGCCTTTATTTGTTACAACTTATGAACGCTAGATTGTTTTGTTTCTCCATATATAGCTATTTTAATCTCTGTCGTTCTGTAAGTACGTGTATTTCTAGTCTGGACAAGATCTGAAAGCTAATCCACTTTAACGTTATTGTAATTGAAATAAAGGTATTTAATTTAGTAGGACATATTTTCTAAGGCAACATGATATGGTCTTGTGGAAATGGTAACTTAGATATCTGACACACTCATTTTTGTCCTCCTTCGGGATTATCATTCTGATTGGTTTCCACGTTATGCTTTTAAGGTGATTTGGAGCATACCCATTTGGTCAAAGGGTTGGACTTTGCTCTACTAAACAAAGTACGAAGTGAAATAGATAAAAAGCCTGGTGCAGAGGACGGGAAGGATGCAAAGTCCAGGTACTTGCCATCATAGTATGGTTTTAGCGCCATAACATTTCATCGTGCTAATTCCATACAGGCTACTGGAACGCTGAGTAGGGGTTCAAAAAGTTGTCAGATGTAGTGTGCATTTGAGATCCTGTAAATATGCCAACAAGAGTGCTGTCACTCATAATTTTCATTTGTGCAAAAATTGATTCAATGATACCTAAGTTGATTCCATTATTGCGGAACAAAACTAGACAGCCTCTTCTTAGCACTTTGTTGGATTTTTGACGTGATATTGAGAGAGGAGATAGAGAGAGACCCCAATCCCTCCTATTGGGATCTTGGACAAGGCTATTTATCTGAAGTTGTTATGCACAATTGACTTTTGGGATAATTGCCAGAATACCATTAGTGAAACCATGAATTGCTAGATGTGACAACCTGTCATTGACACACTCAATGGTATTTTGGTAACTGCTGATTTCAGTAGTGGTATGAGGGCAAATCCCTCTTGACTTTTTGGGTGTGCTAGTTGATGTTCGCTAGGGTCTTCTTTTAATTTTCAACCTCAGTTGCTTTAGAGTAGCTGTAAAATATTTTCTCAGATGAATATTATTGCATGTACATCATCACCAGCACCATCACCAGCACCACCTTGTGTTAGAATGAGACAGGATATAATGTATCTCTCTTAACTTTGTGACGGGAACAGTAGGGGAGAACCTTACTGAAGTATGCCCTTACTCTAGATGCCCTTATTACGTCGGGAGATTTCTACATTATTTTCCAATTCTTTTTACAGGGAAACAAAAGAAGACCGGGCAGTCTCATTCCGCACTGCAACTGCAAAGGTAATTCATTTTGGTTTATTAACGAGTGGGTTGTTTTCTGCTTGCCTTGAGGATTATGTAATATAACATGGATATTAATTGCCATTCTTCCTTGATTGCAGTCTGTCTACCAATGGATCGTAAAGCCACAAAGCATGATAAAGGCGAATGACATGTTTCTTCCTGGTCGAATGGCATTTATTTACAATATGGTATTGTTCTTAAAAAATTCCTGTGTTTAGTGCTTCCCTGTGCATAATTACATAATGGCGCGGTGATGTAACACATTTGACTTGTAGACAGGATGGTCATGTAGTGAAACTATAACTCTTTCTGTTTTCCTTGATAGAAATGATCAGTCTGCATATATTGGCTTAATGAGAATGCATCTTGTGTATGAATTAATGTTCAATACTTCAATACATTCTGGGAAGTGAACATAATGTTGCTGCGATGTCAAAATGAATGCATGCTATTTTGGTCCTTCAGTTTTTTCCCCTATGCTAGCATGTAAACTATATTATTCTTATGTTCATTTGATTTGTTTTGATGGTATGCATAATGCACGGGCAATCAACTTCTTTGTTCCAACCAGGAGGATGGACTTACCAGTGATATTCCGACAACTCTACACAGGAGTAAAGCCGATTGCCCTGTTCCAGAGGTATTTTGCCAGTATGATGCATATTGTGTTGCTGTTTCTTATAACTTCATTTTTTTCTTTAATCAGTCTTGTTGCTTCTTCAGGAAATGGTTACTGTCAGCGTGGATGGTTCTGTACTTGACAGGATTGCTAAAATTATGTCATACCTTAGACTTGGATCATCAGGGAAGGTCTTGAAGAAGAAGAAAAAGGAGAGGGATACAAAAGGTATGTGTTTGAAATTGAAAATGAATGCTTTATTATAGTAGAAGTTGTTGAGTGAGAAACTGAAAATAGGAAAACTTTAATTTAAGACGTGAGTGCTAAAGTGATTTGTTTGGATGAACTAGGAGTGTCTATATTCTTAGTGACATAGAAAAGTAAGATTGGTACTTTGCCAAGATGGTTTAGTTTTAGTTCAATTGTTTTTCTAATCTTCTTTCAAGAATTAACTTCTGTTGCTTGTGTTTATGTATACTAATCTTGGCTTTGTTCAATTCTGATTCAGTGATAGCATGTTTTGCATAGTTAATTAATGATGGTTATATGCTATATATTGATCTTATTATCTTAATATCACTGTCAGCACATATTAATCAATTGGCTTAAAGTATTTGTTAGGTATGATGTGATTATAATTTCTGTACTTTCTTGTCAATCTAGTTTTTCTCGTTAAATTCAGATATCTTCTTTTGTTTGCTATATTGCAGGGAAGAACAATTTGGCAAGCGGTGACTACGATGAGGCGGTAAGACCTGCCCAGACTAATGGTTCTGTTCTGAAACACCATTCAGAAAAGGATATGCCACCTCCTCCTCCACCACCCCCACGAAATAGTAACTTCAATGAAAAGGAGGAACAGTCTATCACTATTGCTAGAGCAGATGATGATGACATATTCATTGGAGATGGAGTTGACTACACTGTTCCTAACAAAGAAATGAGCCATAGCCCCATTTCTGAAGATATGGATGAATCCCCACATAACCATCAGAATCAGCCCCATATGACTGAACCTGTGTATGGCCCTATTCGACCATCAGAACCTGCTCAAGCTTGGCAACAATTGGTAATTTTATTTATATTCAGCAACATCATTGTCAGTGAATACATGTACAATTTCAATGATGCATGTTGAATGTTTAGAGGAAGGCTAAATAATATTACTAATGCATATTCTTAATATGCTACAATAAATAATTGTAAGTATTACCTTTTTGAAAAGTTTTCTCTGTTTTTCGTTCAACTCAGATGTACTAATAATATATCTCTTGTGTTGTTAGGATGGGTATGATGCAGTTCAAGCCCAAATGGCAGCTGCTGGATATCAAGGCGAGTGGTCAGGCTATCAGTATGCTGAACAGCAGTTGGCTTATCCAGAACAGTACATGCAACAAAGTACTCTGGAATATGATGTATTAGCTGACCCAAATATGCCCGAGGATCCAAGGTTGATGACTCAAGCAGATAAGGATAAGGGTCTAGGTTCTGTTTTCAAACGTGATGATGAAAGGCTTAAGCAGCTGAGGGAAAAAGATGCACGGGAGAAAGATCCGAACTTTATTTCAGATAGTTACTCCGAGTGTTATCCTGGTTATCAGGGTATAATCATGAGATTGCAGGGAGCGATGATGAAGATGATTTGTCGAAGATGGATATGGGTGGACGGGTACGTGAAATTGTTTATACATATCATGTGCACTAAAGTTCCCTTGCAGTTACAACCCTATGTTTGAAACATGGGCCTGGATGAACATCATGTAGTTAACATATCATCTTTTCATCTTTTGTGCAGTAGTCTCCTAAATGAAATCTTATCTTTGATGCCTTTGCACTGTATTTCCGTACTCTATCCTAATGTATATGATACTATGCTTCCTGAGCAGGCGAAGGGCCGTCTTCACCGGTGGGACTTTGAGACAGAAGAGGAGTGGGCGAAGTACAATGATCAGAAGGAAGCCATGCCGAAGGCCGCATTCCAGTTCGGGGTGAAGATGCAGGATGGCAGGAAGACCAGGAAGCAGAACAAGGACCAGAAGCTCACCAACGACCTCCACAAGATCAACAAGATCCTGGCAAGGAAGAAAGGTGATAAAGATGGAGCTGAAGGGCACTATGACGACGATTTACCTAGCGGGAAGAAACAACGCGCTTGATGCCGGTGCTCATTAATTTTTCGTTTATCTTGTCGGAATTGTAAAATGGCCATGCCTGTTGGAACGAAACAATGGAGATCTGTAGCTCAGTATATTGTTATTTATAATGGATTGGTAAATTTTGCTTTCTCATGGGAGAGGTCTTGCATGGAATTCGTAGAACATGTAACCAGATTGTGTTATCTAGTCACTCCTGGCAAAACTGAGATATGGCATGAAACACATGGGGAAAAAATAGATATACCATGAATATGTGGTAGAAATGAACAACAAAATGTTTAGCTATATCTTCAGCCTGTACGCGGGAGACATGCATGCGTACGTGGGTTGTGTATGCGTCCGTCTTTGTACTCACGTCGAGAAAAAATGTTCAGCCATTCTTGTTACAGAGCCTCTCCGCCACCTTCCGAGCCGCCAAAATTCCCCGCACCACCCTCCCTCCCAAGTTCCGGCAAGGCCACCCCCTCCTCCGCCTCGGCCTCGGCCGCCTCCGCGTCCATCGTCGGAGGCCGCGAAGAAGAAGAAGAAAAAGGAGGCGTCGCCGTGGTGCGTCTACCTCATCGCTTCCTCACGGATCCCCCACACCTACGTCGGTGTCACCACCGACTTCCCTCGCCGGTGATCCCCCACCCTCTCCTCCTTTTCCTTCCCTGGTTTCTGGTGTTGTTTCAGATAGCTGTGGTGGCTAGGTCATGGTAGCTGGGATCGGGTGAAACAGTTTGAAGTTAGCTCGTGATTGAATTGACCCCAATTGATGCCTTAGTTTGGTTGGGGATCCTTTCACGAAACTAAAATTTTGTTCTTTTTGGATTGAGACTCCATTGCTTCCAGAGTTTTAGTACTACTTTCTGATTGTTGGTGATTCCCCCGGGAACAAAAGAAGATTCAGTTTCTGAGCAATAGGCCCTTTAGTTACGAAAGCAAGAACACCATTTTGAAATCCATTGTAGCCAAGAGTACAGATTGAGTATTATTGTTGTTGCCTTGGAATATTCGAGCCGTCTTGCTCATGCTTCTAGTCTTGTAGAATATACATGATTAGACATCTTTAGTCGTACCATGTACAAGTTTTGTTCCTTTGTTGATTGGACTATTAATTACCCTGTGAAGCTATGTTTATTCAACCATACCTAACAGAATTCCCAACATGATTTTTTTTCCAGGTTCACCTATCTTCTATACTTTCTTATTTCATCTAGTTTTTAGTTCTTGTTTCCTCTTTTCACATGTTAACATGGTCAACGAATTTGAAAATTTTGAGTCCATCAACAGTTTCTATAGAGAATGAATGTTTCATATTTTACATACTTACCAAGATGCATATGTAGATATACGGGTAGACTACATTAATTAGCGCAAAATAAAAATTTCTACCGCGTAAACCAGGAGTTGCTACAGTAATAGATCATCACGAGGTTACCTCTAGACGCGTAGACCTGTAGCGGAAGTAGAGTCGATGCAGCGTCGGTGCAGCTGTAGTCATACTACCTTTTCTTCCTGGCGGTTCCCTTCTCCTCGCGGTTCCCTCGAACGGATCGTCCAAGCGTCGCAGCTGCAACGCCTCCAAGGTATCCACACGTTCAGGAAGGAACGTCACTCGTCCAGATTGTTAGATCCGAGCGGGCAACTTTGGGCGTGGGAGAGGTGACGGCCAGGTTTCGAGAATTCTGAATAAGCTTAACCTTAGCACGTCCGTCCCTTTTCCTTATATGGACGTCCCCATAATGGGCTTCTTCGTTAGAGGCCCATTCGGACTCAATACCCAGTCTAACTCGGATCCTAATCCGAATTAGGCTCCAGCCCCTTAAGTGTGCGACCTATAGGTTCACGCACGTTTAGACATGACACATGTACTCCTACTCGGTCACTAATTGGTAGCAGCCCCTAGCAAAACATGTCAACTCCCAAACGTGCGTAAAGATCGTATCACACGAACCTTCACAATGTTATTTATATGCTACTCCCTTTGCCTCACGATATTCGTCAAGCTCAAGCTCAAACTTGACCGCTCTTTCTCGATCATGTGTCTCGGAATCTTTTATTAGGTTACCTCTTTAACCTTAAGTAGCACGGCTATGCATTTCTGGATCCGATCACTCGAGGGGCCCTGAGATATCTCTCTCATTACAGAGAGGGGCAAATCCCATCTCAATTGACCATGCCTCACATCATGCTTCATGAAAAATAAGAAAGCAACATTTATAACTACCCAGTTACGGAGTAGCGTTTGGCAACCTCTAAGTAAGTCATTACACATCTCAAACACATACGACAATCTCAGGTCAAAGGACATAACATACACATTGTGCCTTAATTTGGGTCAGCCAAACTCCATGTTTCTTAACATGTGCTCATATAATTGATTCGACATCTCTATGTCCATGACCCGTGAAACATCATTCAAGCTTAGTAAGAAGATTCACGAACAAGTCACATACTTGCTAATCAATACAAATGATATTATTCAAGAAATATTTAATAAATCATGGATACAATGAAATATGATCATCCCTATGATTGCCACTAGAACACATTTCTAACAGCATATGCGATTTTTCTAGCAATTTCCTTATTCAAGTTTTAGTCACTGTGCAAGATGTCCTATTTACCGGATTATATTTTTGCAGCATGTGAGTTTGAATCGAAATGGAAGAACATTTCCAAGAATATGACATGCAAGAGGAGTGAGTCCGGCATTGACTCTGTTGCAGCACCGAGAAGTGGCATTGGGCAGATTTCTGGATTGTAGCCACCTCAATCAATATCAAATGGCACTCAAGCTGAGGTTGTTTCTCCCACTATTGTATGTACACGCATTTAACTATGCAAGAAATGACCAGTTAACTTACATAGTTCGTGAGGATTCTTCTTGGCAGAGGCCTTTTGACTTCCATAGTTATGTACAAAAAGGTCCCCATGTCTTCCAGCTCAAATGAGCATACAGAACACATTCATCTGCCAGCAGAATTAATATTTGTTAAATATGAAGACACCAGAAACTGAGGGAACTGGTGCTTGCAAACTTTGTGTTCTTGATTGACAGTATTGGGCATTGTTTAGCCTGGGATCGATCCCTTGCTTCATGTATAACATTCTTTTGATGAAAAACTGGAGAGTCCCGACGGAATATATATTATATACACAACAAGAAATATTACAGAATACCGGGGCAGATTTTACAGAGAGGACAAGACAGGAGGGCCGGCCTAGGAATCGTCAAGAGAATCTAGCCAAGACAAGAGAGGGGTCCTAGATGACTCCTTAAACCTACTAGCCTGCAGAAACAAGTCTTTTTGAACATAGATATCCAGGCTTGAAAACTGGGAGCGATGTTTTCAAAGATTTTGGCGTTACGCTGCTTCCAGACGTGCCAGGCGGCAGTGATAAAACTTCATATATATAACATTATCTACTATTGCTTTTGTTATATCTGTCTTTCCTTTTTTTTTACCTTTGGTCAATTTTGTACAAACTAACGGGATTACCCGCGTATTCGCGGGATTATATTTTTTTTGTTTTTAATATTATTTAAAAAATTATATGATATTTTATATTTTTCTGGTTTTGTCATAAACATAGTATATTACTGTATTTTTAATTACATATTAAGGAAATTTATTTCATTAATTTATAAGATGTGTTAGAGTTAACAAATTAATTTTTGCATAATGAGTTACTAGGGTATTAGAAACGTGAAATTCAAATACGTTTAATAAAAGATCCCCTTTAATTCTAGCTTAAGATCCAAGGATGCCAATATTGTTGTAATGTATGTATGTCTAGACGTTGCTTCTGTGTAGTGAAATATAAATCAGTTGTTAATTATAAACCTATTAACACTGCATCTCGAGACGAAGTAGTCATTTATTTCTAATTCTAATTTCACCATGATCATGATTTCTCTATAATTTGGTTATATTGTTTCAATAAATCCTTTTTTTATCTACCCATCTACAGCAAGCTCATCTTTCGGTTCAAGAAGTAAGCTTGTCTTTATTTTATTCCGGTTAGTCAGGTTATACCAACTCAGCCACTCACAGACACAATTTTTTCCCGTATGATCTCATCTCACTCGTTTATATATTACCAAAAATAAAAATCTCACTCGACCATTTCTCTTCTTTGCTCCTATGTCCGCACCTCGACCGCCCGCCTCCAATTAGCCTTCTTGGATGGCATATCTTGTTGGGCATCATTAGTGTGAAATAGCTCTAGTTACACCAAATTCTAAGCCCGACGATGAGTTCTCAGCAATGATGTCTATTATATAATAAAAATATAATATAATAGAAAAATAGAGATAGCCTAGAAATTCACACAAAAAAGCAGAATATTCAGCTATTAATCTAGTGGACACTCTTATTGTTAATAGATCACAACTCGCAGATCTTCATAACTATACCTAAATAGATCATGGTTGATAGATCTTCATAACCGTACCTAAACAGATCACATCTGATAGATTAGTATATCTATACCTAAACAGAACATCCAATATATCTTCATAATTGTACGTAAACATATCACAACCGATAAATTTTCATAGCTGCATCTAAACGTCATCTGGCCATTGATGTGGTGGAGCCTTACTATTAATAGACCACAACAGATATATCGTCATAACAGTATCTAAACATTATCTGACATTGATTTCGTGTATCTTAATTATTAATAGCCACGACCGAAAGATATTCACAATTTCACACCTCATAAATAAGCTACCTAAGCTTTAGGTATACGTATTGAGCTAATATCAAAGATCAGTGATATAAACCTTAACTCGACGTAGTGATTTAATATCACATATAAATGATCAGTTAATCACGATGTGAACTTTAATTCCACGTGGTCTAATACTATGTACAAATAATCTACTGGCTCAAGACAACAACTGGCTGGTTGGGTCATGGTTTGAATTTTTATTTCCTATACTGATCTAGTGTCACATATAAGTACAAAATCTTTTCCACGCAATTATGTGGAACACCGTGCTAGTTCTGTTTAAAAGTAAAAGAAGCCGGTATGAGAAATATGTGGATTATAAAGAGTCATAATATACCGTAGGATCATTTTCAGGCGTAGAACCTGTTTTTGAGATGCTCGACGCAATACTCAATGACCTTGTGTGTTGAATCGTCTAGTTGCTTTGAGAAAACATTCTGATCAGATGTTCTCTACTCGTACACGAACAGAGTATTGTACTGACTGATTTAAAAAAAAACTACTGTACTAACTGAATTGCAGTGGTAAGCTCTACTACAGAGTAGTTCTTCTTTTCTTTTCTTTTCCTTTTTGGGGAATTGCGGAGTAGTTAGATGTTATTGAAGATTAGAAAAATCCGGTGACTTTGATGAAGAGAAAATAATTCCAGTGAGATGTAGGAGCTAGTGTTTTACCTAGATGTGTTGTGGGGAAGGTGTCGTGTGAGGTTCTTTGGCACATGCATATTTATTGCCATCAGAGAACCTCTAGTTGATCGATGCAGACAGTGAAACAGATTCAGAATCAAATTGTGGGATGTAGTGTTCTAAAAGGATACCAATTCCGGTCTTCCTTTGTAACCTGTCGAGGTTTCCATCTCCGAGTCTTTCATCTTTACAACGTGTCTATCTCTATTGACGTGCATGTGCACTCGCATTATCATCGTGACATATAATTTGATAAATCCCAACCGTTATAATTTAGTTCTACCACAATTAGATGGATCAAATAATTTTAATCTATATAAATGAACGTGGTAACTTTGTGAGCCCGAGAGGTCCCATTGGTTTGGAAAAAAGGCAGATTTGGCCCCCGGCCGGGGGCAAAGTCAGATTTGGCGCCGCGACGAAACGGGCACACGACGCGTGTCAAAATCACGGATCGGGCCCGCGATGGGCCGAAATTGCGCCCTCGGCCCGCGATGGCCTGGCTGCACACTCCCCACCCGCGACAGAGTGGGCCGCGGCCGCCAGCCGCGACGCTAAGTCAAACGCCATAGCCCCTGGCGTTTTGCGATCCGAACGCCAACTGATCTGGCGTTTGTATCCCAAAATTCCGACATAGAACACAATACGAACAACATCCGGCCCAACCGAGTCGGAGGGTCCGAGTTTAGCTTCCGGCAGGCTAACGCCGGTGCCCTGGTGTTTGACATACTCGGCCAAACGCTCCCCTCGTGGGCATAACAGAAGCGTCGCCAGCACAGGGGGAACGCCAGCTGAGCTGACATTTCTCTATACAGGCCAAACGCCAGAGCTCCCGGCGTTTGACTTAGTCGGTCAAACGCCAGAGCTTACAGCGTTTGACTTAGTCGGTTAAACGTCAGATCTTACGGCGTTTGACTTAGTCGGCCAAACGCCAGAGATTGTGGCGTTTGACTTACTCGGCCAAACGCTCCCCCTAGCGGTCAGAACAGAAGCTAATGGCCAGCCACACCATTGACTGCAAGGGCTAACGCCAGCTCAGTTGGCGTTCGTGTTGCCCAGGAAAACGCCAGAGGCTATGGCGTTTGACTTACCGTCGCGGCTGCCAGCCGCGGCCCACTCTATCGCGGGCTGGGAGTGTGTAGCCAGGCCATCGCGGGCCGAGGGCGCGATTTAGCCCCGTCGCGGGCCCTACCCGCGATTTTGACACGCGTCGCATGCCCGTTTCGTCGCAGCGCCAAATCTGACTTTGCCCCCGGCCGGGGGCCAAATCCGGCATTGGCACTCGGCCGGGGGCCAAATCTGCCTTTTATCCCCATTGGTTTTATATCTTCAAACGGGAGCCAACCCACTTCCCTCTAAGTGAGCCTCGTACGAAAGCACCTGAGTGAGCACCAGCGTTACACATACTACGGCTATAGTACAAAACATCAGCACAATTACCATCCTCGATTTTGCCTCCCGGAAAAGAACGCGAGCGAAAGCAAGATCACACTCATTAAGACTTGAGGGAATGAGGGCAGATACCAAGTAGCATCGATCTGCACAATAAACTGCGATATACCCCAGCCGCTAGCCGCCTTCAGTGCGTGAAAATCGGTTTGAGATGAAGAGCGTCAGATCGAGGCGAAATCGATCTTTCCAGCACCAGCCAACATGACGATGTTGTTGTGGTCGCGGATGACAAAGCCCCAACGTTGATCTTTCGAACACCTTCTTGTCAGGGGGTCTCCAGGAGCCATGCTTCGCAATTAGTTTAGTTCTGAAGATAACCTCCGTTGCTGGCTTCCAACGTTCCCCAGCATTTGCCTTGTTTCTATTATCCTACCAATTCCACATAAGCGTGAGGGACATCATCATTTCGTTCGCATCAAGACCTAAAGCTTCCAGCAGCGTTTCACCCATTTGCATCTCAGAAAAGCATGAGCACCATCTTCATCAAGTCGTGGCAGAGGGTATCTATTCTATGTTCATCAGGGTATTGGTTACCGGGCAAAAAAATTCGAGCTAATTTGAACGCTTAAACATCAAATGTGAATGGTGGCGTAGCGGGAGAACAGTGCGCTCCTTTGCTGGTTCCATTCCTCGGCGCACTTCTTTTTCTCAGGCCATCTTGAGTATTTTACTTTTACTCTCTCTGCCATGTGCACGCGAGAGCACATAGGAGAGAAACTGCACCAACCGCTGTGCTAGGATAGCACCTATGAATAGTATATGGTTTGTTTTTGTACTGGTTAGCAAAAAATTTAAATTCAAAGCTCATTTTAATTTTTCGGGTGGTAAAGGATCTAACGCTGTCCCCCGGTAAAATTCTGAAAACGGTAACCTAGTGCCTGCAGAGATGTAACAGTCACATGATTAGGGGAAAAACATATAAGCTCTTCTGCACACACAAAAAAGTAAATACAAGTTGTATCTCAAGACCAGCCATTGTGGTCTCATATTCCCCGTACAGTTCTAGGCACATTTCTGCAATTTGGCTTTCTTCAATTTGCAGATGGTCACGCATGTAATCAGGTAGCCAATACTTCAAAATTAGTCTTTCCCATCGTCGAACGGAATACACCGAACCAAAAGAACAGGATGGAAGGGAAGATAGAAAGAACGAGCTATACCTGCAAAGAACAGATGACCCATCACCTGGGAGCGCCAGAGCTCAGCGAAGAAGTGTCCCGAGCCGACGTAAGCTGGCCAGATAAACCGAGCAAATACACAAATCTTAACCTGGCCTCATAGATGAAAACGAACGCTGGAAACTAATCAGCAGTAAATTACTTAATTAAGTAGCAACCAAACCCAGGACTAAAGTAAAGAGCAAGCAAATCAATTAGGAAGCAATGGGCCGGCAAAAAAGCATGCACGAACGCAGTAGTAGTATTTAGTGAACTAATTAAGGAGGAACCAACCCAGCAGGAAATTAAAGAACAAACAAATTCTAAACACATGTCTGAAAGAAATGGAGGATCAGTATCTAAATCGATACGTGTATCTAAATTTAAAATCCTAGGTGGGGTGTGGAGGACAAAATTTGGCCAGTGTCGCGCTGCATCAGGGACTGAGCAATCGGGAGGTAGAGGTGAGGACCGGCAACAGGGGTCCGAGCAGGACCCGCGCTCTACTGCAGCGACGCCAACGCCGACGCGCCGTTCCTTTCGCAAGAGCAAGAGGAGGAGGAAGTGACGACGGTGACGGGCGCCGCAGATCCAGACTGGTTGATGGTGCGCAAGGAGATAGCAGTCGAGCAGGCCGCCATCACTCCGAGACCATCGTAGAATAAAATTTGGTTGAACGGGCACAGCGGTGGTGGAGAAGGCACCGAAGGGCGGCAACGCGAGGCTTGCCTCCCGGAGGCACCGGCGGCGCCGCACCCAACGCTCGACCGCGAGCCCCATCAAACCAGGTAACGTCGATTTTGTTGCCGCAGGATATGTCGCCACCCATGGCGGGCCGTCCAGCAACCGAGCAGCGCACGCAGCCCAGCCCACAGGTGCGGACGTAATGAAACGCCTGGTGAACGAGGTGGCGCGGAGGCTGCCCCATTATACTGTCTCTAACTAATTAGGAGCTAAAACATATGCATGTCTCAAAAGAAGAGTAAACAAGACTATTAGTTTTACATTGTATAATGGGTACCTTATAAGACCATCAATCAACTTTCGGGAAAAAAAAAGGACAATCAATGAACTTTTTTTTTAATTAGACCATATATATACAGTATGCCCTAGCCAGCTAGCTATGCAAAGAAGATGTGAAGCTAGTTTGCTTTAGAACATGGATGCATACCTTGGTGCAGCAGTGTGCAGTAGGTAGTGTAGGTAGACGGCACCATAGTACCCAATGTAGGCGACCAAATCGAGCATCAATAGCGAGTGAAAACAAGATCACGGGAATCCAACCGAGAAGGCCAGCCAAAGGAGACAGATCAAGCATTAGATGAGGTAGGTCGATGACGGTGTCGGCTCGTCCAGGAGGACTCCATGGATTAGCCCCCCGTAGGCCATGAACACTGCCCACAAGCCGGCATGCACTCAGCCCAAGAACGAGAGAAGGAAGACGATTTCCCGCTCGAGGCGCATGACGTGTACTCGACAGGGCGCAGGGCGTCTTCTTCTTCATTCCCCGGCGGCTGGATCGTTGTTAGGCGAAACGAATATTGGAAGACAAAAAATGTCTGATATTAGAGTTGAGGAATTATATTTAGATTTTTTTATAATAGTTGAGAGACTGGACGTTTTCCTTCGTTATATATCCATGAGAAGTATTTCTCTTTTATTTCTCAATTTATAGATCAAATTTAGATTTGAAACACTTCTGACACGATATGTTGTATGGATGCGCCAAAAGAGATCAAAATTTTACACCACTGTTCTATGGACGTGAGCACCAACAGCAGCTTAGGGTAGTAGGACTTGGTACGATTTCAACAGTAGTACTATGTGTTCATAATGGGTATCTTTACTATTATATATATTGAAGTTGGTGGTGGTTGGTTCATTCATGATTTATCCACACCCTTCTCTATTGTTGGTTGATCTACCCCCTCCTCTCTCTCATAGCTAGAAAATCTTAATTGAACAATAACCAACTATGTATTATCCATGTAAAAAATTATCTATTTCTGTTTAATAATAACAAACAAGTTGTTGGCCATTTAACTATAAAAATAAACTCAATGTGATTATACAACTAAAGAAGAACCATTTGACATCCATGCATATATATGCAAAAAGTTATCACAAACTCAATGTGATTATATTAACTACCAAAACAAATTTGCTCCTCCTGTCCCCTCTATTTTTGACTCAAAAATAAACTCGATGGTGGCTGCTTAATTACAAAATCAAACTTGCTGGTGGCCGCAAACAAAGACGATGTGACATAACTCGAATTGCCATCGAGTTAATCCACACTTTCTTCCCATTAAAACTCTCTCCTCCACTAATCACATACCTAAAAAATCTCTAAGAAAAGCCAACAAACTAACTATCTTAGATATAACTCTTCTCCACTAACCACATTCTTAAAAAAATCTCTAACAAAAGTCAACAAACTAACTAACTTAGATATAATAAAGATCTAAAAAATCTCAAACAAAAACTAATAAATTAACTACCTTAAATGTAGTAATGACTCCTCTCAATTGAACTCGAGACTAGCTGCCTCCACGTTGCGCGCTCCATCATCATCCAATCCCCACCGCTCCCCTTCATCCTGCGCCGCCTCCACCACCGCCGCAACTCCGACCGAGACGCCTCCCCTTCTAGCCGGATTGCCCTAGCCACCGGCCAAGGAGAAGAAGAGGAGCTCGGCTGAGGGAAGGAGAAGAGAAGGGAAGAGAAGGTGGGGAAGGAGGAGGAGAAGAGGAAGGAGAAGGAGGAGGAGGAGGAAGAAGAAGAAGAAGAAGAAGAAGAAGAAGAAGAAGAAGGGAGGAAGAAGCCACCGCTACCACTTGCCGTGCGGTCGTCGCCGCCCTGGCCGAGCCGCCTCACCTCCTAGCCGGGCTGCCTTAGCCGCCGACCAAGGGGAGGAAGAGGAGCTCAGTTGGGGGAAGGAGAAGAGAAAGGAAGGGAACGAGGGGAAGGAGAAGGAAGAAGAAAAAGAAGAATAATAAGAAGATGATGATGAAGAGGAATTTTGGGATTGGGTAAGGGTGAAATCAACTGCTTCTTCTGCCTTCTTCTGAGATTCAAAATTGTATGATTCTTTTTAATACTCTGCTGCTCTTCTGTGTCAACTATCTGCCGATCTACTATTACTAGCAGAGTGTCCGCGCGTTGTACCGGATATAAATTCTAGAAAGAAAAATCGTATAACACTAATTTTGAACAAAACATGCTACAACTTAACTTGAGAAACAAAATGACCATCATAGTTTATTTTATAATATTATCTTTCCTTCTAAAATTTTTATCCGTTGCAATGCACGGACACTCTGCTAGTCTTTAATAGAAAAATGACAACAACGTGGACATGAATCTGTCATGCATTGTTTTTTTGGGTGCGTCGTGGCAAGGTTTGGACTGGTATGTCAGACATGGCCGGGTTAATTTAGGTGTATTTTGACCAGGTTTAATTGGACTGACGTATCTCACAGCATCTCAACTGTATTCTAAGCAGCCGTCCATATATACTACTCTTTTTGTCTGGACATATATAATACTTTTTTAGTTTGTCTAGTTTTAAGTTTTAATTAACAATTAATTTATATAGGTTATGTATGATACTATTAGATTTATATTAAAAATATTTTCTTATGTTTGTCATTTTGTAACTATTAACTATATATTTTAGAATAAGTTTATAATCAAATTTTAAATTTAAATAGTAAAAATACGTCTTATATATCTAGACGGACAGAGCAACGTTATTGGCTGAAACCATCCTTTTGTTGGAGCATAAACATCCCTTTCCCATCATAACCTACCCAGCTGTTACATTACGTACATTAAGAAAATTCGTGTGACAAAATCATAAGCATTGGAGTTGACTTGCCGCAATTGTCTCAATTTTCAGTTAATTCACTGCAAAGCAAACGTGATTAACAAGCATACAAACGATCGATTATTATTAAATGTTATCTCGTGATTACTTAAAGATTTTGCTTACCTCTGCACCTTGGAATTTCAGGGCACCTTTGAACGCTAGTTAACCCCCTTTAGCAGCTGTGTGCATCGAATCGATGTAAAGACCAGGTCGCCATCTCTTTTATCTAAAAAAAATTATCGTATCCAGCTGATCAACCTATACCAGCTAAGCTATATCTTCACATCTTCGCATGCATGAGCATCAAACTAACACGACCGAGATGGCCGAGGCAGCAAAGCCCGTCGACGGCGACGGCCACCGCAGCCACTTCCTCGTGGTGGCGTACGGTCTCCTCCAGGGCCACCTCAACCCGGCGCGCTCCCTGGCCCACAGTCTCGCCACCATCGGCGGCTCCACGGTGACTCTTTCGGTGCCCATCTTCGGCCACCGCCGCATATTCCCTTCCTCCTCCGACGAGGAGGTGGTCAGCGACGGCGTCGTCTCCTACGTCCCCTTCTCCGACGGCCAGGACGACGGCAGCTGGCCCATCGGCTCGGAGAAGATGGCGCGGTGCCATAGAGCGATCGTAGAGAGCCTCTCGGGCGTGGTGGACCGCCTCGCCGCCGCCGGCCGGCCGGTCACGTGCGTGGTGTGCACGCTCAACATGCCGGCGGTGGTCGACACCGCGCGCGCGCGCGGGCTACCGCTCGCCGTGTACTGGATCCAGCCAGCGACGGCGCTTGTCACCTATTACCACTACTTCCACGGCCACGGCGAGGCCATCGCCTCCCACGTCGCCGACCCGGCGTACGAGGCGAGCCTGCCGGGCCTCCGCAGGCCCCTCAGGATCCGCGACATGCCGTCCTTCTTCGTGGACGACGCCACCGGCAACGCCGACGAGCTCTCGAAGCTGGTCCTCCAAGGGTTCCGCGAGCTGTTCGAGCAGATGGACCAGGAGGCGAAGCCATGCATGGTGCTGGTGAACACGTTCGAAGCCCTAGAAGAGACCGCGCTGGCAGCGATCCGGCCGTTCCTGGGTGAAGTCTTCGCTGTCGGCCCCGCGGTGGTTCCTCCTCCTCCCGGAGCCGGAGAAGAAGAAGCTGCCGAAGCGCGGCAGATCATCCATCTGGTCACGCAAGACAAGGAGGAGAGGTATATGGAGTGGCTCGACGCGCGGCCGGCGAAGTCGGTTGTGTACGTCTCGTTCGGGAGCATGGTGACGTACAGCGCGCGGCAGGCGGAGGAGATCCTACGTGGCCTGCGGAGCCTCGCGCGGCCGTACCTGTGGGTGGTGCGCCGGGAGGGGCGGTTGCCGGAGGTGGACCGCCTCCTCCTGGCGGCCGCGGCGGAGGAGGGTGGCAGCACGACGGGGATGGTGGTGGAGTGGTGCGAGCAGGTGCGGGTGCTGGCGCACCCGTCGGTGGCGTGCTTCGTGACGCACTGCGGGTGGAACTCGACGCTGGAGGCTTTGGCGGCCGGCGTGCCGGCGGTGGCGGCGCCGAGCTGGTCGGACCAGCCGCTGAACGCGCACCTGGTGGACGAGGAGTGGGGCGTGGGCGTGAGGGCGGAGCGCGACGCCGACGGGGTGCTGCGCGGCGCGGAGCTGGCGAGGTGCGTGGAGCTGGTGGTGGGCGAAGGCGAGACGGCGGCGAGGGTCACGGCGAGCGTGAGCGTTTGGAAGGAGAGGGCGCAGGAGGCGGTAGCCGCCGACGGGCCGTCGCATAGGAGCCTTCGGAGCTTCGTCGAGAAAGTGCAAGAACTGGATCACCGCAACTAACTGAATTATGAAGAACAAGCAGCATCTAAAAGAGGAATTATGAAAAGCAAAGACCATGAGATTTTTAGATGAAACAAAGACCACGAGATTGATTAATTAGTCCTATTTGTGTTTTCTGTTGGGAAGGAGGGAGAAACTATATATTTCTGTTATTGTCGAGTGTACTTACGAAATGGCGTTGACAAATAAACCAAAGGAGGAACCAGCTAAGCTATATCTTCACATTGCAAAACAGGGTGTGGATTTTTTAAAATATACATATTTGATATTATCAGAAAGCAATACAAACGATTAGATACAAACAAAAAATAAACAAGATCTTAACTACCTTCGTCTTCGGCGAGAACATGGTCATAGACATCATCATCACTACCGGAATATTTGTGTTTACCGAGTGTCTACTTATTTACCGAGTGCATTTTATCGAGCACTCGGCAAACCACCATCTACGCCGAGTGCCGCACTAAACCACTCGGCAAACAAAAGACACTCGGCAAACGTGGGAAAAAACACTCGGCAAATTAGGGCACCCGGCAAACGCGGCGCCACGTGTCCCACTGCATGGTGGCTGACGGCGCGTCCCTCCTTTGCCGAGTGTCGAGTGTCGTCTAACGGACACTCGGCAAACATTTCTTATTTGCCGAGTGTCCGTTAGCGGCACTCGGCAAACATTTTTTTCTTCTTCAACTGACCTTGAAATTTTTTTCCCTTTGAACATACATCATATGATATTCTATTTTAAAATTTGGCATTTTTTCAGATTTATTTGCTATATTTAATTCATTAAGTGCATTTCTAGGAATTTTTTGATATAAGTCAAATTGATCTGTAAGTGTTTGAAAATATGGAATAAAATGGGTAGAAAAGTGATATTTATGTTCTTGAGTCTAGTTTTTGGGCTTTCTCAAGAAATGAAAAGAAATTTCAAACATCTGGGTCCCGATACACGATCACCAACGTGTGGCTTATTGGTTTTTTAATTTAAAAAAAGGAAACGAAGTCTGAAAAACACGAAACTTAGCATGGTGTCATGATATGGCACCTAGAGGCTGTGGTAAAAATTTGAGAAGGTTTCACAAAAGTTGTGACGTACACTGCTTACAAACCGAACCATCTCCGAGGAAGAATCATAATTTTGAGAGGGAACGGGTCGGGTTTTAAGGCGAAGTGACGGTTTCTTCATCGTTTGATCTTGAAACTTTTTATACACTCAACATACACCATCACATGTTCCATGTAAAAATTTGGTATTTTTCCGGGTTTGTTTGCTATATTTAAGCCATTAAGTGCATTTCTAGGCATTTAACGGATGTAATTAACATTTGAACTGCAAGTGCATGAAAAAGTTGCCGAAAATGGGTTTAAAAATCCTATTTGTGTTCTTGAGTCTATGTTTAGGCCTCATCCAAGAAAAGAAGAGGAATTCCAAACATCAGGGTGCCAGGACTCGACTCCGAACATGGCGCTTATTGGTATTTTAATTCTAAAAAATGCAAACGAAGTCAGAAAAACGTGAAACTTGACATGGTGTCATCATATGACACCTAGAGGCTATGTAAAAATTTAAGAAGGTTTAGCAAAGAAAACAAAACAAAGAAAGAAATAAGAAAAAAAATATGTTTGCTGAGTGTCCTGAAATTTACACTCGGCAAACATTGTTTGCCGAGTGTCTCTTTTATGACACTCGACAAACACGAAGACACGTGGCAAATAGCGCATTTGCCGAGTGTCCGCGCTACGACACTCGGCAAACGTGAGTTTGCCGAGTGTCCGTTTTTTGACACTCGGCAAACAGCTTTGTCTGGTTTAGTCCCACCTCGCCCAGCGACCGCGCGGTTGAGTGGTTTATATACCCGGCTGCGCTTTCCGGGTTGAAATCTTCTGCATAGTTACCGGGCGCTTATACACGGCGCCCACGTCATTTGAAACCGACCCGTGGGTCCCCCGTGGATATGCTCAATAGATGTACCCGTGGGTCCCCCGTGTGTAGTGGTGATGAGATTCCGGGCAACAGCGATGCCCCGCTGGCGGCCATTTTTTTGGGCCCTGATCACCTTGTTTGCCGAATGTCGACACTCGGCAAAGAGTAAGGGTTTGCCGAGTGTCCGGATGCCGACACTCGGCAAACTGCCACCGCAGGCAGCGCTGTGGGAGCGCCACGTGTCCTATTTTTGCCGAGTGCGTGCCGTCGACACTCGGCAAAGAGGCCGTTAGGGCGCTCCTGCCGTTTAGTTGTTTTTTTTTGCTGAGTGTTGGATTTGACTCTCGGCAAATAGTTTGCCGAGTGCGCGATAGAAAACACTCGGCAAACAGGACTTTGCCGGCAGGTTGTACGCCGTGTGGTGTTTGCCGAGTGTTACACTCGGCAAACGCTTTGCCGAGAGCTTTTCCTCCTTCGCCGTGTGCCCTGGGCACACGGCAAAGTTCCAGAATCTGGTAGTGCATCCTCGATCTGTCAGAGAACCAGCCAAAAAAGAAGAAGAACAATACCAAAGATCCTGCACAAGCTTAGATCGCCTCCAACATGCTTTAATCACCATAATAGAAACCCCATCTACAGCGGTGGGACACCGTTCACATAGCTAGCTTGGCACGCATGGGATCCGATGTCGCCTTTCCGACTCACCGAAGTTGGAGTCCCAGATTGGAGAAGGTCCTAGGAGAAGGCAGTAGGAGTACACAAAGTCACGAGATCTAGTCGCCCAAATCCACGAGAATACATCCTCAGAGGCTCCCTATCGACATTGAAGAGGACACCATCAGGACGGGAAAGGAGCCGGAAGTGCTTATTTCTATGCACCGACGTCTCCACCTCCATGACATTCTTTATAATGTATATTTTCGAATTTAGACTACCTGATAAATTGGTTATCTTTTAACAAATATATTGGTGGTTGAATTGTATTCCCCCCTCCTCGCCCTCTTTGTTGTTTTATTTCTTTTTTGGAAGGACTAGGGCGACTAAGTCCACTGGAATCTAATTCCATTAAGGCCCAAACGCCAGGGGAGTAGGTGATTATAGAGCACGAGCACATGCAGTAAAAATAGAAAAATGTTTTTACTGATTCTCAGTTGTTTGAAGTTTTCGTTAATCCTAGTCATCTAAAATTGCATATTAGTTAGTCTAAAATTTCAGTTCTGAAAATGTATATTTTAGTAAAAGATTACTCTAATTTTCATCTGTGGATTATATTAGGTGAGGTGAAAATGAGAATGGTTGGATATTGATCTAAAGACTTAGAAATGTGACTGATAGTTAAGAAAATTTTAAATAGGTAAACCTTATTCTCAAAAGCATATTTACATGAGGGAGGGGGGAGCAGCGCCAACGCCGAAGAAAGATGTCCGAAGCAATGTTGTTCATTGTCATCGTTACAGCGTGTACTCATTTCTAAGAACCTTTGCATTCTGGTCTTTCGGATATTCCACGTGACATCAGTGATCACCTTTGTTGCTTTATCGCGCAAAAGGATTGCAAATTTTCTTCCCCAATCTCGATTCAATCTGATGGGATGTACTGACACAGCATCAATGGCTGGTTTGACATGAACCATTTTCAGTGCGGAGTATTTATGCTTTTAACATTTGTAGACGCAGATATTGACATGAAACCTGTAGACGCCTCTGCCTGTTATTACTTCGGGTTTTCTTTAGGAAAACTTGAACAGATTCAGATAGCACCGCGATTAATTCACCAAAACAAAATCCAGGATTAACCAACCAAGCAATGGAGCACATGCCCACCATATATGTATATACGAAAAATCTATCTACAGAACGTTCTGATCGCTGTCTTCACGGGAGAACACGGCGCGCACTGTCCGATCCGGGGCGATGGAACTCGCGGCAGAACGTTCTGACCTGTGTTTTAACGCCGAACGCTCTGCGCGCCGTCCGATTTTGGGTATGCGGCGGGGATTATTGCTGTCGGAAGTAGGGGATAGGCATCAGGCGGGGACCACATGACAGCAAGTGGGGGTAACCGCACGGAGGCCTATTGAGTTTTTCGGTAACCGCGCCTTTCTTCTCGTTCAGTTCGCCGTTCTCTTTGAACAGATAACAGAGGAGGGCGGAGCAGCGTCTCACGGTGAAATTTCTAGGGTTTTTGTGGCTTCGCGGATTTCGGCGGTTTTCGAAGGTAAGCCTATCCGTATTTTCGCTTGATCGAGTGTAGGGGATGCAGGGACGTGGGTTTTTTGTGGGATTTTTGGTGGGTTTTTGCGGGGATGTAGGGGCGAGGGGAATGTAGGAGAATGAGGATATTATTTGGTTCGTTAATGGGGCAGCGAATGTACGGTTGCTTACTGCTGGGCGTTGATCGGTGTGATTGTAGCGAATAGCGAATGTATGGTTGTCCAATTTTTTGTGTGATTTTTCGTCGCGTGATTCAGACGAGTTTTGCTGGGAGAGAGGAGAGATGTTTGGATATGGGTGTAGGAGGGGATCATTTTTGTGAGTGGAGCTCATGCTAGTGTTGATGTAGCAGAGGTGGTTTTGCTCAGGTTATTCTGTGTTGATGAGGCAGTTGATGTAGGTTGTAGGGTTTTGATTTTCCCGGTGATGGTTTGATTTTTGTTGGCATGGAGGTGAGGCAGGTGATGTATTCCTTTTTGTCGGGGTACTTACATCTGTGGTAGGCATGCGGTTTTGGTGTATGAAGCTTTTGTGCAAATTATATGGCCCAGGTTTGCTGATTTATGGACTTTTTATTTTTTTTTGAAACAGCGCGCAGAATGGTGAGCAAGAAGAAAGAGCAGAACGATGGTTGTAGGAAAGGGAAACAAAAGTCATGCGATTGTGAGTCTTCAAGCAAGCGCAAGGTTAGAGCGTTGTTTTATATGCATATTTTTGTGCATTCGTTCATGTTATAGTGTTGTTCATGTTCACATGGATGTGTTTGTGCTATTAGGATGGACTGCTTTTTTTTTGTGAAGACACCATGTGATTACTATGCAGTTATCATGTAAATTGATTGGGGTGACCATCTCACTATTTTTTGCTTAGTTAAGTTTGCATGTTAATTACAGTTAGTATGTTGTTATAGTTATAATTTATTGTCTTGTCTTTATCATGTTATCATTAGTGTAGCTTCAGATATTTGTTGCACTGAAGGCAGTGTCAATTTTTGCCAGGATAGAAGGAAGCTGTTTTAAAGTGATATGTGTTCCCGAAAATGCTATTTCTCACCTTGAACCATTTTCAGGTTCTAATTATTCTGGTACCATACTCTGTTGCAGAGTTCCAGTATTAGATATGCTTATAATTATCCTCCAATATCATATATTTTTAACCGCCATTGGTTCCATTCACATGCTTGATCCTGAGATTCAAATTTTAATTTGAGATGCTTGACAAGATAGAACGTAATGAAAATGTGAGTTGATGCATTAAATAATTAGATTATTTGTTGACTGCAAGCATGCTCTTTTATCTTGTAGAATCCCTGCATTAGGCAATCCTGTGGATCCTAACACCCCTCCTGGAAGAAAAGTACCTCTATTTTATCTGAGCACTATGTAGTTTATCATGTGAAGTTGATTTTTTATTGACGATATGAGCATTGCATTTTTAGTTATTTTTTCATGTTCAGATGGATGCAGTCGTGCTGTACTTTTATATGATTGACTTTTTTTTGTTTTAAGTGAAGATACCATGTCTGGCAGTTCTTCTTACCATCTTGTTTTCTTGTAGTTATGATGCATGTTTAGTGTAGTGACCATATCTCTATTATCTATGTTACCCGGACTGTTAATTAGAGTCAGCATGTTGTTATTAGTTGTTTGTTTTTGTAGTGATCATTATGGTCTGTTAATTTTTGTTTTATCATGTTATTATTAGTGTAGCTACAGGATTAAGCATTTTTTGTTAACTGTTGCTACTGATTTTATAGCTACATGACTTTTTTGTTTTTAAGTGAAGATACCATGTCTGGTAGTTCTTCTTACCATCTTGTTATTCTTGCAGTTATCATGCATGTTTAGTGTAGTGACCATATCTCTATTATCTAAGTTACCCTGGCTGTTAATTAGAGTCAGCATGTTGTTATTAGTTGTTTTTGTAGTGATTATTATGGTCTGTTAATTTTTGTTTTATCATGTTATTATTAGTGTAGCTACAGGATTAAGCATTTTTTGTTAACTGTTGCTACTGATTTTATAGCTATAGGACTAATTAGAGCGGCTTGGGGGGGGGTGAAAAATGTGATGATTTTTTTCTTCTTATGTTGCTCATTTTTATAGGGATCTGTTATCAGAAGGAATAGGGCGTCACCTTGTGCTATTGTGAAAATATATGGCCATCTCACAGATGCACAGAAGGCTGTTGTTGGTCAGATGGGTTTCTCGTCTCTTTTGGATATTAAGTGTGAGACGCTGCATAACCCTCTTATCCACTGGCTGTCAAGGCAGTATGATCCAGACACTCGGTCACTAGTTATGCATGCGCGCGGTAGGATTCCTTTGACCGAGGAGTCTGTGCATCAGACACTTGGGATTCCTCTTGGCGGTGATGATGTGAAGTACGAGGAGGATGAAGAGGTGGAGGATCGCATAGCTTCTGAGTTGTTTCCAGATCATGGGAAGAGATCTAAAATCACAAAAGTTGGTGAAATGTTAATGGAACATAAAGAAGCTGATGTTACATTCAAGAGGTTATGGCTGATATATATTGTGTCCACTCTATTGGCACCAACAACAAGCAATCAAGTGAGCAACAAGTGTTATTCCTTGCTGGTAAGTTTTTTGTATTAGATGTCATGCATTTATGCATTTATGTTGTACATGCAACACTGCAATATGTTTTGTTGATGATATCCATATGTTCCATATGTAGGAGAATATAAATGGTGTTTGCCGTCTCAATTGGTGCAGATTTGTTGTTAATGAGTTGCATGGGCAGTTAGCTAAGAAGAATTTCAATAGATCTTGCTTATTTTACCTGATGGTAAAAACATTGGCCCTTCTTTTTTGTTTTTCTGATTTTGTTTTTTGTGCTCCTTTTTGAAAAGGATTTGTACATCTAATATATTCTATTCATTTTTTTGTCAGTTGTGTTATGTTGATTGTGTGGATCACAATGGACATGACATTGGATTGTTTGATGCGCCTTTTTGTGTGAATGCTTGGACAAAGGAAGCTATTGAAGTAATTGTTAATCTGGATGTGCAGAAAGACGGTAGAACTTTCGGGTTGATGGAGGTGAGGGATGGCCAGAAGCTATAAGTTGTTAATCTGATCTTTTTTATGTGGGAACTATATGTGTGTAGGGTGGGAGGGTAGGGGGCTAACTGCTAGCGTTTTTTGCATTTTCAGTGCATAGTATAGTGGTCTAGGAGTGTAATTGTTTCTGGGGGGTAATGGATTTCTGCATTGCATGGTAACTGACTTATATAACTGTTTTTAAGGAGTGATGGAATAAAGTTGTGTTTGTTGTTTGAGGTCAATTTTTTTTATATGATAGCTTCTAAGTATGTCGAAAGTCACTTTTTTATACATTTTTGTTTTGTCCAGTTGAAACCTGAATTTTCTGTACACTTGAGCTTGTTTGGCGGAGCAGCTGGGTTTGAAGAATGGATGAAGCTGAACACAAATGCTAGTTGCTCGGAAGAGGTAATTTAATCTTTTTTGTTTGTAGGGTGTTTTTATGGTTCAATAATGTGTTATCTGTTTTTAGTGTAGTATCTTATTTTCAAATATTTTACAGGAACGCAACAAGGTGTCAAATCTCATGCTGAATTTTGGAGTTGGTTTAGGTGGCTTGCTATGTAATCTTGTTCAAGGATTGACAAAAGTACGCTCAAGTGGAAGTGTAACAACGGATCATGGTCAATTCAGTGGGGCTTATGGAAGATCGCGAGGTCAGCAACACAGGAGCCAAGCAACTGAAATGGCAAGTGGTCCAATGGAGGACGGCTGTGATGATGAGTCAAGTTTTGAGGATTTAGTATCTGATGAGGGTGGTAGTGACGATGCTGATGATTCATCTGGTACTAACGATGGCAGTGAGGATGCAGGTGATGATGAGATGTCTGAATCAGATGATGTGTTGCCAGATGCTTACTCACTCCTTGCTTCAATTGGAGTCTCAGATACTGCAGGTAGCAAGGCAGTGTGTGATAATTCAGCTTGTGTTTTTCCATCTCAAGTACCTCCAGGGAAATCAAGCCAGGTACCTATGTCAGGCCCTAGCTTGCTATTATCACCACAGCTTTCAGAAAATGTTGAGTCAGATGATAACAGTCAGTATGTACATGCTATGATGAAGGATTCAGCAGCTGGTTGCAATGCATCTTATTGACATGAAAAGACATAAGGGAGCAGCAGGGGTCAGCTGTGGGAAAATAATTGATGAGGAGACAGTAGTATCAGTTCCTGAAGACTCAACAGTGTCAGTGAATAAAATCTTGGAGGAAAGCATGATTGTGGGAAAATCAGGAGAAAAGAGGAAGGAACCAAGTGCAGCAGCAGAAGATAGTATGATGAATTGTATTGTCGATGGTTCTGTATGCCCAAAAAGGGTTAAGGTTGATGAAGTGTTACCTACTACAATCTTCTCTAATAGGAAATCCAAAAGGTAATAGATTCCATACATTGTTCTTTTTCATTTTGTTCTAAGTTTCATTTTTTTAGTTGTAGAGTAACTTTTATAACAGTGTTTTATTATTTAGTTGCAGTGTATCCAGGGCGCGGCAAGGTACATTTAAAAGACAAGCAACAATGTTTTCTCCAGGGCTTACAGGTTTGCGATCAGAATGTGAACTAGGTAGCTCAGGGAAACCAATTGTTGTAAATTCACCAATTGTGGTTGAGGATATGATATCAAATAGTGGAAGGAAGGGGAATCCCATCATCATCAACTCTCCAAGTACAGGTGTAGATTGCATGATCAAACCTGGGAGTAGCAGGATGCCTCTTGTTGTTTCACCTACGGTAAATGTAGACAATGCAGCTGGTCATGGTAGTGTACCAAGCAGTAGGTGCGGCGTTGATGTTCCTGTATCTATTTAGCGGCTAGCAGCAAATTTTATGGAGAGGAGGAGCACTGCAGCAAGCAGCAGTATGCCCATTAGCACTGAAGGTAACAAATACATATTGCAAGAAGAGATACAGGGGATAGAGAGTGATGGTTTTAGTGTGGAGGAAGGGGTGGTGTCAGTTTCTGTAGAACAAGGCCATGTGATGACAACACCTATGGTGAATGCAATCAAACCAGGCGTACCCCGACACATGCATACAAGGAATGAAGTGGACAATCGACCTGGTATGTTCACACCACCAAGGTTTGATTTGGGGATTAATTTCTCATCTCCAACACATAGTACGACACTAGAACAAGCTGCCGTGTTTGAACCACCGCTTGCATGGGCTCTTCGAGTAGGTAGGTTTTGAATGATGTTTTTTGGGTAGATATCATCTGATATTGTGCTAACCATATTTCATTCTGCTTGTTTTGTTTTATGTCTTGTCATACAGGATACAACATTGCTGGTGATGAAGTATTGCCAAGTACATCAACGGATGGGTACTATGAGGAGATGGATAATGCATTTGAAATGAATGAGGCTTTTGCAGCGGCACTTGATGAGATTGAAAAAGAACATGAAGCTACAAAGGGCAGTCAATTGTCAGAAGCAAAGGAAAGTAGAAGTTCAGAGGCTAGCAGTTTGCAAGTTGTGGAGGAAACTCAAAGACTAACAGTTAAAGGAAGCATAAGAGAGTCAGCAGGGGAAAGAGGAGGGAGAGATTCAAGGGCTGCAGTTGAGGAGGTGTTTTTTGTACATGACACACAGGTGTATGGCAGGAGCAGCACACCTAAGGATCAACCTCGTAAGGAGAGAGTCAAGATGCCGTCAAAGTACAAGCTATTACCATATGACAAAGTTATTGTGAGCAG